>BSBM01000764.1:5155000-5755000 GCA_027924585.1 Larix kaempferi | reverse complement strand
TTGAAATACGCATCACTCGTGGTGATCATTAAGCTCATCAAATGACTATCGATCCTGGGTACCCGTACAGATATTTCTTCAATCGTGTGATTCTCTATCGAATCCTGGGAGTTTGCTTGATTCACACTTCTTCTTCAATTACACCATTAAGAGAACAGTCTTGTCATCCATGGGTGTGTCTAGCCACTTGGAGAAAACATCTAGTCATGGTCCTCTCCCTCTTTCTAAGAGAATTCTCTAGCCACGAGCCTTCTATAGTACATTTGATTTGTAAGTCTTCTTGTTGAACATCCATCACTTGTTCTTTGGAACAGGTGTTCATCATCTTTCTTTTACATGATCTTTCCTACAAATCAAAGTTAATTACATGATTAGTAATACTTCGTAATCCTCAAATCATGTTGACATGATATCCTATTATGCATACTGATATAATTCACATAGTTATGCAACTATCTTGACCAATACTTTGGCACAACACTTTTCCATATTCTGTGTGCATACAATGGCTATCTAGATGCCTTCCATCTCTACCAGAACATACTATCAAGAATGTGCACAACTCTCAACATGTCAGCAAAGAGGTTTCATTCTAGACAAGCAACAATGGAATGTTTGTCCAACTTACCCATCATATGCATATTAGTAGTATACTTGTTCAATGCTATATGAATGCTTACACTATGCATGATATATTCTAGGAATACAAATATGCATACAACTATTACGAGCAATATCATTAACTATTTAAAGATTCAAGAGGTAATTCAAATAACAACTCAAATACTTATCTTTTATGTTTGTGTGGCTATCTCCCGCTTGATCTCTATTTTCCCTTTATGATAGCATCGTGATTATATGTCTTTGAACTTCTATCAATTCTTTACCACTATGCATGCTTAAGTGTGTACTAGTTTCATCATTGTGACTTTTCTCAAGATCTCATACAAAATCATACATTCATTAATATAATCTTAATACTATCAAAACATTATGATTCTAAATAATCTTAAACATGTATGGTCATGATCATTTCATACACAGGTATACTTATCTAAGATCCTAACACAAAGTAGGATTCTAACTTGATATAGGAAAACATACCTGGATTATCATGCTTGCTAGTTATGTCTAACATACCAAAACAATGTCTTCTTTGTTCTCTTCAATGATTTAGAGACCTTGTGCTAGTAACCTGCATATCTCATAAGTTAAGCATCGCATAACGAAATTATACATACCTTGTAAATAGAGCTTCTATGTGATCAATGACTATGGATGAGTCTTTGTATTCATGTCATCATGGTCATATGGATTTGTCTTTCTTGATGTACCTTTCATGTTAGCCCTAATCAGTGAATGTCTTCTATTATTCTCATGCATTCATACTTTTACTAAGGTTATCAGACAATCTAAAATTAATCATAATTGTACTAACCTCAATAATATGAAGAAAAACATATTTCAAAACATACTTGTATCTCCTCAAGTCATACCTATCGAGATTGCTTGTAGTCTTCTTTAAAAAGGTAAAACCCTAACCATCCAAGGTAGATCTCTTGTAAAACATATTATATAGGTTCATGGTGCTAGGATGATAAATATCAGTGCCATTTAAACCTCCTTCATTGCTTCCCTATGAGTCTCCCAACTTTGCTAGGGTTTCTTCTTACTTAGAAACCCTAATCTTCAATCTCCTTCCTCCCACAACATTTTGATGGAGGATTAATAGCTATGATGAATGGATTCCAAATCCATTATCAAAGTTTTTAATGTTGCATCAAGTGTCTCCAACATTGTATCAGGTCCTTCCATACCTAAAAACTGAAAACCCTAAGTGAGAGCTTCTTCCTCCTCTTCTTTGATTTCCTTCGTTGAGTCATTTCAGATGTGCCGTATTGTTTCTGGTGCATCTCTGAAATTTCGGATCTACAGGGTCTGAAACTTTGTCCTATGGTAGCCTAACCTGTCATATTTCCAACTCCATAGGTTTGAGCTTCATTGGATTCTCCATCAGAGAGATATGCTCAGTTTCCCAACATGACCCGTTTAAGGGATGAAACAACATAGCAAACTTGTACGGAGTGCCATGTGTCATTGTTTCATCTTCGGCTTTTGAAACTAGGACCTATGAAACTACAGTCTGTTCCCTAACTGTCACTTTTTACGGAATTCCATTTGGAGCTTCCAATCCCGATATATGACCTTTTTCCCTAGGTCACATGTTTAGGGATTCATTCTGGAAGAGGAAGAAACCCTAACTTGTATGGATCATATCTCAGAAAGTAAAACGAATTTGAGGCTGAAATTAGGACACAAGGTACAAGAAAATTTCATCTTCGGCCTTTCCAAGTTTCAGATCCTGAACCTTCACCAAAATGGATTTATAGCGAAAGTTCCACGATGACTAGGTTTTGTTATACAAAACCCTAACTTTCAAATTGTCGCAAGTGAAACAAGTGTCGTAAGTGCCATACATTGCCTTCCTTCAGGATAGCTCTGATACCATGTTAAGATTCGATATGCTAAGATAGATAACATCAGTATTCCATTCAATTTCACAACAATATCATATACAAGATCACTGAAAGAACAACAAGCACAACATAAACACAAGAGACATAATTTATCCTGGGAAACCCTCATGGGGTAGAAAACCCAACAAAGTTTCCTCAATATAGATGACCAACAAATGCAAATATGTAATCCCCAAACAAGAGCTCCTTCTCCTCCTTTGCAAATCTCTCTCTCTCTCCTATGCGAGTTCACAAGTGAGTGAGTGTGTGTAAATGAGAGACACAACACTTCTATTTATACTTTATCTCTCACTAGACAAAATACCTAACTACGTCGGCCCCAACAGATATAACCCAATGTTGACTGGTTCGACCCCACTAGGGGACTTAAACACCCCATTATAACTGACTCTGGGCCGACCCCACTAGGAATTCTAATAACCCAAGTTACAACATTCCGACGGAGGAATAAACATCTCTGGATATAATAATAATGTACAAATAGAATATTCTTAGAAGTTACAATATTTCAACAGATCTCAAACTGAAACATCACCCAAAGGTGCTCTTTCTGTCAACTACACTCCTTGCTCAATTTGAATTGGTGAAGCCTACCATCTTTGCTCTATCACCTGAGGTATATCTCAATCCATAACCAATTGTGCCACGAAGATATCTCAGCACATGCTTAGCTGTTGTCTAATGTACTTGTCTTGGCTCAACCATGTGCTGACTCAAATGCATTCATTGTATAACAGATATATGGCCTGTTATTAATCAATCAACTGATGTTACATGGTGGGGTCCACTAAATCTAAAGATGTGGCAGCATCATGTAACTTTTTCAGATTTTCTTTCATGGGTGTAGCCATGGAATTACAGTCCATCATCCCAAATCTCTTCAAAACATCAATAGTATACTTCCACTGACTCAAGAAGATCTCATCATGTCTCTGCCACACCTCTAATCCTAAGAAATAATGTAACGGGCCAAGGTTCTTCATCTCGAACTTAGAGGCTATCTCCCTCTGCATCTGTCAATGAATATTTCTGTCTCAGTGGGAACAACATGTTGAAGTAACTATGGAACTCCAGAGAACTCATCAGTTGATACTAATTGCAATTCCTCTTTATCATTGAAAGAATGAATATTTGTAGTAGAGAGACCAAAATTCATTGCAACCTCTTGCTTCCAACCATCAATATTCGAATGATATCCTTTGGACCTGTAGGTTATATGACTGAATGTACTAGGTCCACACTTGATCCACGGTCCACACAGGACAAGGAGTTCACACAGAACCACAATCCGCACAAGAAAAGGAGTTCACACAGAACTCTGGATTTCATACAGAACTCATCTGGGTTCACACAAAACCATAGTCCACACAGGATAAGGAGTTCACACAAAAATAAGGAGAATCAACTCCATCTCCCTCTCAAGGAGGGACACATCATTCTCCCAGTATTAGGGAGAATGTCACACCAATGCTGCAACCATCAATATTCAAGTGCCTTGCACCCTCTAGCATCTAAGCATCCTGCTCCTTCTCCAACACTGAGTATCAACGGGATCTTCACATCCATCACTTGTCCTCTTGCTGAACAGCTCTCACTTGTTCTTCGGAACAAATCTCTTGCAGGTCACAGCACATAATCTTTCCTACAATTTAAGTTCAGCCAATCAGTTACCAACATTGCATAATCATGAAATTCAATCAAATCATATTGACATTTCAATGCAATAGTTCACACAGTTATGTAAGCATCTTATCCAATGCTTCAGCACAACACCCATCCATATCCCAAACACCAACAAGGGCTCGTGGGTTGTTGTGCAACACTATAGGCTACTTACACAACATATATATGCACTACATGACCCTATTGTTCATCAATCTCAGTCATGCATAAAAGAAAATTGTGTCACATATTTACACATAACTATTATGAACATTATCCTAAACATTCAAGTATTTAAAGAATAACTCAAATGACAATACAAATACTTATCTTTTATTGTTTTGTGGGATCCCTCTTGATTTTTGCCTCCTTGCAGACGTCACAGGAGTCCTCAAATATTCATCTTCTTTCTTCAGCCCGGATCTTCATAAATCCCCAATGACAATCACATCATCTTGATATTGCAATCATTGGTACACTCATAGACTGCACTAGAGGAAGTACTCTTTTCGACGGTCATCGTCTTCTGCATTCCTTGACTTATTTGGTGAAGTCTCTTTATCAACATCGATGATAGAGGCATGCTGCTTGACTTTTCTTTTCTTCCAGCATTATGAAGCAAGTTGATTTGGCTTGCCACAATTGAAACATTTGAGGTTTGATTTATCCTTCTTGATCTTTGTATTTTGGACTGCCTTGATGCCTTTGTTCCACTTTCCTTTCTTCTTCCCAATTTTAGCTGCAATAACTAAATCTTCCTCCTTTTCCTTTGAGGTAGAGGCTAGTTCCCTTGCTTCTTCTTAAATACATTCTGACCAAAATTGATTAAAGGTGGGAATTTGTCCATGACCACATATACCTTTCACAAATGGCCTCCATTTTGGAGGAAGTCCACTCATAGATGTCAACACAAGTTCTCTATCAGGTACACTTTCATTAACAACTAGCAACTGATCTTTGATTTGAGCAATCTTCAAGAAGTATGTTAAGATCCTAGTGGGCGGCCTTCACTAACATCTCGAGGTTTTGGTGTAACGGTTCGTATCATTTGGTATCAAGCCAGGTTACACCAAATGATACGAACCGTTACACCAAAACCTCGAGATGTTAGTGAAGGCCGCCCACTAGGATCTTAACATCCCACCATGCTCCGCAGTCCAGACTCTGGGCTGGATGTGCGCCCGTACGGTGGTGTCCCCTTTGCGCCGTACGAGCCCCGGGCGAACACTGCAATGCCGGCGTTGCCACCCGCTCTGTGACTTGAACCTTGGTGGAGGCTCTGATACCAGATGATACGAACCATTACACCAAAACCTCAAGATGTTAGTGAAGGCCGCCCACCAGGATCTTAACATCCCACCACGCTCCGCAGTCCAAACTCTGGGCTGGATGTGCGCCCATACGGTGGTGTCCCCTTTGCACCGTACGAGCCCCGGATGAACACTGCAATGCCGGCGTTGCCACCCGCTATGTGACTTGAAACTGGGTGGAGGCTCTGATACCAGATGTGATGAACCTGCAATAATTAATTAATGCAAATACACGAGATATCAGAAATAATAGAACTCAGAATCTCTTTTATATTGATCACAGGCCACTTCGGGGGGGCAACCTCCTTTGAGCAAGCTCAATACAATTAACTTCACGGTGCCTTCAATGACCTCAACACACACTTATATACTAATTCTATGCCCAATACTATGAGTCAAAACCATGGGACATATAATACTACGGGACGACTTACAAAGCATATGCGTCCAATACTATGGGTCAATACTATGGGATAATATAAACTACGGATCAACAAATACTACGGGACGACTTACAAAGCATATGCGTCCAACAACAATATACTAACATAGTAAAGAGAAGGGTTGACATAGGTTTCTAACAAAGTAAGAAAAAACTAAATCATCCTTGGTGAACTTCACTTGACGAAGTTGATCCTTTAGGGCCAAGACTCTGCTAGGGTTCTCATCCTAATATATATTCTTCAAGGCATCATACATCTTCTTAGCAGTGTCTTGGCTTGCAATAAGCGGTATAAGATGGTCTTTGACTGAGTCCATCAAGATCCTCATGGCTCTATGGCTTCGTTCTTTTTGTGTCTTGTTTTCTCTCAAGCTCCCTTTAGCTTTGCAATATTTCTAAGTATGTGATCTTAAGATCATGTTCATTTAGGAGCATAAGCATCCTACACTTCCAAGATTAGAAGTTTTGAGACTCCCTCCAATCTGTCTTCTACTCTGAGTCCAACAACCATCTTGACTGAACCAGCTGCATAAACTCTAGCAGGAGAGGGTCAAAAATTGAATTTTGTATTTTGATCAAATTGATTCCACAGGCTAATGCTCCCTCCCAAGGCGAGTTGGATAGAACTCCTTTTCTTCCAGCTCTGAGGTCAGAACAGCTTTCAATATGAAGCCTTCGTACAAGAACCTCTTTACGTCATTTCAAAGACAATTTGTTATGCGATATTAGTCGGCACCTAACCCCATGGCGAGCATGACACTAAAAACCTTCCAATAGAATTGATACAATATTGTAAAAAGAAAATATTTTATTTTGTATCTCTATGGCGCTCCAAGATATTGATTTTACAATGATGACTAATGCAAGACACTGAAAACCTTCCAATAGAATGGATACGATATTGTAAAAAATAAAAATAAAAATTGTTTATTCTGTAGCTCTATGACGCTCCAAGATCTTGATTTTACAGTGATGACTAATGCAATCAATTTTCACTATTTCGTAGTTTTTTTTTGTAGGGATTATGTGTTTTCTCTATTCCAAAGATATTTCTAGCGAATTTTATATCTAATTCCTCATAAAATCCCTATAAAATGGTCAATGACTTGTTATTGGTGAATAATTTCAATTATAATTGCAAATAACTATGGAAATGGATGAACTTCATGGCTCTTCAATACAAAATAGTCTTTAATTTGTAGCATAATAATATTATTTTTAACAGAGTTTGCTTGAACCTATGATGGCCAATAAGCTAGTTTTGGTGATAGACCTAGATCAGAGAAGATCTAAAGGAACAAAAATGGGTGGCCACAGCTCAAGTTAGACAAGGTATGAAGGGATGTGGCCAAAGTTCAAGATTGAGAACAAAGTTTTGATACCAAATGAAATGAACAAATTTCATTTCTCGAATATGATCATAGTCCAATTACTGAATATCCAATTTAAAAAGGGCAATTGCTTATAATCCATAAAGGAAAAATATATATTATAATTGAGTAATGAATACATAGATAACTATGATTATAATGCCATGGGACAGTAAATGTCCCTTCATTCAATCTCCTTTAGTCAAAATGTCTCTTCATTATTATTCTTAGTGTGCGTGTGTGTGTGTAATTGCTAGATTGATTTCTTAATTCATAGTCATATGTTGATGTTTTCTCAATGATTTCATTTGGAGTTCTTTATCAATCGATGTTGTTATGGGGTGATTCCATGAATATGGGTAACTCTTTTTGGCCAAATATGACGGCGAAAAATGGAAATTTTACCCATGTATTAAATTGAAGCTCTCGAAACTCATATTTGCCAAATGAATTTTGATATGCGCTTGAAAAACGAAATGTAGAGAATTATGTTGGCTTTCCAATGATATTTTTTTAAAAATATACCATTGTTATTTATCGTGTCGAATTTTCATTTAATGAAACGTGTGTACTTAAAAATTTGAAGAGCAATTAACAAGTAGTTCTTGTTCGTGCATGATAATTTAATGTTAAAGTAATAATTTTAAAAAATGAAATATGTGAACATGATCTAGACAGAATGCACTAGTGATTGCCTATTTTTATTTTATTTTTTCTCGAAAAATTATATTTATTATTATTTTTTGAAACTGACCAATGAATATTTTAGTTGCATTTTGCACACATGTGTGTTCGTGCACCAAATATTTTGATTGTTTACATAATTTTCAAAACTAAAAATACCCTTTTGAAGAGGACGCGCTTATCTAGTGCTTGTGTATTTTTTCAATTTTTTTGGATGTGTATTTTGAATGTTATGGATTTATCTTTGAGCTCAATCGAAGTTGTCGGCAGGGTGTTTTAGTGCAAGTTTTAGTATAAATTAAAAAACAAAAGACATATGAAGATAAAAATTCAAAAATTTTATGTATATGCATAGAGGATTCATTGACGAATCCAATGGTATCAAGTCCGCCCATTAATAGGCATTTAATGACATGGTTTAACCCTCTGGAAGGCAGGCAAAAGTTTCATTCTGCAGTGAAAAGGGCTCTTGGCCTATTTTTTAGGCCCTCGATCGAGGGTTTAACATGACCTCGATCGAGGGTTTAACAAGACCTCGATCGAGGTATGTTCAAACTCTCGATCGAGGGTATGTAAAATAAGCTCGATCGAGGATTTGTCTGTCTAAAAAAAATATAAAAACGAGCCCGGAAAAGGAATTGGACAATTAATGTTGCCAACTACCATTCCCTTGTAAAAATATCAACCAACCTCTATATATTCAGCAAACAATTCATCAAAAACACTAATTTAACTCATTCAACTCATTGCTAGTTTATTTTCAATTAGAGCTTTGTCATTTTGATGTTGTTGAATTAGAGCTTTGTCAAATTGATATTGTTGAATTAGAGCTCAATAGACATGTAAGATTTCTTCATAGACATATTTCAAGATTTCATACTAACATATTGTTGTTTGTTATAACAATTTGAATAAATCTTTGTTTGTTTTCATTGTAGTTTGATGGGGAGCTAGAGAAAAAGACAAAGAAAGCATGCTCGTCAAGGTAATGACAATGAAGAGCGCGAGAAGGCTAGAGAAAGGATGAGACAACATAGAGCAAACTTGAGAGAAGAAGAAGATGCACATTTGTTGCAACAAATTCCAATGAAGGACAACCAAGGTAAATTATTGAATGACATGCTATCATATTTTAAATATCATGCTAAATAATTTACAAAATTAGAAACAATTTTCCAATAAATTTAACTAAATTTCATAATTTAATTTGTTTCATATTTATTTGTAATGATATTCTTATTTATTTCATCCATTTGTTATTTAAATTTCAAAGTTTGTAACAATTTTTATGTTAAATGAACAATTTTCAAGTGGCTAACAAATGTTAAATTGGAACAATTTTCAAATGAAACATGTAAATTTAGATTATATTTTCATGTTAATACATGTACATATTTTTTACTATTTTCAAATTATTTCAAAGTTGCTAACAATTTTCAAATTATGTTTCAAAGTTGCTTTAACAATTTTCAAATTATTTCAAAGTTGCTAACAATTTTCAATTTTATTGTCCAACAATTTTCAAATGAAATTTACACTTAGATTATATTTTCAAGTTAAAATGTATGTACATATTAACTATTTTCAAATTTCTAAACTTTACTAACAATTTTCAATGTTATTAGAATAATTTTCAAATTAAATGTACACTTAGACACTATTTTCAAGTTAAATTGTACATATTTAACTAATTGCAATTTTTTAAGTTACTAACAATTTCAAGTTAAATGTAATTTCAATTCTAGTTTTATTAGAAAATTCAATTTGAAAACAAATGAATGAATATTTTGAAATGAAAATGTTATGATAGTTATGTATTAGTTAAAATTTATTCAATTTGAAAACAAATAAATGAATATTTTCATAATTATGGTGGTTGGCAATATTTTCATAGTTATGAATATTTGAAAACAAATGAATGTTCAAAGAGCTATTTAATTATAATGTTTACTTTTAAAAAATCTCATTTAAAGGTTTCATATATCACATACTTTTATTTACATAACATGACATATCACCATGATAAGGTTAATGATTAGAATCATATATTTTGTTATGACAAATTGGAAATAATTATTTGCAATGTTTGCAACCTTGCATTGATATGTGAAGCATTATTGATAAAAAAAATCCTTAAATTGCAACTTATGATAAAAATTACAATTTCCATAATTGTCTATTGTTGAAATTGCAAAATCATCAACTAATAAAAATGTTATTTTGCATTAAAAATTATGAATTTCTCCTCAATCATATATTTGTTGGAATTACCAAATTTTTAATTGTCATAATTGTTGGAATGTCAAAATTGAAATTTAAGTTGAAATTGCAATTTGAATTAAAAAAAATCCTTAAATTTCAATATGTACTTATCTAAATTTCTTACAAAAAATGTGAATTTATTATCAACCACATGCTTGTTGAAACTTGAAATTGCGACTTAGTAGTTGTCAAAATTGCAATTTATGCTCAATCTTTTGATTGTTGAATTTGTAATTGCCAAAGTTACAATTTCTTAAAATTAAAATTGCAATTTAAATAAAAAATACCAAAATAGAACAAAGAAGCTCTAGCCAATATGAACTTTTACCATGAAGAAATGAACCCCTAAGCTAATATTTTATTATATTCTTATCACTACTATGTTTTTAATTAAATATCGTATTCATCTCTAAATCAATGTTTTCTTCCCCACATTTAGAGTATAATAGGTATGTTATCATGGGTAAAAAAACAATCTCCAAAGTTACAATTTCTTAAAATTAAAATTGCAATTTAAATAAAAAAATACCAAAATAGAACAAAGAAGCTCTAACCAATAGGAACTTTTACCATGAAGAATTGAACCCCTAAGCTAATATTTTATTATATTCTTACCACTACAATGTTTTTAATTAAATATCGTATTCATCTCTAAATCAATGTTTTCTTCCCCACATTTAGAGTATAATAGGTATGTTATCATGGGTAAAAAACCAATCTTAATTTATTTCACGTATATACAACATGGGATGCATGATGTTGTCCTTGAAATTCTAGGGTGGAAGTGCTGTAATGGTTTATTCTTTGTGGTGATTTGCAACTTGTATTTTAAATATTTATTTATTTATTTTATACCATAAAGTTAAAATAACATTTTTCTTGTAATGTAAAAGTAAAATGGACATAAATTGCATAAAGAAAATTTGCCCACGATTATATAATGTAATGATTATAAATGATAATAATTTTTATGCCCACAATAATTTTTATCAAGTTATTAATAATTATTTTGAGTTAAATATATATACTTGATTTTCAAACTTTACTAGCAATTATCAAACTAAATGTATAATTTCATGTTGCATGTATATATTTAGTTATTTTGAAATTAAGTTACAAACAATTTTCTTGTTTTAATGTATTTTCAATACTTGTACCGAATTTTTCTCAAGTCACTAGCAATTTTCAATTTGTTAATTTACATGTACAACAAATTTCAAGTTACTAGCAATTTTAAAGTTAAATGTACAAGTTACTACCAATTTCAACTTACAAGCAATTTCAAATTTTACTAGCAATTTAAAACTTTATTTCTAGAACAATTCCCAAGTTTAATTAAGTTAGCAATTTCAAGTTACTTGAGCAATTTCAAATTTCAAGTTACTAGCAATTTCAATTTTTACTTAGAACAATTCTCAAGTTAAATGTATTAGTTGGAAAATTCAATTCACATGCAATTTTCAATTTTTCAATTTCCACATCAAATTTCAAGTTACTAGCAATTTTAAAGTTCAATGCACAACTATCAAGTAACCAATTTTCAATTTGTTAATTTATATGTTATGTAGGGAGAGATTATGGTCAGACATCACATCATGGTGATTAAAAATCATATGACCCTATGCCCCTTCATGATCTTGATAAGCCATCACATGACACCTTTCCTTCTCACATTGAAAGTATAATTGGGAGTTGCAGTGGGGTTGGAAGGAGTGGAAATTTTCTAGAGGATTGTGCAATTGTTTCTGCACAAGAGATTGGGAACTTGATCCCCTGGTCAAAGAGTTAGAAAGCATGTCAATAACATAATCAAGTCATATTTTGAACAACATTCAATGATGGCACAAGCTCAAGTCCTACATGGGTTGATAAAACACAAAAAATTGAAATGTGCCACAAAGTTGTTGGGTTTTCAAGATGTCAAAACAAAAAAGACATGCGAGAATGCAATAGAAAATGTAAGAACTGCATTATATTCATTTGGAAAATCAAGAAACAATGATACCCGAGTTGCTCGTAGGGAAATTACAACGGTTGTTGTGGCACAAAGCACCTCAAGAAATCGAATGGTATCAACAATGGCATCATTGCTCAATGTTTCAAAAAGAACATTGCTCAAATATACTAAATTCGGGGTCCGGATAGATGAAAATGATGAAGCTGCTTGTTGGGCTCTTATTTGTAGGGAACCCTATCGAGGCAGGATGGCAATAGACATTAGAGAGAAGGTGATAGAGTTTTGGGATAGCCATTCTCGTGCTATTCCAGATCGAAAGCATGTCCTACAACAACGTTTATCTAGAGGCATTTATCAGGAGCACTGTAAGCATGTGATGGAGATGACGGGAGTTGCACTTTACGAGGAATTCCAAGAAACCAATCCTGGTGTTCAAATATCATTTAGCATGTTCAACAAATTGAAACCGTGGTATATTAGGCTGAATACGATTCGCGACACTTGTTGCTGCCGGGTACCACATTCAATTTCAACTATACTATGACACATTTCTGGATTTTTGCAAAAGGCACTGGAATGGTGTACTAGCTCCTCACATAGTGCGAGATTTTATTTGTATGATACTATGCAACAGGAATCCTGAACACGTGTTTTTCAATAAGAGGTGTGTAGGTGGGAGAAAATTTCATGAATGCGGTGATTTGACATTGTTCCATAGGAATTTTCCTATCGATCCAATACACCATGGATTGTCAGATATCACCATTAGGTGGAAGAGGTATGAGTACGTCACCTTGAATACAACATCTTCTTCATCTGTGCCATCCAAGAGGATTGACTTTCTCGATGATGAGATTCCTGTTTCAGATTTCATGGAGAAGTTTCAAAGTCAGATTTATAAATACATAAAGCACTCCCATAGGTCCAAGTGGCAAGCTTCAGAATTCAAACATTCTCGTGAGGTATTTGAGCCGAGCACAATCTTATCAGTGGTAGACTTTGCGGAGAACTACACCTTTGCTCCTCAGAGAGAGATACAGAGTGAGTACTATCACTCCAACCAGGTGTCTATATTCGTACATGTATTGTACAAACATGCTCAGGAAAGCATTGATGGTAGGGATAGCACTCCTCAGTCACGTGAAGTGATCAAGGAGTACCATTTTTATGTTAGTGATGATCGTGAGGCTGACACATTGTTCGTTCAACACTGCTTTGGGTTGATTTATGATTCATTCAGGCAGAGAGGCATATCATTTACTGAACACTGGATTTGGTTAGATGGGTGTACAGGGCAATTCAAATCGGCACGCTCATTTTATTGGTTGAGTCGCCTTCACAAACAGACAGGAATATGACACACCTGGAGCTTTCTTGAGATAGGGCATGGAAATGGTGAACATGATGGCGCAGGTGCATGTGTGAAACGAGCACTTCGGAGGTACCCGATGACACGGGGGGTTCACTTAGTGAACTTGTTACATAACACGATCATTCGCAGGATATTAAAATATATCCCTAATTTCACTAAATATTGGAAATTGCCTCCTAAAATTGTATTGTTGAACCCCCCTCCCAATATTCCTTTCTAATTAATAAAACCCCTAGTTTCACAAGATATTGTAGGTATCCATTTTTATGAACCCATTTTTAATACTCCCTTTATATCATATTATCAAGTTTTAACAAACAAGAGACCTAAGGCATCTTAGTATAAGCAAACATGAGCATCGTTTATAAAATAACTATACCAAATCCATACAATTTTAGACATCTATGCAAACGAACTTCAACAAATTAATATAGAACCAAATGTCCATATCTTATTACAATATAATAGCCTGTTGTTCAATAGGATTTATCACAAGTTAAAAGAGTTTGGGTAATACTTCTAAATCGACATTCGAAGAAAGAACTTTGCAATTCCTTCCTCGAATGGATTCTTGGATGATCTTGAGTTTGATTTTCTGTTATGAGGTCTTGTTGTTGTTTCTATTGCTAATACTTACTGTGAGTATGTCACCTTTCCTCACCAAAGTCCTCAACTTATCGAAATTGGGATTTCTAATGCATATCATCTTGTATATATACAATGATTGCTTCTTCCCTAAAATAAAATCATTTCATAGAGTTGTAAATATCAATTTAAATTCACTTCCAATAAACCATAGCTTTGTATTAAATTGTTATTATATAAAATCTTCATTAATAAGATACTCACATCATGTCAACCATAATACCATCAACTAGTGTTCAAAATTGAATCCTTCCCATCCCTTCCAAGGGGTCAAACCCATCCTATAAGTGTAATTCACAAAACACCCTTAAAAGAAATGTAAAGTTATGCAGTCACTTGTCATTTATGAAGGACAACAAATATTGTAAAATTTCAAAATAAGGGTCACATTTTCAATAACTCATGATCAATGTTTAGACTCTTAAATCTTGGTTTTTGAATGAGCATTATATTTTCATAATATACAGGGATGGAATATTCAAGATATGAGCTCTATTTCCCTTGAGCATTCATATATATTATAAAAATCAAGAAGTGGATTACAGTGCTCCATAAGTACAGTAGAGTTAAATTACATAGCCACAACATGATTGTTATAAATCAAAAGACAGTGTTTGCATATCTGTGAAAACACTAATGATTTACGTTTGAACTCAATTCGCACAGATAGTTTTTGGGGTTTTGCCTCATATAAAAAAATATTTAATATAACTCTCTATAAGAATGTATTGTAATTTAAATGCACAAAGTATTCAGTTATAACCCTTTACTCAACAAGAAATGCGTCCTAGCAAACACGAGTTGGTTCGACAATGGAGTTGGGATAGTGTTAAGGGTGCATAAAAGTCCAATGTATGAGGGCATGTACATGGCCAAGCCAACTTTTAACTACCAATTACACACGTGTTAAACATTAAATAAATTAAACCATAAGTTTTGGAAGTTTGTCCTTTTTTCCATCCATACATGTCTCTAATTATGGCTTGGATTTTTCTTTTTGAACACATTGTAAATTTTAACCACCAACCACCAATATACAAAAGTACATCGAACCAAAAGAATTAACTCAAACATATGTAAAAAATTCAATATATAAAAGTTGTGCTTTAAAAACAAATCTATATAAAAAAAAAAACTTATATAAAACTAATTAAAAATGATAAATTACATTATGAAACATCAATTAAAACTAAAATATTATGTATTTCATAACCAACAATGTTATAATAACACTAAATTTATTATATATTTAATAACCAAATACTTATTACTAACTTAGTTATTCTAAATATAATAATATTTAGGTATAAAAAAATTGTACACAACTTTTTCCTATATTAGTGAAAATAAATAATAAACTAAACAAAATAATAAAAATAAATATTAGTTACAATCTGCGTTTGGTACCAAATAAGTTGAGATAACCTGGGTTGGCAGGTGCAGGAGGGGTCAGTTTTGACCCCGGGGGAAGCAAAATGAAAAATTATGCTTGGGGAATTGGAAACAAGACCAATAATGATGCCGAATGGCTCGCCTTACTTAAAGGTCTCGAAATCGCCATCAAGGTTGGGATAAAAGATCTGATAGCCGTTGGGGACTCTCTTCTTATAGTCCGAGAAGCTCGCAATCTCATTAGGAAATGCTCCACTCCTTCAAGTAAGTACCACCACATTCTCAAATTTACCAGTAGAGACTTCAATTCTCTCAATTTTCTCCATGTTCTCCGCTCCAACAATCAACATGCCGATGAAATGGAAAATAAAGGTGTGCTTCTAAATTTTGGTTTCTTAGCCCAAGATGATGATCTCCCTCTTCCTTGTTGGGTCCCCTAGCCCTTTTCTCGCTTGGGGTGTCCCCTCCTCCACCCCTTGACCTTCTTTTCACCCTTCCCTTGCCACCTTTGGATGCGGTGACCCCCATAACTGCATACAAACACTTGTCACTGGTTACAAAACCCAGTGGAGGCATTTAATGCCATCACATGGCCTCTCCTCACCTAACCCCACTCACTCGCATGCTCCATCTGCTTCTTCCTCTAGACGCTTCCAGACCTCTTCAGTGTTAGCTCCTACCCTGAGTATGGACGCTCGCTCCACTGCTTGTATTGCTCCCACCCTGGGCACCAGCTCTGTACCGTCTCCTACTCGCTCTATAATAAACCCTTGCAATCTCCCTCTGGCATCTTTCTTCCCAAAGCAAAGCTCCTGGAGCCTTTACGCACCCTGCTCGTCGACCTCTCATCCCTCAGCTTGTGTGAAGAAGAGATAGCAGCGCTTGAATCCTCGTCCCCTCCGACTCTACAAGGTTCAGCGGTTGAAACTATGGAAGCGCAGGTGTGCAAGATAAGAATTGAGGTGGTGGACATCAAGAAGAACATGACGAGAATGTATACCCTTCTGCATTCCCTCGGCATTGAGATTAGGAATAACAACGACCTTATGAATGGAAAAATTCCTTCCATGTCTGAAGCGGTGGATTACACTGCTAACAGCATCTCAAATGTGGACGACAACTACAGGAACATCTCAGACGTAGAAGGTAAGGTGGACAGGCTCCGAGAATATTTAGCTCGCTGCATTCCAGGGTTCAAGGATACAATAGGCTCCAGCTCCAACCCGGATGACTCCATGGAGAGCCCAGAACCTCCTCGACCACGCCAGAAATGATACTACTTGTTGGTTCTACAATTTTTGCGGGTTATATATTTTCCTTTTGTTATAGTTTAGAAGCAACTCTGGTTTTAGCCTTTTATTTGTGGGTTTTATCAGCTTTAATGGATTCCATATCCAAATTTTGTAATGTATTGCTTCTGCAAGTTTATCTTGGGACAATTTGTAAAGATTTACAGTTTTAGCTTTAGACCTGTTAGAGTTAAGAGAAGAATTAGCGAAGCAGGCAAGGAAAACTTGAATGGTGGTCCCTCACAGAGGAAAACTAGAATCTCTATGTCTGTATTTTTTGAAGACTCTTTTTAATATAAATTCCATAACCATTCTTGTTAAAAAAAAAAAAAGTTGAGATAGGAAATTATTAAGCAAACATATAAATAAATAAATTAAAAAATATATACAACTTTCTCCTATGATAGTGGAAATAAATAATAAACTAAACAAACTCATTAAAATAAATATTAATTACGATATATACATTCTGCCTTTGGTACCAAATAAATTGAGATAGGAAATCATTAAGCAACTATTCGAAAAAAAAAAAAGGCAAAAAAATAACATAAGATGATAACACACTTACAAGAAGTAATTCTACAAATAATATCTTTAAAAAAAGCAATCTTAACATAAGCCATTCCAAAATAAATAATTTCACAAAACTAATTAAATAAAAGAATACAAATTAAATCCAAAAACAGTTATGAAATAACAAGAGAAACTAAAACGCATAGAACAACAAAACTTAAAGATATGATTTAAAAAAGAATTTGTAGAAAACAAAAAAACTTAAAGATATCATTTGAAAAAGAATTTGTTTTCCAAACATTTAATGATAAAAGTGTAGCCAAAAACCTAGAATAGAAAATAACCATGTTACCCAATCCCTCACTTAATGATCAAAATTGATTTATTAATTGACAATGTTTCCCATCCCTCCAGTTACAAGTAAGCAAGAGCAATTAAGGTAAAAAGGCGTCAGCAATCTACCTAGTTATCACCATTGGCTTTATTATATATTTATCCCATTTGTAAAGGATGAATTAGGAGTCCCTCAAAGGATAGTACAATATGTACTATATTAGGCGGTTTTTATAATTAAGATAAGTTCTCTAATGCTTTTGTAATGAGTTTATCTTCCATCTATCCAACACTATTTCCAACTATAAAACTTATGTGTAATGATTTGATTGATTGTTTTTCTCGATTCATGAATTATGTACACTAATGGAAAGTGTTAAATGATGGATGTGAGTTATGTTTTTCTATATGATTTTTTTATTAAAACAAATAATATACATTTAACAATTAAATAATATATAATGTATAGTTGAGATATATACAGTTCAATTTAAAAATTTCAGTTGGATAAAATATATATCTCTCGAGTGATATACAACGTTATGGACTTCTGAATGATCAACTTATTCTTCAATAGAGTTTATTGGGCACAATATATGACCCAATGAAATAGCTTAATGGGCAATCTGATGGGTGCTATGGTGACAATGGACTGTCAAAGCATTATTAATAAAGTGGAGAATTAGGAAAGTGAGAAAGCAGCTTAAATCCTTTCCTAACAAACTCCAAGAATATGCAATTTAAATCCTTTCTTAACAAACTCGCACAAAGTCAAATTATAAAACAGTTATTTAAGGTACTCAAAACGAGGGCAGGTTGGATTGGGAAAGGTAGTTTTGGGTTACTGAGATTTGTATGGTCAGTGACTCAGTGTGAGCCTTTTTTAAGATAAGCACATCAATATTTATATTACAAATTTAGACATGTTATTTTCATGGTCAAATTTCTCAAATCACACATGAATTTAACATAAATCCTACTAATTGTAGCACATTTAATTTTTTTAACGAGAAGAAATCGTTCACGTCAATTTCAAATACAACATTTAGAAAGATATGTTTTTATAATATAGACAAGGGCATTGAAGTTGCCATATCGTGTCATCTCATGGACTCTGGGCCACGGCCAATGACAAATCCTCAATCTAGTTTGTAGAACTAATGGTATTTCAAAAGCGATTGAGTTGGGACACCTACCTGTCATCTCCGGACCTTTTTCCATCCTATATAATGGAGCCATAGGAGATAAAATGAACACATAATTTTCATTAAAAAAATATCGTATAATGAGAATTCCCCCTGCCTATTCTCGTCGAGGGGGAGGGATTATGACAAAAAATATCCCCATGTATAGTGTAAAGACTTGAACAAAGTGAAATTCTTGTGACTTATTGGCCTGAGAGGGGGCTTTGTAAGAAAGATCATCCTCCTAAAGCACTGATTTCCCAATACAAGACTGTAGTGCTGGGTTTATTGGCATACTACGCGCCTTGCCATGGAAGCATTGGAACTTGGAAGGGAATCTATGGGAAAAAAACTAGATCGACTCCAAAATCAAAACTGGAAGTGAATAATTTTTTGAATGAACCATGTTTATTCAGTTCATTAATTATTGATAAATGGCTACGTTCCAATGTTCCCACTTAACACTACTACATTTTGACCCAAAATCCGACGGAAAAATCCGACGGCACGTGGATTTATCTTTATAAACTTACCAAAAAACACAAGTGTACAATTTTTTTTTTTTAAATGTGGCAACAAGCGTCGGCGATGCGACGGCGCGTTTAGTAAACGTCGGTTACGCGACGTCTCATTTAGTACACGTCGGTTAAGCGACGGTGAAGAGAGCACGTTTAATAGGGGAGATATATGAAATATGTATAGCCGTCGCATAGCCGACGTGTACTAAACGAGCTGTCGCATATTCGACGCTTGTGGCCATTATTTGCAAACATTCATATAAATAGAGATGTAGGCCTAGGTTCATAATCTCACACACTCACTCTCGCACAAATCTCTTGGACAAGAAATGCGAAATTCCTGAGGAGTATTAGGGTTTGGTTTTTGGCCTTGTGCTTTTGTGGGGATCTTCCCACTTGGTCTTGGAATTTGGTCTTGCTCTTTGGTGACTTCTCTCTTGAAGTATCTCTTGGTTAATTTCTTGGTTTAGGGTTTGGTTTTTGGCCTTGTGCCTTTGTGGGGATCTTCCCACTTGGTCTTGGAATTTGGTCTTGCTCTTTTTTTGACTTCTCTCTTGAAGTATCTCTTGAAGTATCTCTTGGTTAATTTCTTTGTTTAGGGTTTGGTTTTTGGCCTTGTGCCTTTGTGGGGATCTTCCCACTTGGTCTCGGATTTTGGTCTTGCTCTTTGGTGACTTCTCTCTTGAAGTATCTCTTGGTTAATTTCTAATTGGTTTATCATTGGTAAATCTTTGTTGGAGAAAGTTTGTCCTCTTGTGTTAGGGTTTACCCTCACTAGTTAGGGTTTTCTCTTGTGGATTTGGATTTGACTCTTGTGTAAAAGAAGATTCATCATATACTTGGTTTTGTTTTGAGTTAGGGTTTACCCTCACTTAGGGTTTGCTCTTGTGGATTTGGCTTTGACTATTGTGGAAAAGAAGATTCATCATATACTTGGTCTTGTCTTGAGTACTTAGGGTTTACTCATGTGGATTTGGTTTTAACCATTGTGGAAAAGAGGACTCATCATATACTTGGTCTTGTCTTGAGTTAGGTTTTACTCATGTGGATTTGGTTTTAACCATTGTGGAAAAGAAGACTCATTATATACTTGGTCTTGTCTTGAGTTAGGGTTGACTCATATATTGTGGATTTGGTTCTAACCCTTGTGGAAAAGAAGACTCATCATATACTTGGGTTTGCTCGTACTTTGTTCTTAGGGTTTGAGTAATAAAATGCCACGTAACAATAATGTTACAGGTCATCAAGATCATCTTGAACAAAATCGAGAATTGCTTGCTAGGTTGTGGGATGGAGTGGAAAGAAGGGGTGATGGAAAATGTTATTGTCCTTGCAATCGATGTAGGGGCTTTAATAAGAGAAGGTTACTAATCTCAACAGCTAAAAAACATTGTAGGGAACATGGACATGTTGAGGGGGGGCATGAATATCATCCATTGGTAAGTCATAATTGATTATATATCATGTGGTCTGTTTGTGCCAGAAATTGTTTCCAGGCCACAAAGAAACAAGCCAACACAATCTCAAAAATACAATAAAGTAAAAGTAGGTTTTAGGATAAGTTGCCAGGGTACTTGGGTACTGGGACGGGTACGGGTACACCACTTTTTGAAATAGGGTACTTGGGTACGTCGGGGTACTGTAGACATATATATATATATATATATATATATATATATATAATTTTATAATTTTATAAGTAATAATTATATTAATATATTTATAATTAAATATAAATATAATTAATAAAACTGAAAATTAAGCTAAATTAAAATTATTAATTATTAATACGAAAAAATTTAAAATTGAAAAACTTTAAAATTATTGCAGGAACATTTTCTTTTATGATAATCTGTCTGTAGCCATATCAAGGAACTCGGCCACTAGTTGTTGTTTACCTTTTGATATATACCCATCCATGTTTGATTCCATTCAAATGCTTTTTTCCTTTTTGTTAGTGCGCTCCATTTTATGAAATCTATAAAAGCTTACTTGTCCTTTTGAAATGTCTCATGCAGACGTGTTTTAACTATTAGTATGAGGTTGCAAAAGGTCATCATGCTAAAAACCTTAGGTTTATTTTCCGAAACATTAAACTCGCCTTGATTTGTAGTTGGCAATGTGGCATCCTTGATAATTGGATTTTTAAGGACCCTAATTCGTTTTACCATTTTGTCAAAAAGCCAAGTTAATCCTATTTTCTGTTGCTAGGTTTGACAAACTGGAAAGCAAGTTGATTGTCTTATTATAATTAGCATTTATGCTAATCCTACCAAAGCTACAAACAAGCCTTGAATAAAAGCTGCAGTTTATCTTGCTTGGTTGGTTAACTGTGGTTGGAAAGCATGCTGATTTGACCAAGCTAAAGTCATATAAAAACTTGATATTTCTGAAACCTTAAGTGAAATTGGCCATTCCAACCTAGAACTCGATCTCCTTTTCATGTGGGGTAGGATTCCTGAAATTGTCAATGTTACTCCATGAGTGGATTTCATAACTGACAAGCTGTGTTGACCTTGGAACTTTATTCTCGAGGGAAATTGCTAAAGTGATTAGATTATAGCATGACTGAATATATGACAGTGAGATGGCAGTTTGTCAAATATTGCTATCCTGGAAACAATACTACGCCTGGTGTGCTGATTAGACATAGCATAACCTTGGAAAAAGTGTGATGTGATGATACTTGTAAACATATTAGTTATTATACTGAAAGACAGCTAAATGAATGAGGTAAAAGCACTCTAATAGGCAGTTCTCATGCATGTTCTCTAATTACAGCCATGCAAACAGCAGAAATTATGAGACAGAGCCATTGTAGTAGTTGTTTTTCTGAGTCATGTCCATTCATTAACACCATGTATATTGGGCCAACCTTTGACATGAGCAACCTGAATCTTTAGTTTGGCAAGCATGCTAATGGGTGTATAACTTTTAAGTTGCATAATCTAAGGTTTTAAATTTACAGTATTACATTACTGTATAGTGTTTGAAGTTCATTCATTAAAGACAAGCACTACCAGCATACAAACCATAAAGCAGCAATGAATTTATCAATTATGTAACTAAACAAGTTAAAAATGAATCCAAAACACAGACTGAAGGGTAAAAAGGATCATATATATTTCATAATTTTGTTCAGCAAATACACATGAGAGTTACAGTACTTAGGCGCTCATAAACAAGTCACAGACATCCTTAAGCCAGCCAAAAATCGAACTCTGTTTCTGTCTTTCTTCTCACTCTAAATACTATTTTTTACAAAATTCGTTAGGGTCTAAACCCTAACTGCTTTCAACCAAATCCTCGATGGGTTAAAGTGAAATAAAGTCTTTCCTCTAGAACATAACTAAAAAAATAACTAATTAAAGCATCTATTAAAAGCCCCATAAGTAACTGACTAACTGCCAACTCAAAGGTCTTTGGCAGCTTCGACTAGTAAAGCTATTCCATCCGAGATTTGAGCCTTTTTTCTAGCTCTCTTCTGCTCATCTTCTGTCTCTGCTAACTTCCTTGTAAGCTTTTCATTCTTCTGCTGCAAGTCTTTGACATTCTGCTTCAATTCTGCATTATGCAAATCTGTGCTTCTCTTTCTCTTCAAGGATTCTTTAGACACTGTTATTAGCTCTTGATAATTTTCATTCACTTCCAGTAAGTCTTCTCTTAGCCTTCTATTTGCTAAGACTAGGCCATCATTAGTCTCTTGCATGCATGCCATTTGATGCCTATATTGTTTGATGGTTCTTTGCAGGTTCTCCATGTCTGAGTCAAAAACCTTCCCTGTTATGGTATTTTGCATCTCACTAGGAAGCCAAGGGACATTCAGTCTTCTGAAAATATCCTCATCTTCCTGTAACAGCTTTGAAGATACACCATGAAAAATAGGGTTCTCCTGACTTGTTGTTTCAATGGGTGTAGTTTCATCTATCAAGTTCTGATTTTCAGAATAAGAAACCTCAATTTCCTTCTTTTGTTGTTCCATTATTATTTCATCTTTTAATTCCAAAAACACAGCAGATAATTTTGTTTGAGTGAGACTAGAATCTTCTGCTGACTTCAATGACCTTTTTTCTTTTGTATGCTCAGAAACTGGACTGTTTATAACTGCTTCCTTCTTGATCTTGAGTTCTTCATCTGAAGATTCATCATCAATTACATTTATCTCTTCTGTCTTCATTCTAGGGTTTAGCAACTTTTTCATATTCAGCCTTAACTTGTTTTTAGATCTGGTTTTTGGTCTCCATTCTGAAACAAGTTCTTTTACCATCTTCAAAGTTTTTCCTTGATGCTTAATTGTGGCGAGCTCTATACCTTCGATTTTGGTTTTCTCTTTCTTTGGCTTATTTGTTTTATCTTCTTGACTGTACTTTTCTGTGTATTCCATCCCAGCTTCAGTTTTGAGAGTGAATTCATCCTCTTCTAGTAAATATCCCTCATCCTCAGATAGGACAGTGATGGGGCTTCTTCGTTGAACCTTAATGTCCTCTTTTTCTAGAGCACCCTTTTCTGTGACAACAATTTTCTCTTCACTGAGAGTTTCTGCTGGTGCCATGTGTTTCTCAGGCTAATCTTCTTGTTGTGGAAACAATGAATATTTACCTTTACTGTCAGCTACAACCCTTTGAGGTTCATTGTTACCCTTCAAAGGTTCTGGTTCTTCTTCAAATTTAATTTCTTTTTTGTCTTCAGACTTGCTCTCCTGACCTAGTTTTCTGACTAGAGATTGACCTTTGTCTACACGCTTTTTAGCTTGCTGCTCTTTTTGCTTGGTCTGAAAACCAGACCAAAACAAGAAATGCTCCCATGTATTCCCTTCTTGTTGTAGAACTGTGCTGATAATAATCTTAATCAGACCATGATGGAAGATGGATTGTGTAGTATGATCATGATGCCCCTTAATCCTGCTTGACATCTTTTGCAGACTTCTGAATAAGAAGAAAGGAAGGGTCATTTTGGATTCACCAATCAGATGCTGTAGAAATCTAAAATGGTATTTGAAAACATAAGCATATCTGCCTTCACAAGTGATATAGCTTTGTAGAATTTTAATGGGCTGCACCCATTCATCCCTGACCTCCTGGATTAACACCCCTTTGCGCCAGTCTGGAGTAATACCAGGTAAAAGGTACCTTTGATCATCAAAAGTGAAAGGCAGTTTTTTGAACCACATTTCACCTTCATTCTTGACTCCTGTAGCTTCAGCAACTAAATCCACAGTCAGTTTAAACTTTAAAGTATCTAATACTATCATGTCCTCCTTATAGCTTTGGGCAAATTTATAAGAAACCTCAGTGTTATAGCCATTGATTTTCCTGAAGAAATCCAACCAACCAGCATTTTGAAAAAGCTTTGCACAATCTGGAAATTTGTCAATCCAATTTAGCTCAGTGGGTTCAATTCTATTTGTTTTGCCACTTTTACCCATCTGCTTTCAACTACTGAAACCTATGTACTTTTGGAGTTCTATTGATGAGCTAACAGGATGCTTTCAGATTTTGAAGAAGTAGTGGCATAATGTATCGCTAAATTTCAAATTTCCACTTGTCACAGCGTCTCAAAGAACTCTTAAACTGATCTATTTTTGACAGGAGCTTTGTTTAGAACCTATATTCATGTTTTCCCTAATGAATTTTAAGAAAACAAGCTTTTCTGAGAAAAAACCCCAATTTAGCAGCCGCTATCGGTTTAATGCGGAATACCCTATTCTCGCTTTGTTGTGGATGTTTAAATCAATTTTTTAGGTACCTGGTTGTTCAATTCCTCTGTGCAAGTGTCTTCAGGTCTTTAATTCACTACCAGCTGGCAGAACGAGCAAGCCGTAATTTCTCTGTAACTGCAACTTCTGGCTTTCAGGCACCTGTCCTCTCTCCACCTATTTTCCAGCTTCGTGATGTATCTGTGAAATAACTCCTTTCACGTCAAATTCGTCTAACACCTCCTCCTGTCATGATATGCACTGTTCCAGCTAATAATCTCCACGATCTCTTCGACGATCCAGCAGCACCTGTTTTCATAATTACTACTGGAGCAACACGTATCAACAGCCTTCATTCATGTGATTAGTCACTTAGCAATGAAACCATGCAAAAATTTAGCTTAAAAAATAATGATTTCGGCTGGCGCGATATTCTTGTAGCGCCACTATATTAACTTTTCATGATTGCGCTACAAGAATAATCTGCATTCAAATTTTTGCCCAATTTCAACTATTTTTCCAGTTTAAATGATAAACCACACTCTTTGAGTATGTTTGTGACATCCTTACTTAATATAAATCCTATTTATCCCTTCAAATCCTAAAAGAAAATAATAAGAAATCTAAAAGCAAGCAAAAAATTTAAAATTTAATTTGAAAATCAAAAAATTCCTAAAGGAAGCAAAATGAGAAAAATTTAGCAAACGAGCAAAATTAAAATCAAAATCACAATCAAAATATAAAATCGAAGGAAACAAGTTCATGACTTAACACGGTCTTTATATTGAGAGTTTTTGTAATTGTATATTGTATCATTTTTATTTTTGTTACTTATTAATCGATCACATGACTAACGTTCTTTGTTTGATATTTTAATTGTAATTATAAAGCAAGGGCCTCCTAGGGCTGTTCTGAACATGGAGAATGTGGTAATTGCGGAACAACTAGCGCAGGAAGAACAATATGCAGGTCCTTCGAATACTGATCATGATCAATTTAATGATGATCATATGGAATTAAACGATGATCATGATGACGATAACATAATTGAGGATGATGGTGCAAATACATTAATCAATGATGCATTTAATGTTAGAATGGACGATGATCAACATCATGCACCGCCAATTGATGACTTCGAAGATATTAATGATTTACCTACACTTGAGAAGGCGACGGAACCGCTTTTTGAAGGCTCCCCCATAAGTGTTCTCTCTGTTGTGTTGCTGATAATGAACTTGAAGGTTATGAATGGTTTTTCAAACACATCCATCACGCTGGTGTTAAGGTACGCATGTGATTATATGTGATCCGTCGGATCTCAACTTTAGTGCTTATACTCCAAAACTATGTCACACCTTTCAATCAAAACCACTTTGATCTTATAACATACTCCAAAAAATAAGGATGTATTTGTTGTCGTTAATATCATGCTCTTCAAATATTTATATTAACCATTTTTTTTAAATTTGTTGTAACAGCTTGATAGGTGAATATTTTTTACCGGCATCAAATAAATTACCTCGCACATATCGAGATTTAACTTCCATCATGAAATATGTTGGAATGGAGTATCAAGCAATTGATGCATGTCCTAATGATCATATTTTATATTATAATCAGTATGAGCTTGCAACAGAATGCCCTATATGTCATAGCAGTAGATACCGAACAGATCAAGTAACCAAAAAGGTGTCTCGTAAGGTTCTTCGTTATATTCCCATTATTCCACGCTTGCAACGACTGTTTAGGTGCAAAAACATAGCTCAATTTATGGATTACCACGCATGGAATAGAAGTGGAGAAGATATTCTGCGAATGCCTGCAGATGGTTCTGCATTTACAGACATGGAGGAAAAATGGCCACACTTTAAAGAAGAACCTCGTAATGCTAGACTTTCTTTGGCAGCGGATGGTGTCAATCCACATGCAGAGATGAGATCTACTAACTCGGTCTGGCCTATTTTTGTTATCAACAATAACATTCCTCCATGGATGTCAATAAAGAGGGAGCATATAATGTTGGCAATGATTGTTCCAAGTATAATTTGTACTTTAGAACAGTGTTTTTTTAATGCATATTTAGTATTTAATTTGTCATGGAGATCAATATTGTTGCATATTCATGTCATATATATTTTTCATTTACTTATATGTATTGTATTTGTTGTTTTCTTTTAGGTAAGTTCCAAGTTAAAGATATGAATGTATATATCGAGCCTCTTGTTGATGAACTACTTAAGCTATGGAATGGTGTCACTATGTATGATGTCTCTAGACCAGTAGGGAAAAGGGAATTTCAATTCCATGCAATGCTTGCCTAGACAATTCACGATGCTCCAGGGCTAACACATTTTTGTGGTCTTCAAACAAAGGGAAAATTTGCATGTCCAGTTTGTGGTCCCAAGATGAAATCTCGTCATTCAAAGCGTTTGTGTAAGGTAGTGTTTGATGAGTATAGGCACTTCCTCTCTAAGAATCATAGGTATCGAACTACCGAAAAACATCTTTTTAATGGGAAAGAGGAGACCGCATTAAAACCACAAAGAATGACACCTCACATATGGAAGTTGCAATATAATAGAAATCGTCAAGGTATGATTCAATTTGTCTATCTTATATATTCGTATTGATCATCTCTTATATGTTTTTAATGTTTTATTTTGGATTGTATTAATTTTTTTTACTGTAATATACTACATTTTAATCTCTTTAACTTATATATTGATTACTAATGGTCTGCATGAACATCATGAAGGTGTAAATGGGCTTCCACGAGGAATGAAAAGTTATCCGAAACAATTTAGTAGGCTGCCTTACTATGAGCACTTACTAGTTGTTTATTTGTTTGATACAATGCATATCGGAAAGAATGTAACTGAAACACTATGGCGAATATTAGACGGAAGGAGTGACAAAGAAAAAATTGTCAAAATTTGCAGTGACATTCATGAATCCAATCATGCAATGAAAGATATCATTGAACATTTAAACAACGATGGAGACCAAATTAATATAAGGTCACTTCCATGGTTATTGACTGAGCAACAAAGCAATGCAGTAAAAGAAGTGATACAAAAAATGAAATTTCCCATAGGATTTTGTTCGAACATAAAGAATATCTTAACAAGGAAAGGTGATTTTGGCGGGGTAAAAATGCATGATTGGCATATCTTCATTAAGGTAATTATATTTTTGGTATATATATTGGTATATTACAATACTGCATTTTTTTGTTTACTTTTTTTCTTAATTTTGAAAAATATATTGATGAGACGTGTTCATTGTTACAGTATGTTCTACTTGTATCTCTCCCAGACAACTTTGACAATAATGTCAAACAGGTCATATATGATCTTGGAAAATACATGAGGTAATTAGAAACAATATTTTTCACGCATCATCATGTAATTTGTTTAATTCGCTGCATAACTTATATGAATTGACATTTGTTTTAGTCAATCATGTAGATTTGACGTACTACAATCTTAAATTTTCGTCGTTAAATGATATCATTATTTTCTTGCTTTACATGTAGATGGTTGTCATCGAAAGAAATCCACAAAGAAGATATAAAGTATTGGAAGAGAGAAATTCCTCGTTTAATGTGTCAAATGCAGAGATTTCTACCTTCGGCATTTTTCAATGCACAAGAACACTACCTCATACACCAAGTTGAGGAGATTGAATTGTGTGGACCTATACATGCAAGGTCCATGTGGATGGTTGAGAGGCACTTGAAATTTATGAAGGCTTTAGTTAGACAAAGAGCACGTCCAGAGGGTTCTATGATGGAGGGATATATGGTATTTCAGGCCATGGTGTATATTGTTGAATATCTTCCAAGGTTGGGGTCTATTAAGACCGAATTAGATCGATGCATTGGTGATCCAAATTCCACTAAGAAATTAGAAGGAGAGTACCTGATGGGGAAAGGTAAATCGAGGAAGGTCAAAGGTAATTATTAAATGGTGTTATAGAATAATAATGTTAATACATTTTAATAGTATCGTACATAATTATTTCAATTTTAATATTCATTAATGATATGCATCATTAATATTTATAATGTTACACTGCGTTATGTAATTATAAATTTTTGAGTTGATTTATGTAATTTTATTTTCATGCAGTTGGTCGCGAGTGGGATGCACTACATTTGTACGTCGCAAACAATCTTGATTGGATGAAGGTATGGATTGAACGATGTAATCAATCTGGTTGAGGACTATCATGGGAAAGTGTGGCTTCATTGGTTAAAGAAGCACATCGCAATGGAGATGTCAATCTAACAGAAAGGGAAATCGATTTAGCATATGGTTTAAAAGATAAACAGGTAAGCATGATATTATAAATATATAAGCCATAATATTTTCAATTACGTCAATATTCATGTTCATCTTGATTAATTTCATTTTATTTGCATACTTTAAGAACATAAAATACTTACTAGTTCATTATCAATTGCAGGTAAAACACCACAAGGCTATGTGGTGCAACGGTCGTAAATATCGCATTAAAAAGTTGGATGACACAAGGAAAACATGTGATTCTGGGATAAGTGCAGTCTTTGAGGTCACTAATGTTTCATCTAGAAGCGACAGATGTCCAGAATTGTCAGAAAATCGATATTATGGATATTTGGAAGATATCATTGACTGTGACTTTAAATCATTCAAAATAATTCTTTTTGTTGTGAAATGGTACAGGCTACGATTGAATCGATTTGATCCCGATAGAACTGTTATTGAACATGCTAATGGATTTACCATGGTCAATACAAGGTCGCTTGAGTCACGAACGTCAGAGCCCTATGTTCTTCCAAGTCAATGTGAACAGGTATTTTACTCAGAAGTTCCTGGTAGACAGGGTTGGTCGTTTGTTATTAGACATGATCCAAGAGGAAGGCCGGTAAAGTATAATATTGTAGAGGAAGCTGAAGAGGGTGTTGAAGAAGAAGGTGATCATGTAGAGGATCAACATGAGTTGGATGTTGATGATCATAATGTTACGCAGGAAGATGTTGAAGAGTTAGTTGAAGAAGATGATGTTAGAGACAATGTTCATGATGAAGATGATATTGACGATCATGATCAATTTATTGAAACTAATTACAGCGATGACGATGATGATATAGCTGCCTCTAATCCTTATAATGTTGAATCTGGATCAGATGATATAGATGCAGACTTGGATGGAGAAGATGATCATGAAGTGCATTGAACATCATTCCAAGTGATGTGAGGGGGGGGGGGGGCAGATGAGCTTCCACCTTCACGTGGTTGTCTCTGTTGAGTAGAGAATATTAAGATATTCTTGAAACAAAGAGAAGCTCATTAAGGTATTTTACTCAAAAGTTCCTGGTAGACAGGGTTGGTCGTTTGTTATTAGACATGATCTAAGAGCTGGAAGGCAGGTAAAGTATAATATTGTAGAGTAATGCTTTTACTAGTTTGGCTAGATACTCAAACAACATTGCTACCTAGGCCAAGCATAGATAAAATATGAGGTGGTCTATTTAAGATGGCTATAGGGTTGTCCTAGCCCTGGATTTTACTTATAAGATAATTAATGACTCAACTTTCAAACAGCTAAGGAGCTAATTATATCTCCTAAATTTTAATATAAAGTGTTATTCTATATCCTTTGCATACTCTATTTAGTTTTAGTTATTCTATATCCTTTAGTTATCTAGTTATAAAGTACTAGTTAATGAGTAAAGGAAAGGGCGTTAATGAGTAGTTGTTGTCATGTTGTATGGGTTCCTCTTTTGGTGTTTATCTCGGGATGTTAGGAGCTAGGGTGTGTAAATATAGAATATGTATCATGCGGATAAGACTTAGTGGGAGGATAGGTCACGGGTTCGACTCGTCCGCCTTATTCATTTTGGCATAACAAATGTTGTTTTTAAATTATGGTTACAACCATATGCTACCCGCCAAAATTCTACTCTTTTACATATTTTAAAACATAAAAGTTTTTAAACCCACGCCAACAGTAGCAGAGCTATAGGGTTTAAACAGTCCCGTGCGAACAGTAGCAGAGCTATAGGTTTTAAACCCACGCAGCATTCGTTCCTTTTCCTCCCTTGTTTACGCATAAGTAGTACCAGATGCGATGCAATATGTTGAGCTTTAATAGGTAGAATAGAGGTGGATAGAGCTTGGGTAGGGGTTTAAGAAGCAAAGTAGGTAGCAGGAGCAGTCCGCCGTTTCAATTTGGAGCAGTCCGCCATTTCGTCGATTTGGAGCAGTCCGCCATTTTGATTTGGAGAAGATTCAGTCCACCATTTCGATTTGAAGCTCAGTCCATTCAGCCCCGCCATTTCGATTTGAAGCTCAGTCCGCCATTTTGATTTGAAGCTCAGTCGATTCAGCCATTTCGATTTGAAGCTCAGTCCATTCAGCCATCTTGATTTGGAGCTACCATTCCATTCCAAATGTCTTCAGTAAGTGACATTCTCATCCATAGCTTCATTTTCCTGATATGCACACTGTGTGGGACATTACATCTATAAATGTTCATTCTGTAGTCGGTCCAAGTCCTCCAACTAGAAACTTGGCTTATTGATGCAGGCACCACCTGCAATACCTAAGCAGACCCTTGATTCCCAAAATTTCTGTAGTGGAATCTTCACTTAATACAATCCTTTACCATTCTTCTCTTAGTTTTTCTTAGTTTCCAATTAACTCTGTGACAGAACTAAAAATAGATAACTGTCACTATACTTGGCAATTCTATCAAAATTCAGCAAGATTTCCAGTAGTGATTAGTTCCACTGCAATATTGTGTTAGTGTGAGAATGAAGAAATTTAGGATTCGAGGCAGCCATATGATAATGTTCAGAATGCTATTTCTTCTGGCAGCGCTTGTAATCGTGCAGTCAACTTGGAACGAGAGCGAGACGAGCCGCTGCCCGCCGTGCTGCTCAATGTATTGTCCTTCTTTATGCCCTACAGTAGAGGAAGAGGAAGAGAGCTTATATCGAATTAATGATGATGAGGAGGAAGAAGGACTGGTTCCGCCCAAAGGCCCTGAGAAAAATAACTTATCTGGATTACTTGTCTTTTCTCACATGGTATCAGAGCACATGAGAAAAATAACTTATTTTTTATATGGCTCTTCTTGGCATTGGTGTTGCGAGCTGATTCACCTGAGTTGATCGTGGTGAGAGCTGTCGAGTGGAGGAATTATGGAATAATTCTTGAATGTTCCCTTCCAGTTTTTTTTCGTCTTTGGCTATCATTTCGCAGCTATACTGTTCTAAGTTATTGCACTAACGAGGTGCATTTTACAGTTCACAGCTATACTGTTCTAAGTTAAACGCCACATGACCATTCGTCCTAACCTAAGCCCCAACGAAAAATCACTTATCGTACCAATTGTACCTTCTTTTCATTTTCCGCTTCCACCCAATGCACGACACGTATCTCTCAACGGAAAACTCCACTTTGCCTCGAGCTTTGAACCGTCACTTTCCGCTGTGATCGTGATCGTTGATTTCTGACTTCACAACTCCGCTCTCATCCTGATCGTTAATCTCCTATGTGATCAGAACCATCCATTACTTAGCTCATCAATCTCTGCTCTGTTCTCGATCGTTGATCCCCAAATGTTATACATATCAGCGCCACTTATAGACTGTACATGTGAGCTAGGGCTTCTGCACTGTGACAATTATGATGACTCACAAACCATTACAATATTCCATGGAATCGCTGTTTCCCTTAACGAATCAGATGTATACTCGAAATAGAAGGCTAATCAAATCCCACACGGCTGAACAGAATGTTAACATATATATAGACTGTATTTTACCCTAGGATATACACTGTAACGTTTCCAATAATTCACACTTCATTTCACTATTCCTTAAACTCGATGCTTTCAGATGAAATTTGTTGAATCATATGTATCCAACCAATGATAACAGAAATATCACAACATATACAGATGAGATGAATCATATATACTGAGATTTTACACAGTAGAGAGGAAATTTAATGATTCTCCGTCATTTTATTACATTTCACTGTATGTAATCAATCACACTCTACACCCTGCTCTCTCTTCTCGAGCTCTGTGAGATAACCTTCATCTAGGCTAAGCTACCTATTCAAAATACTAAAGACTGCATTTATTTACAATGGATTTCTGTTTCCAGATCCTATTACTGTTTTTGATGAAGGGTTTAAAAGGTCACTATATTGAATAGAGAGCTCATAAGCCTTATCCTAAGTAGAGTCATGTATCATCTTTACCTTGACAGCTTTTAAAACCACATGCAAAATGACCCAAAGATGCTTAAAAGCACCAAAACAGTGTTAATGATATTCTTGTAGCGCTGGGGCTGAAAATCACCAAAGGCGCGCTACAAGAATATCGCGATTCCAAATTCTTCCAATTTTTCAGTAAATTTTGGCACGCTTGGGCTAATGAATGACTGATTATATGTTTTAGAGGATTCATGACGTGTTGATGCAGAAAACATCATGATTTCAAATGCTTGCACGTCGTGTGGAAATCATGCTCATCATCAGCACAGGTGTAATTCATTTTGACAGATATCCACATGGTTTGAGTTAATGTGGCATGAATTTGTTATCTACAAGCATATTCAAACACGGAGGACTTAATAAGGTAACCATAACCACTAGAAAAAACCGAGCATCGTCGCCATCTGAACAAGCAAGAGGTGTTGAGGGCTTCACGGGAAATTAGGGCTTCCTAATTCCGTTGCTAACAGTTAAATTGAAGGTTGGAGGACATCTGTACAACCAAGGTGACTCAGCTGTCAGTTTGGGTCGTGATTTCAAACAACAACAGTGAAGCAATTTACAGGTATTCCTAAAAAACCAATATAACAGTAAATTTGGGGCTTTTTCGCCGGAGCTTACTCTATTCAAATTGATCAAAGGATAGGTTAAATTGTGCTTTTAAACGCAATTTTAACCAAAGAAATAGCTATTTGTTGATGATCTGCGACGCCAGGCTGAATGAGGGTTGAAGAGAACAGATTCGTTTTTTATGAAATTTAACCCTGTCAGTGCTGTGAACAACCTGTACATTCAATAGTGTTTTTAACTTCCAAAATTAATCTCTTGTTCACAAACAATACAAGAGGATACATTCAATTTGCAGTGATTGTAGAATAATGGGCAGGAGTGGTAAAATAAACAGAGCTGAACCAACAAATGTAGAATGGGTTGAAAAACTGCCTGAGTGTGTGGAGCTATTCAAACAAGCTGGTTGGATGGATTTTTTCAGAAAGATTGATGGATATAATGCAAAGGTGTCCTGCAAGTTTTCCCAGGGTTTCAAGAATGACATGGTGATTTTTGATACTTTGAAATTCAAGCTGACAGTTAAATTAATTTCAGAAGCCACAGGGATTAAGGATGAGGGCGAACAATGGTTTAAGAAATTGCCCTTTGACTTTGATCCACAGAAATTTCTTTTACCAAATGTCACACCTGATTGTAATAAAGGTGTCCTTATCCAAAATCTCAGAAAGGAGTGGGTTGAACCAATCAAGATATTACAAAGCTATATTACTTGTGAGGGCAGGTATGCTTTTGTATACAAATATCATTTTAGATTCCTTCAGCACATGGTGGGGGTGTCCAAGATGAACCTGCCATTCTTCTTTTTGAAGAGTTTACAGAAAATTTCCAACAAGGTGAAAGGGCCTAAAGATCATTCCTCTCAGTCCATCTTTCACCATGGATTAATCAATTTGATTATTAGTACTGTCTTGCAGCATGAAGGAAAGACCTGGGACTTCTTCATCTTTTGGTCTGGTTTTGAAGATCAAAAGTCTAAGAGACAAACAGATAAGGGTAAGGTCTTGTTGAGAAAGTTAGGCCATAAGTCAAAGCTGGAAGATAAGGAAAAGATCAAAATTGAGGAAGCATCAAAGCCTGTGGAGGAAGACAATGAAGAAAAGACATTCTCAGCTAGCTCTAAAGGCAAATATACACTGTTTGAAGATAAGAAGGAACAGCCTGAATAGAATTTGGCGCCTGTAGCAGATCCTCAGGAAGAGAAAAAGGTTGATATAAAAGTGGTTACTGTACCTAAAGAGGAAATTCACACTCAGCCGAGAAGCCCTATCACCATTCTCTCAAATGATGAGGGATATCTATTGGAAGAAGAACAGCCTATCTCCAAAATAGAAGTCAAAGCTGAAATAGAAGAAATTCATACTTCAGATAGAAAAACAACAAGACCTAACAGGAAAATGAACAAGCTGGAAGTAGTAGAATTGGCTGCTATTCAGCACCAAGGGAAAGAATTGAAGATGATGGGAGAAGCAACATCCTTTTGGAGACCTAAAACTAGGTCAAAGAACAAGTTGAGATTAAACATGAAGAAATTGTTGAATCCCAAATTGAAAACAAACGAAGTGACTGTCTTAGATGAAGTGTCCATGGATGATGATAAACCAGAACTAGATAAATTGCAACCATGTTTAAAAGGAGAAACTCATTCAGTCGAAGAAGCAAGTACAGAAAATCAGAATCCTAGTATTGAAGACACAGAATTGTTGATTGAAGAGACAGAAATCTTCAAGAAGCTTGACATTCCTTGGAGACCTGATGAAGAACAAGATTCTACAATGGATAAATTAGCTAACTCTGACAGGGAAAATTTGCAGAAAACTGTCAAGCAATACAAACACCAGATGAATTATATGCAAGAGGTAAATGATGGACTAATGATGGCCAACATAAGGTTAAGAGAAGATCTCCAAGATGTAAATGACAATTTTCAGGAACTAGTAGCTGATGCAAAAGAAGCACTTAGAAGAAAAAGAGTTGTTGACATTCATTGCACACAGTTGGAGAAGACAGTCCAGGACCTGCAGCAGAAAAACAAAGAGCTAATCAAAAGGATAAGTGACATGGAGTAGGAGCAGAAGAAGGCTAAGAAGAAAGACCAAGCATCATATGGTATCGCAATGTTGGCTGAGGTGGCAAAAGACCTATAAGACAGTTGTACATGCTGTTAGTTGTCATTAGTTAGCAAACAGATTTGTTAATGATATGCTATTTTTAGCATCCTTTGTAACTTTTTAAAGATTCTGCAATTACTTGACCTCATCGAATAGGTGAAAGGCAGTTAGGGTTAGAGGCCTAACTGATTTTGTAAAAGGATAGTATTTAGAGATGTTAGGAAGTCATTGAGAGGGTTCGATTTTTGGGAGCTTCAGGAGGTCTCCAGATTATTTTGGTCTGCAGACTTGTTCAGAGCTAAGTACTATGACTCTTGTATGCATTTGATGACAGACTATGAAATATATGATACTTATTACCCTTCAGCATATGTTTTAGCTTTATTTTGAGTTTGTTTAACTATTGGACTGATATATTCGTTGATGGTTCATGATTTCTTTACTTGTGATGCTTGTCAGCCCTGAATGAACTTTAAGATTATATGCTGATTGTTATTTGTGGATTATATGATGTATCTTTGTCTTTACTTGTTTATGATTTAGTTTCTTGCTTAGCTGGTGAATGTAATCCCTGATTGACTACCAAATTTATAACCAAGAAAACATTCCAAAAAACCTAAAACCTAGTTTACTTTGTTGAGTTTTATTTGAGATTGTGTTGGCTTGTTTCTTTAGCCTTAGAAACAATTTCTGGCACAAACACAAGGTATATCAAGTTTTTTGAAGATTTCAGCCTCTTCAATTAACAGGTCTGCAGGGGTGTCTAAAACATGTAATTAGTCATTCATCATTCCAAACGTGCCAAAATTTGCTAAAAAATCGGAGGAATTTTGGAGTCACGATATTCTTGTAGCGCACCTTTGGTGATTTTGAGCTCCAGTGCTACAAGAATAATTTTAACACTGTTTTGGTGCTTTTTCACAGCCTTTTGTCATTTTGCATAGAGTTCTAAAGTTGTCAGAGTGATGATTATACATGACTATACTTAGAGTATGGTTATGAACCCATTATTTGATATGGTGACTTTTAAACCCTTTAACAAAAACAAACCTAAAGTTTAAAACTTGAAAATTTCACAAGCAAGCCCAAAATTTCATATAAAAACTAAAGAAAATTTCGTAAAAGAGGGAGAAATCAAAACAGTGCAAATAAATAACTTAAAATGAAATGCAAATCAAACAAAATTTGAAGGAACAAATTACTGACTTAACACCATAAACACATATAAAGACTTCAAGAGAGTGTGCAATAGATAGGATGCCCTTGGGCTGATGAAAAATTCAATTGAATGAGATGATTACAATCCACAACCACCCACAGGTCCACCCATTAAGGGCCTCAATTACCCACCTAGTGGTTTGGCACATGGCCACAAGTGAATAATAGCCAAGATATCTCAACACCCCCCGCCCCTGATTTTCCTTGTGTATTGGTTTCAGTGCGAAATTAATGTTTTTAATTACTTTGTTGCAGTCAGCTGATCGGGGCAAGTCCCCAATGGAGCCTGGGAGGCCGACACCCCCCTACAGGCAACAGGTATATATACCACATTTTTACTTACCTACTTCTTTAGAAAGTACATTTGTTTAATTATGATATCAGCGTGGCCAATATTTTGTTTGTAGGCTGAGGGTCAAGGTAAGAGCCCCATGACAGATGATATGTCGACAGATGTTAGCACGCCACGCTCATCGGGTCATGAGCAGGTATATAGCACATTGTGAATTTCAGAAACTGTATTTATACATATTTATGTTATCTAATTATATGAATGATTTCAAATTGATATTAATGTTTTCTAGTTTTGTGTCCGATGATACATATCTATAGATGGATCCAAAGGATATGGATTTGGGGCACATTCTTGATGATGTTGACCTCAAGAATTCAAAGAATATCCAGGATGCAGTTCAAAAAGAAAAAAGAAAATTAAATAAGGAGGTCGTCAATCTGCTTATATCGAATACGCAAATGACGCAGGATGAGACTTAAGCAAAGATAGATCGTGTGTTGCTTAAAGTAAAGCGCTTGGATGTAAGCTGCAAACTCTTTCATTATAAGTCTATTCCAAATGCAATTTTTTTTCCTATTCGTATATGAGTAACTAAAATATTATTTGTTTCTACAGGAATATTTTTTCCCCGATGAGAGGCATGCTGGTACCATTGAGCCTGACACCCCCTTCGCCACTGATCATGTATCGTTGCCGTCTGGCCAGTTGGAAACACAAAATGAGACACCCCAGATGGAACACGCGAGTGCCGATGAGGATCAGGGGCCAGTACATGGAGAAGAGCATGACTTTGATGTTGGCGTCCCAGCATTTCCTGGATCTTTCTGTGTCACTAGCACGGGAACATTTGAGACTACTTTTTTGGTGGACGAAGATCTCATTCCCTACAAGATGGAGAAGATTCCAGGTACTATTTACAAAATGTTTTAACTATATATTATAATTTTATTGGAATGTAATTATGCATCATTCTTTTTACACTAATTAACACATACTCATTTTTGTAGGAAATGATGTCTTTTATAAACATCTTAATGATTGGTCTTTAGAGCTGTTTGGGCCCACTATCCGCACATGGTGGAACCGGCAGAGTAAAGTTTTGAAAGATGAGCTTATTGCTCGCTTGGTTGGGTTTTTTGGTGCCGAAACCTTCAACCAAAAAAAGGTTCTCGAAAAAGTTGGCCAACATTTACATTATGTACGGGAGCAATATCGGAACAACTTAGCAAATAATCCAAAGTATGAGCGCCCTCCGATGATTCCAACAACGGAGTGGAAAGGCTTGCTGGATGATGCAAGGGAGAAAGCTGCGAAAATAGCGAGCAAGCCAGTACCCGAGTCAGCTAGAAGGTATGCAATACTTTCAGCAATGCAATTATATGTTTATTACACTTTATTTTCCATTTTTTTGCAATGTCTAATGTATTTTAAAATACTTTTATAGGCTACCAGATACGTCGAAGGCCACCCAGGAAAGAATAGAAACACATGGGCAACACAAGCTTGGCCCTGGTGGATATTCCAACCTGCAAGCACGAATCGTAAGTATGATCAATAATTATTTTATTGTATAGAAATTATAGATTGCATTTAAAATTGTTTTCATGATGATATAACAACAACAATGATGATCTAATTGAAAATTACAGGCTCAAAGATTCCACGATTTGCCAACGGAGGAAGACATGAGGATCGGCTACCAACGCGGGTTTTCAGGTGTTGTTGAACATCGAACAAGCAGCCGTGGTAGCCAAGCAAATTCTTCCAATGAACCATCCTGCGAACAGGTAACTACAATAAACAAATTCTATTTAAGCTTGATTCATTGTGTTCTGTATTCATTAATAAACTAGTACATAAAATATTGAGTCTCTTTGTGTTAAGCCGCACAATGAAAGTAGAGAAAATGCAGAGGATGGAGGAGAAACAGATATTGAAGTTCATGTTGATCGAAATCCAGGTAATAAATATGCTAGTGTTAAAAAAAAACTAGCATGGATTAAAGTCTCAAATATTAAATTGCAAATACTATATTGTTGTAAGTGTTGATGTTTTAATGCAGAGGGTCTTCATGTGCAACTTGAGGTAGCAGCAGAAGATCAAACGCAGGAAATTCATGTCACCCATGAGTTGCCAGGTACAAAGCACCGCTCTAATGTTTTTTTCTTAATGAACGACTTACAATGATTATAATAGTAAAAACACGTCAAGCAATTAATATTTCTTCATTTTTCCAGTACATCCTGGCACCTTACAGCAACCGCATACACGTCATGAGCACACGACCCGTCGACAAGCACGATCACAGGCAGCTACACAGGGCATAGGAAACAAAAAAAAATTGGTAGAAGAGGATGTCACACTTAAAGAATTTGTGGAGAGAAAAAAGCGTCAAAAAAAGTAGTGATTGTAATAAGTACACTATTACATTATTTTTTTATGCATTGTCCTTGGATATTATTTTTGATATTATGGAGTAATGTCTTCAACTATGTATTTTTTTCTATGTACGAATGAATGAATGAATGAGTTAATTAATGAATCCTATAAACTAATTAGTGATCGAATGCACGTAATTCCTTTAAGACAAGAAACTCACGATGTTCGCACAAAAGATCATTTATTTCCAAGCATGTGCATTGGGTATGGGGAATTGAGAGTGATGTGAGGGGGGGGAGGCGCCATATGAGCTTCCACCTTCACGTGGTTGGCCCTGTTTAGTAGAGAATATTAAACTATTCTCGAAACAGAGAGGAGCTCAATAAGGTAAAATGCATGCATTATTACAATGTTTCTTTCTGATACTTCACATTATTACAATGTTTCTTTCTTCTAGCTAACTATAGACATGCATTTTCTTTAAACTACAGAGTGAGAATCTTGATGGGTTGGAGCTTTCTGGTTTGGAAGATATTCAAAGTCTCAGGATGAGGATCGTTGGAATCCATTCTGTGCATCAATACCTCAACATCTTTTGCAAACTCTACATCCGGCTCCAAATCCACAAATATGAAGAGGTACCCATCCTTCAATTTAATTTAGGTTTTCTATTGATTTTTCAATGTGAAGTAGAAAAGAAGGGTTCAGTAAATCATTCCCAAGAAATAGATGAAAGCCAGTGGATGAACAGCAGGCCTGTAGCAGAGGTATTGAGGTTTTATATAGTCTTAGTGTGTTGCAACTAACGAAGTTCCTAAGGTAAATTTCATGGTAGTTCTCACCATTGATAATCTGGAATTGGTTTGCTAATATGATTAGTGGGTTGTCATTAGACGTTCATAAGGTGGAGCTTGCAAATCTAAATAATGGTGATTTGTCATTCTTTAAACCATTTCATCTGTCCCAGGGTATAGAAGACCCTAGATTCTCCTGTTAACCAGCACAAGGTCATGTTGTCAACAAACCCAGTGAGGACTTGTGATGATCGAGAAATACAATACGGTAAGTCTTGTATTTTTGTCCTATTTTTAAATTAATAATTTAATATATGTGGTGGCTTTGATTGAAATTGCCCATAACACTGACTTATGCATAGCTGAGACCTGCTTTTGAATATTCTGTCATATGTAGTTATGTATGTAAGGGCTTGGTATGAATGGATGACATGTGTACTATATGTGTAGTATGCTTCCTCTTGCAATTGCTATGCGTGTAGAACTCTGTTGTTCCTGACCTCTGCTGTTGATATTCTCCTAGTTATAGCTGTAACAAAAGTGTATTTTCAAGGTATTTGAGGGAAGTTCCAACAGCTTCTCATGTTTGCAATTGGGATTATACCATCTGGACATCCAATTGGAATGGGATCAAAGTAAGAATTTCTTATTCTTCATGTTTGTTTGAACATCATTCTTCATTTGTCCCACAAAGTTTAAAGGGATTGAAATGAGATGCCCCCCCCTTCCTCTTCTCAAATTCATGGGTGCTGTTATCACTCCGTAATTTCTTGAGGCTGTGTTCAAGAAACCCAAAGGTAACCTACAACCAATCTTTAGGATGACTGTCTGACTCAACCAACCAGAGAGGGCTCTCTCTTTGTCACTGTATGATAAATGTATCAAGGAACAGGAGAAACAAGGCCAGATTCTCAAGGTAACAAGTGTTTTCAATGGTGATCAGGGTGTTGGGAAAGTTCAAGAGTAAAGAACATTGGGAAATGGAGTCAAGGATTGAGGCTTAAGAGTAAATGAAAGAGTAAATCAGGTCACAGAGGTTTAAGGCCTTTTGCATGCATTTTGCACAGATCATTAAACTTTAAAGGTGATAGCAGAAGGTAGAGAATTGATTGTTTATTTTCAGGAGCATGTGACTATGAATTCCTTAAATAAACAGGAAAGACTTATGAAAGACAGGGAAAAGTAAATTATAATAGAGCACCAGAACACCAACGATGAATTCTATTACAGTTTATCTTTCAATGGTATTTACTGTAAATACTGTGGAGCATGGAAACATGAATTCCAAAGATTTAAATTAACAGTAAAGAAGAGGAAATAACACAGATGAATGAATTTCACATAGAAGACATTCTGCAACAAAACTTGGAAGAAATCTTAAACATGAGAAAACCTGTATGTCTATTCTTTCATTGAAGTTCACAAAATCCCAGATACACGAGTCTTTTCTTCTTTACAATATGAATTTCTTCGACCAAAGACCAACCCTCTCCCTATCGAAGTAGGGTCTATTTGTAGTTAATCTATTCAAAGGAGAGATGCAAAAAACTAGGAAACAGTTACATACGTGGGATCATGTCCCAGCAAAATAGCTTAAATCCTATCTTCTAAAACAGATGGCAAAGTGACCATTTATTACATAACCAACTCTACAAAAAGAAATGACAGCTGTATGAATATTTATGAGGTCGATAATCCTTTTAGGATCAACAATATCCTATTCATTTCCAGGATGGAAAGAGATATCATTGATGTTTTCTGATAATTTTAGCCTTCAAAGGCGCATACTGTCTGAACAGGCTCGCTTGATTTCAGGCTCGCTTGATTAACTTGTCATCTTCCTCTGAATATTTCCAAAACAACTGTAAATAAAGTATCTGTGTGACTGTTGCTTACTATAGTAACTGCAGACAGCAAGCTAGCATCATGGACTCCCTAAAACTTCTTTTGTAGGATCTAAACTTTATAGTTCTTAGCAACAGTATCAAATATATGACAACCTTGACTTACTTATGCTTCACGGACATCTAACTGGCACTTCCCGGACCTGAACTTGGTATAAGAACTCATGCTCCCACCCTGAATACTTCATTCCAAGCATCATCCTTTGGAACAGAAGCATCAGATAATTCTTCCAACAGCACATCAAGCTCTATTAAAAGACCTTCTGTAAAGACAGGCAATTTAGATTTAACCTCCCTGAAAAGTAATGGAAGTTCGAAGTCCTGCCTCATTTTGCTTACTACCACCATGCCTTTAAGTCCTTTTACCATATCATTAAATTTGCTATGGTCTGATCTGGCTTTAATAAACATTTCTTTATATTCAGGCCATGCTATTGGCATATTCTCATCATCCCAAAAGGATGGTAAACCATAACCAATCAATGGTAAAAAGGCTTGCTTGAACTCCTGCACTTGCTTTTTAATGTGGGACATCTTTCCTGTGACTGAATTCAACAGAGTATATTTCTGCAACACCCTCCTGGCATCTACTAACAGAACAGTTCTGTTACTCACCTTTAAAACCTGTAACTCAGAAGCAAGAGCTTTACTGAGGAAAATAATTGCGTTTTGAGCTACCTCTTGAGTTCTGTTAATTAACTTTTCCTCAGCTAATTTACATTTGTTGGATGCCACTACCAATGCCTTCTCATGCTCCTCCACAATGATCAATTGAGGCCAGAAAGCATTGATATTTGCTATCAATTCATCCCAAAGCAAATGCTTTGCACCTTCCAGTGGCAGAACTCCCTTGGTTTTCTCTTTCAACATATAAATCTTATCTTTCAGTTTATCATTTTCTTCTTTGAGCTTGATGATTTCCTGCTCTCTAGGATCCTGAGCTTTAATCTCTTCAATCTGCAGTTTAAGTTCAGAAATTGTGTCCTGTAAGTCTGAAACCTTCTCCTTGAAATTCTCAATTTCAGCTTCATGTACAGACATATCTACAATGTCATGTATGATCTGGTCCATTGGTGACAAAGGACTAGTTCCCCTGTTTGATTTCAATTGTTCAATTTCTTGAAGCAATTTACCTTTCTCTTTCTCCAATGCCTCTTTCTGCTCTTGAAGGACTAGAATTTTGGCATTATCTTCCACAGCCTTTGCATTCAAACCAGCTATCTCTTCATGCAACTTAACCAAATTAGGTGAAGGTGTGGTATCAACATTAACATTTACCCCTTTAGCCCTCCTTCTAACTGTCTTAACAGTTTTGACTTTGACTGTTGGCTGGGTTTCTGCCCCTTGTGCAGGTGGCAACTCTTTATATGAAGCCAGCTCAGTTTGTAAATAAGCCACCTGTGTAGACCATGCTTTGTTTGCAGCTTTCTCCTGCTTCAGGTGCGCTTCCAATTTTTTTATTTTCTGCACTGCATTCTTATGTGCCAAGGTCTCCCTAGTCAAGTCAGCATAAAGGACTTCACTGGCTTGTTTGTGGAACCAAATCTTGTCAGGAGTTGGTAATTGATCCATTTCTAAACGAATCTCAGAAGCATTTTCATCATCAGTGATGGCCAAACTTAAAGATCCAGTTGCTGAATCCCTCATTGTCATCAATGTTGTCTTCATATCAGATTTTTCTTTGAGTTGATTCAATTTTTTTTGCTCTTGCATCACAGACTCATTTCTCTGATCAATGTAATGTTTGAGGAGACTCTGCTTGTTTTGAAATTGACCTTCAGCAGCTGCAGCATAGCTATATTTCTTGTATTGCACGACCAGTACAGGGGGTGGTTTACTGCTTTCTTTAGGTTTTGCAGTAGTATTTTCAACTCTGGTCTGTGATACTTCTTCTTGAATAATAGTAGGGGTGATAACTAGATCCCTTATCAACTCAACATCAATGATCTCTGTACCCATGGCAGTTTTCAACTTTTTAGATGTCTCAGGTTCCTTTGTATCCATCTCTGTGGCCTCTGGTTCTGACCTTTTCTTGGTAGATATCTGCTCCACTTTTCCCTGTGCAGTATTTGACTGTGAAAAATCTATATGATCTCTAGCCTCTACAATCTCCTTTAAAGGCTCACTGATCCAGATCTGATCATATATAAGAGAATTGGCCTCTCCCATCCAAGTTTCAACCTGACTGTGATGAAATATACCTCTGCCATACTCCTGTCTCCTTTGTGAAATAACATGTTTAGGGTCATATTTTACAGGTGGTACTTGAGGGAAGTCAAGCTGCTTCAGAACTTCTTCAATAATGGGCAATGCTGCTTCCTTCTTTAAAATGAAATTTCCCACAGCCATAGGATATTTTATCCATGAACTCCTTTTCAATGATGGGGCAGTGAAATGTTCTTTATCTGCAGAGATCCTTTGCCTCATTACCTCTAAAGCAAATACACTGGTGGTTAAAAATATAGGCAACACATATGGTGATCCAGTGAATCCAAAGACTCTGACAAGGGAGAAGTTTTTTGCCAGGAACCAATCTCCAATCAAATCAGGGTTTAGGATTTCTTTCAAGTCATTTGAAATTCTGCTGATCTATGGATTAAACAATCTGAACAGATTAAGTACGATCAAATCCATGAATTTGGCATAAGACCAGGCATGGTAAAATGGTGAAGAAGGAGGCCATTCCTTGAAGGTTTCTGAGTCTGTAATGGCTAGTGCTCCTAACTCAGCATGAATTATCAAAGCATATAAGTATGCCTGATACCTGAAATGATAGATTTTGGAGAAATTGGACAGCTGAAAACACATTTCTTTGGAAAAATATTCATCAAACCTAAGGGGTGCTGTTCCAGGTCTATCTAGGTATAGGAAAATTCCTAACATTGCTTCAGTTACCTCCGAACTAGTGTCTGACCCTAAAATTTGACTTAATAGGGTTACAGCAGAAGCAATAACTGGTAAACAAAGTTTAGATGAAAAAGGAACAGACAGGTTCTCCACTAGTTTCAACAAAACCTTCTGATACATTCGTTCTTTATCCTCACTAGAAACTCTCTTGTAAATCTAGGATATTTCAGCTTCATTAAAAGAGATAGAAGTTGAAACGAAATCAGCAGAATATTTCAGGGTTTCCCTAAGGGTTTGAGGGTCTACTTTGCAGATAATTTGGTCACCCTGGTAATTCATAATTACTCCCTCTGAGGTTGAAAAATTTTCAGCACATAAGGATACAAATTCCGGGCAACTAGGTAAAGGATACAATGATGTAGAAGGGATCAAAGTACTGTACAATTTGGTATGGAACTCGGAATTGACAAGGGAAGCAGTACTGAGGTCATTGTGACTGGTAATGATATCAATGGGTTTTGAAATTGGGTCATATACATCCCAGAAACGGTCAGAAATCAAGTCTTCGGAGGAATCTAAGGTTTTTACAGTGGTAAACATGGTGAAAGCAGGTAATTCAACAGAGGAATACTCAAAAATTGTGTACCTGAGGGTAAGGGCTGACTGTAGTTACTCACAGTTCAAATGTTGATAGAATATCTGGTATCTGTAGCATCCGAACCAATCGAACCTTGACATCCGAGCAGAAATGGCGGAAACAGTCTTTCAGCGGTCTTTGATGGTAACATGTACGATGGAGCCTCCTTAGTTAGTGCCTAGACCTGCGAGTTAGCAGAAATGGCGGAAACAGTCTTTCAGCGGTCTTAAAAAATTAATACCCTAGACCACTAATACCTACGATTTATCATGTTAATCTAGACCGCAGCGGAAAATAGGATATCATACATTTCTGTACGGGTATCCATTTTCCACTTCCACTCAGTGACAGCCACGTAGCACCCGTCACATCTCAGCGAAAAATGGATACCCGTACAGAAATGTACGATATCCTATTTTTCGCTCCGCTATTTTTTTTAAAAAACGTTTACAGCCTGTCGCTTAACCGACACCTAGCATATTGTCGGTTAACCGACACCTAGAACATCTACAGCATGTCGGTTAACCGACCCCTAGAACATCTAGCGACTGTCGGTTAACCGACACCTATAACATCCAAAAACTGACGGTTAACCGACACCTACAACATCTACGGAGTGTCGGTTAACCGACACCTATAACATCTACATGCCATCGGTTAACCGACGTCGTGGAGCATTTGATCGACAGCAAGAAGCCGTCGGTTTGTTTTTCTAAATTTTTCTAGGCGTCGCTTGATTTGCGTTGGTTAACCGACACCTCTCCTAGGCGTCGGTTAACCGACGGGATTATTAACCGTCGCTGAAACGACGGCTTGGAGGGCTGTCGGATAACCGACGACAATCCAGCGACGCCTAAAAAAAATAATAGTGTCGTACATGCGACAGGGAAATGTCGAAAATCCGACAATAAAGCTGTCGGATTTTGGGTCAAAATGTTGTAGTGTAAGATCCAGCAATTCAAATTGGGCATTCACATAAATACAAAAAAACACATTCTAACGCCTTCAAACTATACCCAATAGAATAATAATAATACCATCAAACTACATGGAAAGCACATTGTTTATTTAGTTAACTAATTATTGATAATTATGTTCCAAATTCCAATGCTCCCACTCAAATCGAGTAATTCAAATTGAGCATTCACATGAATACCAAAAAAACACATTTTAAGACCCTCAAACTATACCCAATAGAATGAACAGATCGTCTACCAGCACAAAGGCCAAATTCTTGATGCTATGGTCATTAATTGAAAATGGCATTTAGCTCTTGAATACTTTGCCATGAAAATCAAGATTCTAGAGGTTAACTGTTACACTTACAAGTTTCCCTGGATATGTATTTAACTGAAAAACAAAAAATATGTTTGTTGCAATGGTTCCATGTTTAGGAATTAAACCCCTAAACCTAAATCCATATGGATTCAGAAGGTGTAAAAAATTTTAAAATTTTGAATCCATTGTTGTTGTTTTTTAATGTTCCGGTTTGCTTACAGTCACAACCTTAATATCATTTCTACCCAATTTGAAAACAATAATTCATTAACCTCATATTCTTAAACATCTAAAACTTAGACGATTTCAACCCAAATCACCAAAAAAGAGATGATTTTAAATATGTATTATCGAACAATGATAACCAAAATCGAATCCAAAGAATCGTGATGATGGGAATATCTCGAACTTCAAATGATTTCAGTAGTTGGATTCTTGAGGGGTGCTGGAATGTGTATGCAAGGGGAGGGAACTCAGGGAAGTGAGATTCGAATGCTTACCTGCTTATGCTTTGTGAGAACCGAAACGATGGACTCCAACTCCAAGTCTCTCTGCTTATCTAACTTCCATGGCCACCCTCCAGTGCCCACAACTTCGAACCAGTTATCTAGGGGAATACTGTAGCAAAAAACATACTATTAAAACACACAACCATTGTCTACAAGGAAGAGAAATAATAATGAAATTGGAATGGTAGGTAGTGGGTACCTACCATTGAGATATGATTTAGCATGCGTGGGATTGATCCCAGGCAGAGGCATCTCACCAGGCGAGAAATAGATGAGACTCAGTGAAACTAAAGGGAGAGCAACAGAGCCTCAAATGGCAGAGGGAGCTTACTCAATGACACTGAAGGGAGAGCGGTAGAGCCTCAAACTACCAACTACCAAGGTCCTACTCTCCCAACCATTAATTCCATTAACCACTATGGTACCCGACTTAATTGCACCACCTCCTCGAGTTTCAAAAATTCCAGGCCTGTCACTATCAAGGGGAAAATACACCGCCATCTACATTGTCTCATCGATATGCCTACTCTCTCGATTTCCGAAGAGTCCCGACTCCGCCGAGGATATTCTCACTCTGGATGTACTGATGGCGATTACTGATTATTAATTAATTACTAACATATATGCAGAAGTAGATCCCATCCCGAGTCCCGACTCCCAACTTTCATCTAATTTGGGGAACGGGAATTCATTGTTGATAATCCAGTTATCGAGGTTACGAATATATCATGTAGAATATTTTCTCAATTATAATGTGGACTACATCCTCATCTAGAACAGTTAGATCATCCAAGTGGAGCCCGACCCCTTGTAGTTGGAGCTATTTACCATTTTCCGGTGAAGATAATGTCACATGGAATACGATTCTGATGACCGCGAATGCTTTAGACCCACATAGCATTTATAATTTTATGTGTATATTCCGCCTAGAATTCGCTCTTCATATGGAGGTGACATGAATATGACATGGTTAAGCAAAGACCTGCACATGGATTTCATACCCTATTCATTAAACAAAAGTAATTTAAGAATACGAATAAGTAAGAAAACAAAAGTAATTTAAGAATCTGAAGGAGTAAGATTCGAGGTTTTGAATGGCCCATTCTAAGAGTAAAGTAATACAACCCATTCTAAGAGTCAAATTATAATAGATATTGAATTTTATTTTTCAGTATTTATTGTCTTACTTTTTTCATAAAAACAAAACGGCAAAACAAACTATGTGAACACATATTTTTATCTCAAAACTAATTAAACATTAATATTTTATTTCTTTAAAATTTCCCAAAAAAATCAATATGATTTTTAGTTTCTTTTAACTTATTATTATTTTATATTAGTCATTACTTTTATAAAATTACTATTAATTTTACAGGACTCATTATTTTTATAAAAAATTATTAAGTTTATATTTTGTTTTTATTTTAATAACAAAATATACGGTTTTGTTTTTTAAATTTCTTCTCCATTTAAAAAATTAAATATTCAGGTGTCTCTCTTGTAACAAAGGTATATGACAAGTTTGAAATATATTTTTTTAATAGAAGTTTGAATTAAGTGTCTTCAAAGAATGAAACCAAACTCTGAACATTTTAAACTTTTTTCATTTTATGTGTTATAAAAAATTATGGATTAATCTTCTCACTTTCTTCTCATTAGTTGAAAAACAATACATGCAAAAAATACATGTATAGGTTCAAAGTAGATAAATTTAAAATAAATAAGTGAAAATCCTCCTTTACTCACAACTAAGTAAATATAAGGTGAAGAAACATCATAAAAACTTCTTTCTATGATTTTATCATAGCAATAAGGATCTCGTTCCTAGTATCATGCATGTTAGAAAAAGTTTATCCTTCACATAAGCATCCTCCATATGGGTCACTTCAACACCTTTAATTGTATGCACCAACTTAAGATCGTGGTTTATGGGGTTGTCACAAGGAGAGCATGTGTATGTGTGCTTGCATTCAGGGAATTGAACTTATTATAATAATTACATTAAAAGCTTTGTATTGACTGAGGAAAGCAGTATGCTTTTGCATATTAGAATTTTGTGGATTTACATGTAAAAATTTTGTATGATGCTCACAAGATCCTTAGTTGTAGAAGAGGACGTTATAAAAAAAAAAATTAGTGATCCTTATCGTTAATTGTATGTTTACAAGAATGTTTGGCATTGGAGTCCACTTTTCAAAAGTTAGTAACATAATGAATGCATGGATAGCCTATGCATGTGAACACATGAAAAATTGTACCTCATCAATTCTTGAATATCTATTCGTTATGGCTTAAAATTCTTTTGTGAATTTCACAATAACATATTTGTTATAGCGCAAGGACATTGCTACCTCATGGCTCTTGTATTGTAATACATCCCATGCTACATGTAATGTCCGCCTCAGCACCTATGATTGATTTGATTATTTTAGACTTATGATTTATTAGACTGTTGGAGAACTATGATTGATTTGACTATTGAGGGCACTGGTTTGAAGTGACCCTGATTTATAAAACCTAGGTCATGGATTTTGCTTTGAAAATTATTGTGGGAAATAAAAATGATGAATGATGATTGACTGAGACATATTGATGAATATTGAAATTGCTTGAAATGAAAAATGATGATTGACTGAGACATATTGATGAATGTTGAAATTGCTTGAAATGAAAAATGATGATTGACTAAGACATATTGATGAATGTTGAAATTGCTTGGAATGAAAATAATGAATAGTTTATCTGCTTGACTAACTGAAGCATGATGTTAAATGATGAATGATTAGTATGCTCGAATGACTGGGATACTGAAGATAATGATGAAAATGTTTATAGTGCAGTGCTACTAATGTGCATTTAAGTGTGTGTGCAGTGGCAGGTCAGACGAATTACCAACTGACCCACAATGGAATTACAGGGGTCGTAAGAATGGAAGAAACACATATGGGTACGATGATAAACTGTTGACCCTGAAATAGCAATCCACGCACGGGTAGGAAGCCATTTCAGCTCACCCGGGGAAGCATGTGTCGTACGGGCGAGGCCATAACGACTTGGTCGCGTACGATGAGTTGAGGGGCGCACGATAAGGAGGACCTTATCCCTCAGCAGCTCTTAGTCTCCAAAAAGCGTAGTTGGAAGGCCGAGGTAAAGATTCCCAATCGCTACGCAGTGCTCCCCATAAAAAGAATAAAATGGAACTGTCAAAAGAACCAGCCGAAAATGTGCCTAGACAAGAACGGGAAAAAGTTACCCAATGAATGTATACAAATTGAAATTACACTAAAAGGATGCGTCGATTTATCTTGAAGAAAAACTTTAATTTTAAATAAAAGAAACATCTTAACTCTTTTATTTTAATTTTATTTTAGGAGAAAAATTAATTTAAAGTGGAATTCTATTAAAAAGGGATATCCTTGGAAATATCTTAATTCATTTATTTTAAATTCTATTTTGAAAAAGAAGCTTTTAATTTTATTAATTTTGAAAAAAGAAATTTTAAATCTTATTCATTTTTGAAAAAAGTTTTTAATTTTATTTATTTTGAAAAAGAGGTTTTCAATTTTACTTATTTTGGAAATAGAAAAAACTTAAAGTATAATGGAATTTTATTAATATATATATATATATATATATATGATATAAATAAGAAAAAAAATTGAATTTGAATATTTTTGTTACCAAATAAAAAGAAATAAAATCAGAAAACATCTTTTTGAATAAATATTTTTTTACTTTAAAAATAAGAAGAAAGGAAAATAAATAAATTAGAAATATTTAGAATAAGATATAAGAAAAGAGAATCTAGACAACTATAATTTAGGAATTGACTGCACGTTCAGAATAGAAACACTCACCTAGCATTAATTTAGGAATTGACTGCACGTTCAGAATAGAAACACTCACCTAGCATTAATTTAGGAATTGACTGCATGCTCGGAATAGAAACATTCACCTTGCATTAATTAAAACACTTGTAATTAAAAAAAAAAATTAAATAATTAATGAAATGGGAAAAGGAAAAGGAATGAGCTGCACAGAAAATTTTTATGATAAATAGAGGGAAGGGAAGGAGAAATGGTCTCTTGCTCCCTAGTATCCGGAATCGAGAAGAGTTTTATGTTTCTTAGGAGTTGGGCGTAACTGACCGGGGATTGGGAGATCCCATCAGAAGTTTTGGCTTGTGTGTTCTACGACCCCTTTGGCTCGGGAGTTCGAGTAACCCCGATACGATAGGATGAATTAGTAACCCCGATACGATAGGATGAATTAGATTGGACACTACATCAGCATATCCATACCAATTGCTGGATCGACCACGAAATCGGGTAAGAGTATTGTTAAATCTCATGTGTATTTTAATTATCTTTAAATTACTGAGTTTTATCAATTCGTAATTCTGGGAACTTTACTGTGTACGAAATTGTTGTTATTCATTCTGTCGTAGATCTGAATTGTTTACCTTTACTGGCGAAAGGACCCGAACTCTGTTTTTTTTAATTGCATACATTTTACATAGATTTGAATTGTTTTATTTACATAGATCTGAATTGTTTACTTTTACTGGAGAAAGGATCCGAACTCTGGGTTCTAATTTACATACGTTTTATTTACATAGAGATCTGAAGTGCTTATTTTTACTGGCACAAAGACCCGAACTCTGGTTTTTAAATTGCATATATTTTATTCTACACAGAAATCAGAATAGTCTACCTTTAATGTCGAAAGGACTCGAACTCGGATTTACACTTACAGAGGTTTTTATTTTACTTTGAAATCTAAATTATTGTTGCCAATTCGAAAGCCTTGAACTTTGGTCTTTATCTTCTACTTTATCTTTTCTGAGTATGCCCATTCGTCTTATCCTTGCATGAACGATATGTAAGGAGATTCGATTATGCTGTATGATGTAACTTTAAATTTTATCTCTATCACGACCATTCCACTTCGCGGAAGTTGAATCCATCGATGATCCTTATTTACCATGATCAGCCATTCTGGCGTGGATCGTTATTCCTGTATTTGTTGGTCCCCTAAATATAATTCAGATCCCGGAGTAATGCGGAAGAAATTCTGTAGGATGTTTACTTTGTAAACCGATCCCTTATGTAATGTTTGTTCTAATGGAATCGGACGAAGAGTGACACTATTATATCATCCTAATTTAAAAGTTTGTTACGGTTATCTTTTGCATCTTGTGTAATCCAGATTTGGACATATCTCAGTCAACCCTGCCATTGTCACCCGCACCTTTCCAGGGTAGAGTCTTTGTTTCGACCACCGCCTTAATACAGGGTCGTTTCCTTCCTTTACTGATGAGGCGGCGCCAAACTGAAGGACCTTTCCATCTTCCGCTTCTGCAAATCCTTGGATTCTAGATGTTTGGCAAGAACCGTCCCCTTTCCTCTCACACCATGCTCAACGGCGTTGGCAGTAATCAGCCGTCTGAAACGCATCTAGAGGGAAATTAGTTCTTCTTGACAGGTGTGTAGACCAGTGTCAACTTCCTCTACATATTTACTTCGATGAACGGATTCTCTGCATATTTATTGCAATAAACGAATCCTCTGCATCTTCATTTCAGTGAATGGATACTCTGCATATTAAATCTATTTAACACTGAGTCCTTTAATGAATAGCTCATTCATACGTTTTATAGAATGTAATTTTAATGGGAATTAATTTAATTGTGTATATTATTATAAACCTGAATGTTAAATGCAGTCGAGAAATTATAATTCGGAAGTTACAGTTGCCGTCAAATTATGTGAGTCTTGTAAGGAATGACGTGTTCTTATGTGTTGTAGAATGAAAAATCTAAATAAGAACAATTTTATGGTTATTTGTGTTGTATGAAATTTTGGGAAGTTGAAGTTGTTGTCACAATCATTTAAAGGTGAACCCTTTAAACAATGAGTACTTAAGTTTAATCAACGTGATCTTAATGGGAACCCTTCTGATTAGTGTGTATGATTTTATAAACTCGATTGTCAATTGCGGTAATGAAAGTTAATTAAGAGTCCTTTAATAAGGAAGGCGTACTCATGTAATTGCAGAATGCAATTCTAGTAAATGGGAATAATGATATATTTATGTATAATTTTTGTATTTAAGTTAGATGTGGCCACTATATTTAGTGGCCCTTAAGAAAGGGAGGGAAATGGATGAAATTGATACATAGGTCATTGTTAATGTACATAGATTATTGTTAGGATTTTGTAGGTATGTGGTAAATACATCTTAATATACTTATATTTATATATAGATATCATTTCAATTATTTATATTAGAAATTAATTAAGTTACATAAAGTGGGTAAACACATTCTTTTAGGAACACCTATTAAATTATGTAAATGGGATTATGCAATGTGGTTAAACCTTCGGCTGTATAATTGTTGATAAGTAATGATTTATATAGTAAGTGAATACATTTGTGACAACTTTTTAACCATGTGTTACCCAATTTGACTTTGAGTTTCTAGATAATGTGAATCACATGTCATCTCGGAAAATGAAATAGAGATCATGTGGTAAAATTATCAAATAGAAATCGTTGTGATTTTAGTGATAAATAGAATTACTACTTTTGGTGTTTAAACATATTAAATGAGGTAGAATTTTTAAAATAGAATTAGTGATAGAAAAATAAAGTGGAAAACATCGTGCTATTAATTTGTATTGAAAATGTCACCACATTCATATTCCAATGTCTGATTATGGTAAAATATAAATTAGAATATGTGATAGAAAAATAAAATAGAAAACATTATGCTATTAATTTATAATTGAAGTTTGACTACATTACATATTCTAAAGGTAAAGGTAGGGTTGGAATATTATAATTAGTGAGAATTCAAACTATATGTTTTTGTCTTTTTAAATGATATTTCTTTTTATTAATAGAAATTCCATCAATGAAGATAGTATGAATTGGTAGGATATGAAGGTTTGGAATATTCTAGTTAATGAGAATTCAAACTTTATGCTTATCTTTTTAAAGGATATTATTTTTCTTGATACAAGGAAATAGTAGTTGTGTGGTAATTGGTCTAAATAATTCTAGAAAATACTTGAAAACCCCATTATTATTGAACTATCAGTATAGTTTGTTCTTAATAAAATGTTTAAGTAAATATTGGAGAATGTCATCGAATTATCAAAATAACCGGATAGGTTACTATAAAAGAATACCCTTAGTTAGACATTTAAGAATATCATTTTTTTTATTTGATGAATTTATGAATAGTGATAATAGCCTCCTAGCTAAGTTTACGACTTACACTTACTTGAAGATTGATAGAAAAATAAAAAATAAAAAATAAAATCACTTACTCAACTTGAGAGGCACTACACTACACTTATTATTATGTAGAACAAAACCATTACAATATAGTGTGATAACGTTTGTGCATGATTCCAAGGATTGAATCAAGACTTTAAAACATCAACGCTAATATGTCTAGATGGACTTGAGTCCATAACTATGGACTAATGTTTTTACTTTGGATTATTATTATCCATGCAACGTAGTTCTTAGACTATTAAAGTGATAACTTTTACAATGGTTTCCTTTTTACTACATCCCTTCTAAGACATTATATTAATACTTAGGATATCATCCTAACTATTATATTTACATGAATAAATAAACGTAACATTATAATAAACATGTTTTTATTAGTTTATGATCTTATATATATATATATATATATATATAAGCTTTTATAAATGTAGGATTGTTATAGTTCTGTGGATTTTTACATAGGATTTGTTTGAGTTTAGAGTATTTCTCTATCCTATACCTCCATAATAGAAAGTTGTGACCCCCTCTAGCCATTTTAGTGAGGATGATTCATTGATCAAGTTGCTTCAAGGGATTCTATAGGATCAGAGTTAATTCTGACGATTATTGTGTTATTTTTTCCAATTAGTGATGTGTCCCTCCTTGTTACCATGTCTAATGCATGCAATTTGTCCAATCACAACTTCTCTTTTTGGATTACCTTCCCCACTCATACAACCATCAACATCTATGACTAATCAACTAATAGCCTCATATATGATCGTGTTGCAATTTTTGTTAAGATTGTTGGCATATTAGATTCAATTGATCATCAACAATTTCAGATCTGTTGCTTTCTATTTTTTGGTGTAGATTATTTCCTTCATACTGATATTTGTTATCCATACAACTAGCAATTTCTCTTACATGTGGCCTTAGAGCGCTCGACCTCCCTAGTCCATAGCTACACAATCACATGACCATAACTCTCAAAATTGTATCAAATCTATGACAATATCTTTATCAATGAGAAAAACCTACCAACATTTCAAATGGCCAACAATCTATGAGTTAACAAGCTGAGAATAAAATTGAAGCATTATTGCATTGTGGTGCTTAGGTCTAGTTCAAATATTTTCCTAGACTTGTACATGGTTTTGCAAATTAGATGTTTTGGTATTTGCAAATCATTTCTTTCATTCCAGATAGTGGCTCTATTAGATCCAATCTCTTTTTGTAAGATCTGATCATTTTTTAATCTATATTCGAGGAAGGAATTGCAACAATTCCTAAAAGGCAGTGAAAATAATCCATCATTTTCTTTCATGTACAACTTAGTCCCCTTCATCTCCCTGCAATTATTTATTTAGTTAAGGGTCAAAATATCAAGTCATTCAAGCATTTCAAATTGTATGAAGAAAAGATGACATGGATTTTGGCAAGAACATCCAATCATTGAGAATAGAGTGTTCATAAAATTTTGGATCTCGTGTTTATTATGTTGATGGTGTTAGATGGTCTAAATGGATCCTATAGAATGATTATAGAAAATGGTATCTTCCAACAATATGTATGAAACACATTTATGGAAAGTGTATGTTTGGTTGATAGTTTTCAAACACATTGGTATGCAAAAAAAATTATGACATACTATCAAGTGCCAATGACTTGTCATGTAGGTCATTATTCATCTCCTAAAGAACTAGAGGACTACCCATCAATGCATTTGTTGAAGACTTGCATGATCTACTATGCCCTCATATTTTATCTTAATCAAATTCCTTCCAACAAAACACTTTTGCACAACAAAACCCTAGATATGACAATTCAAGCTAGAAAAAGAGCCAAGAAGACTAAACTTCAAGGTTTCCCTCCAAAGGTGATAAAATTTGCTACAACTTTCCTGTAAATTAAATCATTCTTTACTAAATAATGCATACCATCCCTAAATCATGTTGGAGATTAGGATATTTGGTTGATCTTAGAATAGAGCTCGTGTGAAATCACAAATTACCTTATCTTTCCAAGGGTGGATGGTTTCTGCTTGGTAACTTCTACCTCTATGCTCTCATTCACCCCTTGGTAAAAAATTCTAAGGAAAATCCTTATCACCTTCATAATTCTTCTATGTTTGGATATTTTGGATCTTTGAAAATATCTTTAAAATGAACCTCGTTAACTTTTACAATATCTTCAAATTATTTTTCCTTTGACCCATCAAACAGACCAATTGACAAAATTGTATTTACACATTTCTTAAAATTACCATAATTATGAAAGAACTTAGTGTTAATATGCCCCTCTTTTAACCATATGGATATACTTTTGATCCTCCACTCTACCTCCTTTTTGTCTAAAAGTTCATTTTTTATCCTCTATTATATTTAAATCTAGCAAATATCCATCATTGGAAGACCCACTGACATTATATTCAAAAGGAGTGGTTATGTTTCTTCTATATTTTCTAGGTCTACTTGATTTTCTTCATTTTTCATCTTTGTGCTCCCTATAGCTAACTTCTTAACTTATTTGAGATTGGAGGCAAATTCAAGCATAACTAAATCTCATCAACAAGGATCGTAAAATTTCCATTTTTTGCAATAAGAAGTCTAAAATATTCCTTAGCCAACCAATCATGATTAAATTTATATTGAAATGGAGGTTTTCTATTCTCCTTTTCTAGTAAGAATAATTAGATGATCATATAAGCCATTGTTTCCTACCCAATAGTTGTATATTTCAACCTCCTCCACCAATTTTTCTACCATTAAGAATATATCCATCATCTTAGAGATGCTTGTTCTTCCATGTTAGCACACAAACTAGCATCTTAAGATTGAATTCATAAAATCAATGATAACTTATGGACAACTAAGAGGGAGGCCATTGTCACCACACCTAACATTTTTTGTCTCTTTAGGCTATCTCTTGTCTAGCTCAAAGGTGGAGTCCCTAGGCTAGGATTACCAGTGTTTAACAATGGAGTACATGGTGAAAATGAAGAGTAACTTTAGAAAAACAAAGTGTTTTGGTTTCTGTAAAATATAAGAGTCGTGAAGGAATTGAAGACTAGTGTAGACTAATGTTTTATACAATGGGAAAATGGGGTTAACCAAGGATTGCATAAGGCTTTCTTTAGGAATATTAGAAAGAGACAAGGTTGCAATGCACAAACCTAAATGCTCTCTAGTGGATGGGATGATTTTAGAGATCACACAAAAGGAAATTTCTAGAGCAAAAAAAATCCAGATGGAATCAAGGAGGAAAGCTACATTGAAAGGCATAAAAAACATGTGATTTCTAGACACGAAATATGCACATAAATTGCACTTCCAATTGATAACAATCACATAAAAAATAGAAAGCATAATCCTTCATTACCTCAATTTCATTAACAATTTGAAGATCCATTAACCAACCAAGCACAAGAGCAACATGAAAACCATTCAATAGAGCACTAGCATCAACCATCCTACCAGGGTCATTTTTAGGGGTGAAATTTCACCAATTGGTTATTTTTTGGATTTTTTTTCAAAAAATAAATTCACTATTTGGTCTTTTTTACTCTCTAATATAGCCTATATTTACATAAAATATGTTTTTTTTTGTAATATTCACCAAGATATACAATTTTTAGTAGTAAATTGTATGTTTCATTTTTTTTTTTGCCTATATATATGTGTGTGTGTGTTTTTCAATCCAAAATAATCGCCTAGAATACTATACTTATGTATACTATTCAAATCCTTAAAAAATACCCTGCATCCTACATCCCAATTGAGTATCCCTTGTCCATCAAAATCAATGCCTCTTGCCATTGTCCCCTAATTTTCCCTCTGCCTCTCCTGTGTGCTTCTACACCAAATGTAATAAAATATACCATAAATATTTGTATTACCATATAACATAATTAATCCCCCTTGGCCCCTTAATACAGGGCAATATATTTTCTCATTTTTTATCATAATTTATTCCCCAATATGAATAGACGTGATAGGATATTGCCTACCAACTGAACCCCCCGTGTATTTCTCTAACTTATGGGGTTGGACAGAGGACATATGAGACTACTTCATAGAGAAGTTTCAGACCTTGAGGACCAGAAATTTATGAGATACATTAGAATTAATACCGGACAATTACATTACTCAGCTCTCTTTGAGGAGGCGCATCTTTTCATCCTCTAATATTTCCAAGATCCACGAGTTGAAAAATTAGGGTTTCTCTAACAAACCCTAGGATCTCACATAAATCAACTTCTGAAAGGAGCATCTCACTTGGTAAGTTAGACCTTATCTATTTCCATTTGAGGTTCTCATTTATCAAGTTTATCAAGATGAGAAACACTACCAAGCTTGAGGATAAGGTGATGCTTATCCTAGAAGTGTGAGGGTTAACCTTGACTTCATTGTAAAGTGGCCTGGAGGTGAGTGGATGAGTTCACTTGACTCGGTTGGCTGGTTTTGATCAAGGTATGAAGATCTTCATTGGCTGATTTTTCCCTGCATAGGATTTTCTAGGATATATTGTGTGTATCTAGCAATTTATTATTTAATAATACTTGTTAAATTCCTAATAAGTGGTATCAGATCCATGGGAGTGGCCTAGATAGAGAGCTATGGGATACAATTACTTTATTTGATCGTGATAAGGATCCAGCCAACACGAGCAACGGGGGTCCAGGGGTGATCAATTTTTTTCCACGAGTAAATATGTTGGCTGAATGTGATGTTACAATTTAGCCACATAAAAGAAACCCTAGCTGCTCTGTGAGGTTTGACTCTGAGATCCCGTGATTCACATTACACCTGTTGTTGATGATCTGAGGAATTAAAAGTAGCCGCAGATTGTATTTGGAGAAGACGGTGTGGTAAATCCCACGCAAAGGAAGATTGTGTCGTTGCGATGTGCATTGTTCCAAGCCATCCCGCCGTGTGAAGAGAGAAACCAGACCCACGTGGCTAAAGGACTCAGTTGTGTAAGCCGTGTGAGGAGGGTGCACTAAAAGAGAAAATTGGCACTAGTTTAGTCACTACCAAAGAGCACGTCTTGATGGAGGCCAAATGGAGAGCTAGCAAGCCTGTGTGAAGAGCAGAATTCCGCAGACTGGAGATCGTGTGGGTGAATATATCAAGATCGCCCTTCCTTTGGCCGTAGACAGAAACCTTGACTACATGAAGGAGTAGTCCATGGAGCACGAGGAACCTGATAAAGAGTGTGATCACGGGAAAGTTAACCAGATCATGGGAGATTTGATGGGAGATCCGTGGGTTAAAAATACCAATCCTGATTCTCGAGGACAGATTGCGGTCAAGGACACAGAGCTCTTGATCTAGCGGTAGTCGTGGTGCTTACCGTTGGCAAATTCCAATGGACAAGGCTGTGGATCCGTAAAGATTGAGAGGAAGCTATGTGCATAAGGAGCTGTCACGCGTGGGAAGGCTGGAGAGGAAGACCTGCATTCTCTTTGAACCCCGTGGAGGATCATTGATGAGGGGAAGAATCCCGGTGAAGGGCGTGAATGTGAATCGATTCATCACTGTCCAAGTGTAAAAATGAGCCGTGGATGTGGGGTAGCTTCAGTCGTATAGTAGAAACCCTCTAAGCCGGCAGTGATCAAATTTGAAGTGTGGGTCTTAATTTTTATTGGAAGGGCATTTGTTCTTGGAGCCGTCATTTAAATAATTGTACTTCAATTCACAATCACAACTATAAATTAACTAAACTCTTTTGATTAAAAAATAAAAAAAAACAAATATTATTCATCCTAAGCCGGCAGTGATCAAATTTGAAGTGTGGGTCTTAATTTTTATTGGAAGGGCATTTGTTCTTGGAGCCGTCATTTAAATAATTGTACTTCAATTCACAATCACAACTATAAATTAACTAAACTCTTTTGATTAAAAAATAAAAAAAAACAAATATTATTCATCCAAATTTTTACAAGCTTAAATAATTGAGCACTACTTAATATCTACATGATAAAATGGTATCTTTTCAATAAAACCTAATTTGAACACATTAATTTGATTTGACATACATGTAACATTAATTTTACAGTTCATTAAAATAACAACTATTTTGTTGTATTTTTATGGGTTAGACCACAATTCATTATACATAAACACTACTTAGACTATGCAATAACCATATCGGGGCATCTCCATGATCTTATGCATAGTGCAAGACGTTGTAACTAGATATAGTCTTAAAATAAAACTAAAACCATGAGAAAATTACTTACTGTTAACTATGTACAAAAAGAAGCCACTAAGCAAAACAAGGTTATAATAAACCTACAACCAAAATATACATATAAAACCGACCAAATCCTTAATTCAAACCGGAGAGAGGGAAACCATCCAAGCTTGAGACATGTAAGAATGATGGACATTGGAGCCTAAGAAAAAATAATACATAGCTAAAAAAAACATTAAAAAAAAAAAAATCCTCCATACCAAGCAAGTTAGCAACGCTATCATCATAGGGGCCTGGGCATCAAATTTTGTTGTTCAACACTTGTCGCGACAACATACATGTATGGGATGGAGGGGAAATAGAATCAAGCCTAAGTCAACTAGAACCTTGTGACTCAATGCACGTTTGAGCCTCGACAATCTACCTTTTAAATTGAACCAAAACAACAAAAGAAGTTTGTTAATGGCTTGATTTGTGAAAATTCTAGACACATTAGTAATTAAGAGCTCGAGGCTCTAAAATTTGATTTGTTTTTTACTAATCCACGATTCGGTGAATTCATAGTCACTGGCATGAAATTTAAGTTATTTAATGAAAGAATTAATGTATCTACCTCTATGTCGAAACCGTTTTCCATGCTGAGGCGATCCACTGCCCTCCTTGTTGTCTTACCAAAAGGAATGAGAATGCGGAAGCAAACTTAAAATTATGGACTTCGCCATCAAAGAAGCCTTACAATCACCTTGGTAAGGAGTGATAAGAAGATCACAACAATCCACCATGTCAAATCTCAGATGATAGTGCCAATTAAAGACTTATATGGTAAATTTAATATAAGACTTACTTATAGTTGTCTCTTACTCTTTGTGTCTTGACACATTTGATAATTTATGGTTGTCTCTGCGCCTTGACCCAATTGATATTATAAGGTGAGGATGTGTATGCATAATAATCCTTAGTTATGACTATGCGATGAGGATTTAAATGGAAGAGGATGTAAAGACATGTAGTTTTTATACGTATTTTGGTGGCAAGTGTCGAAGACAAACGTGGTGAGAAACCACATATGTTTGGAAGGACGGAGGGATATTACATGATCATGATCATGCCACCCATCAAATTGAAGACAATTCCTGAGCCAAAAATTGATTTTTAAAATTTGATTAATAACCATTGTGGTACTTTGGTCCATATGTTTTTTCTAACTCATTGTTTCTCCATATTGTGTGCCTAGTGCCACCTCTCTATATCAATACATGTAGGGACCCCTGTTAGTGGGATCGTCCCTAAATAATAAACTGAAACAAATCTAAATAATATAAAACTAATTCCAACATATCAATGGTAGAAAACAACATTACAAATAAATAAAATTTACTTTAAGCAAATACAAGTGGAACCTTATACCTTCCATCCGTCGATCGATACCGCTTGCCCTTGTCGTCTGCTTCCTTGTTGTGTCCCTCCAGCCGAAACTCGTTTAACCATTGGCGAAGCAGTCATTAGCTTCGCTACCCAATTGTAGGCTTATTCTTTCAGTCGCATAGCCACACCAGAGCTTCGGGTCGTAGAGTTCACACACACCAATACTAGAAACTCAGAAATGGTTTCCCTCCCACCATAATCTCTTGCGAAACTCCAATAGTAGCAAGTCACCCTCTTTACAAAAATTACGATAATCATCCAAACATTGGGTCCCTTCCCCATTCTCAAAGCCTTCCTTAAATAGGAAAATACATTACGACACATGTCGCTTCATGCAAAAATGCTTAATTCCTTATTATTCAAATGAAATTAGCTCACCTAACCATGTGTCAAGTTTTCTAAGAGAGTGCACCAACTTTCCTAAATTTACTCAAGTTTGTCTCCAAGATATCCAATCTAATTTCTATTTTTGTGGGTGCAAGTGTGTTAACTAAATGCTCAAGCCTAGTATTCCATTTTGCTCCTAAAATAATGATTTCTATTATTTTAAATACTAAAATGTATTTTTATGTGCAAATGTCTAAAATAATAATTTCTATTATTTTAAATACTAAAAATGCATTTTCCTGAGCAAATGTTCTAAATGCAATTTTATACGTTTTTATGCGGTACCACGTCGTCAAGTCCTTGCATCCATCATTTCCATTTCTCGACAAGGTACCACATCATTGGGTACTTGCGTCCGTTATTTTCGTTTCTCAGGAAGGTACCACATCGTCGGGTACTTACATTCGTTATTTCCGTTTCTCGGCAAGGTACCACATCATCGGGTCCTTCTCCCGATATCCTTTCGTTGGACTTGCGGGAACATGTAGGGATTTAGGACCCGTTACTTTCAATCCTCCGTCTACACAGTATTGGAGACTAATGACGCTGAGGAGTAAGTCTGTTCTTACTACGTGCCCCCCTAAGTAAGCGGATCAATGATTATCTACTCATGTGTGGAATTCCGTCGGAAGTCAACATCGTTGTCGTTCTCCCCATGTGTGATTTATCCGTACTCTACGACCCTTCAATTCCTTTGTGTGTTCATCGGTGAACCGTTTCACCTGTCACTACACACAATCTCAAAAGCACATATTAATAGTCATGTCCTCATTTGTCCTAATTCATTTCATAAACCCGCTAATCGTTAAGCAATTACAGTTTACTCATAATATCCTATATTTCATAAATCAGTAAGCCATTTCGTCAACATGTATTTCTTTCGTTCACATATTATAATTTATCATACATATAATCATTAAGCATCATATTTATGTAAACATAACACATTTTTCATAACACGACCAATTATTAAACAATAAGCAATTTCATCAATTAATTCAACTATCCGGCTCCACATATGTCATTTAATTCATAAATTCATTTATCCAATTGTCGTCATTCACATCTTCAGGTTTTCCTTAATCATTTAATACATATCAAACTCAAAATACCACTTTATCAAAGTTTGTTCAGCAGGGTCACTCGATAGGTGCCCTTAAAGTCCATAGTCATTCTAGGGGCATTACAATGCATAAATCAACTTTTGCTTGGTTTGTGGTTCTAGCTGCATGCCATTATTTGTAGTTGCATACCATTGAGTGTTTTTTAGAGTTGTCGTGAGTCTGTAACATTCATGCAAGAAATGAAGTCCTGTAGAGGAGGACTCATCAAAGCAACAATTTGAATTTCATTTTGACGAACAACGAGTGGACATTGGTAGCCAAGTTCACATAGGTAGTAGGAACAATGTTTCGGCCTTGTTTTGGGCCTAGTAGTGGTTCTCTGATTGTTACAGCCATAGTCATTGACACATTGTCACACCTTAGATCTCATCCCGAAGTGACTTGGTATTCAGAGTCAAATCCTAGTGGCTAGTACCTCGTAGTCATCAATCATCACTCGTCACCTTGCAAAGCTAAGAAGTGAGTGCATGACATGAGTGAGTGAATGATTATAATTTATGACATTTCCAATATTTTGAATGACGAGTCAAATTTTATAGCATAGGAATTTTAACATAGAAATTGAAATTTATATGGATGGGTAATTTCAAATGTTGCCCTTCTTTTGAAATGTTGATATAAATTTTATGTCCTTCCTATTGGAAGGGTTAAATTTAGATTTTAATTTCTTTTTAACGGCAATTTTAACTTTACACTTCTAGGAAGGGCTAGAACCCTTTGGAAGGGCTGGGAAGGGTTCAAATTTGAATGTTGCTCGATGATGTGATGTGAAGATCAAATGGACTCATGGAAAATGGTTGAACATGAAGTTTGGGGTACCATGTGGTTTTTCAAGGTGAAATAATATTGATTTTCACAGAATGACCACGATTGAAGTAAGGAAATTAATGCATGAAGTGAAAGTGCATTGCCCAACACTTAGCATTGAAAGAGGAATCATGGCGGCTGAGAAATCCAAAACTTAGTGAGCATGAGGAGTGCAAATTGCACAGACAATGATCTAGTGAATGGAGCATTGACATTGACGGTCAACTGAAGTGAAGGAAACATTGCACTCGAGCAATGGTCAGATAAGTGTCGGCGACATGAAGTTTTTTGGAGCATGTTCTTGTGAAGCCATGGTGAATGGAAGCTTCCCCAGTAAGCACTCACGGGGACAAATAATGACACGGTAAAAGGGGCATGGCAGATGATGAGCATGAAAACAAAAGTGAGAGGATGAAGCAATGGATGGTGATGGTGAAGTCACTATGAAGACACATGAAAATAAGTAAATAAATAATGGAGCAGTTTGCATGTAAATGGGCATTTGGATGTAAGACCTGTTAAGGAATGCATACCCCTGGTAACTCACCGGTAAAGTCAGGAAATAGACCTAGGTGATTGGGGGGTGTATGTGAGATTGATCGGTTAAAAATTTGAGGGGATTCGGTCATTACTCCAAGTCAAGTTTAAAGGGGGGATTTTTAGGGTTAACCTTGACTTGGGAATGAGTCAAATGGATTAGGTCTCAGCACATGGTTTTGGGCCCATGGTATTTTCCCAAGGTATTTCATGTAATGAAGCCTATAAAAGGCTTGGCACACTCCATTGTAAAGTGGCCTGGAGGTGAGCGGGTGAGTTCACTTGGCCCGGTTGGTCGGTTTTGGCCAAGATATGAAGATCTTAATTGGCTGGTTTTTCCCCGCATGGGGTTTTCCAAGGTATATTTTGTGTCTATTTCAAATGGTTGCTTGTTCTATTTATTTATCTCGCAAGTCATTATTTAATAATACTCGTTAAATTCCTAATAAGAAGAGCATGAATTGGACAAGTATGTTACAGAAGTAGTTGCGGAGCTAGAGGGAGATGAGGAGAAGGAAAAACAAAAAAAGAACCTCATTAAGGCTAAGATGATCATAGCTGATTCCATCAAGGATCACTTGATCCCACACATCTCTTCTCTGAGGACTCCTAAAGAGATGTTTGATGAATTGAAGGGACTATTTGAAGGAACCAACATCAATAGGAAGATGACCTTGAGGACTCAACTCAAGGTTGTGAAGATGAAAAACAATGAAAGTATCCAGTCATACTTCAAAAGGGTCTCTAACATCAGAGATCAACTAAGTGCCATTGAAGATGAGGTTGAAAATGCAGAATTAGTGATGACTACCCTAAATGGTCTTCCGAGATCATGAGAGTCATATATTCAAGGAATATGCTCAAGGAAGAAACTTATCTTGTTCAGTGCACTTTTGGAATCTTGCACTCAAGAGGGGGCTAGGATTGTAGCCAGAGAAGAAAAAATAGGTGAAGAGGACAATCAATACCTTATAGCTCATACCAAGAAAGGGAAGAAAGAATATCACCATCAAAATATATCACACAAGAGTAAGAGATCCACTAAAGGATACTCAAGTTTTTGATGCTTTACTTGTGATGAGATGGGAAATATCTCTATAAATTTTCCCAAAAAGAAAGGAAACAAGAAAAGACATCATGCTCATACTGCAAAGGATGATGAACCAGCTAGGAAGAAAGATAAAGAATATTCCTCCAGTGATGAGGAATATGTACTTTAAACTAGGAATATGGAAGAACCTCTTATCCATTTCAACATTAGATAAGAAGGGATGCAGTTGTGATTGGTGATGAAGAAGGGACACATAGATTCAACACCAGTACATACTTCCATGTGATCTATGGTGTAGAAGACTTGCTCAGTATTGTCGATCTTAAGCAAGAAAGGAACAGGTCCTCCGAATCAGATGGAGTAGAGAACATTTCTAGAGACTCCAGTGATTCCTGCAAGGAGACAAGGATCAAGAGGGATCATACCAAGCACACAAAGATAAGTATTTGAATTGTCATTTCCTATATATCTAATTGCTTAAATGATATTGTTCAGTTGTGTACATATTTATGTTCCTAGATTTTGGAAGTGTATTATGCATGTTAGAGTGTTTGCATTGATGAACAATAACTACTAATATGCATGTGATGTGTAAGTGTCCTATAGTGTTGTACAACATTCCATTGCTACTTATCTAGAATGAAACCTCTTTGCTGACATGTTGGGAGTAGTGCACGCTCTTAATGATGTTATGGTAGAGATGGAAGGAATTTAGAAAGTTACAATATGAATGCGAGATATGGATGAATGTTGTGTTAGTTGCATGACTGTGTGACCTATGTCTGTATGCATATGTTTTGGGAACTATCACAATGTTTCTAACCATGCAACTGAATTTGACTTGTACAAAAGATCGTGTACAATCACCTACAAATGAAGAATGATGAAACTTGCGACGATGGTTCAGCTATAACATTCACGAAAGATTTATGAAATCAAGCATAATACATATGTACAAAGCGAGGGTTCTCTCAGAAAGAGGGAGTCGACTATGAAGAGACGTTGCTTTAGTGGCAAGAGACACTTCCTCGGTGGTGGATATTACACTAGATAGATGGTGTAATCGAACTAGAAGTGTATATCGAGTAACCACCAAGATTCAAGACTCTTTACAGAGAACCACATGTGCGCGGATTGAAGAAGGATTTGTATGGGATCAGAAGGAACCCATGGGATAGCATGATGAACTTGAGGATCACCTAGAGTGATGAGATATCAACCTTTGATACAAGGTTGAATATGAGGAGCTCATAGATGGGTGCAAGAGAGAACTTGCAACAAAGTTCGAGATCTTGGTATCCAATGACCTAGAGAGATGACATAGATGGATACACATAATATCATCAGGAGATAAGGCTACCAATCACTCTAGTGTAGAATGTCCTGATGAAGAGAGTACAAGATGTAGAGGGAGGATAGTGCTCAGTTACAGAGGGAGAAGGAAATCGCTGCTTCATAGGGAGTAACTACAACACAACTTGAGAGACATTATCACTTAGCCTCTATCCGTGGCAAATGTTGTTTTCCCTAGTATCTCAGGGATATGCTTAGAGTGATATGATATGTCTCCCCTCATGAAGAGGAAGTATGTGGTATAGTTTGAAATAGGTACCCATAACATGATATGACAAGATAGATGGATTTATGATGAGCTTGGGATTTACCAAGAGTAAAGAAAATTCCAACCTTTACCAAAAGGTTGAGGAAGGAAATCCTGTGATTCTACTGTTATATGTAGATGATTTGTTTCTAATAGGTGAAGAGAAGCCCATAGCAGAAATGCAGAGGAATCTTGTTGCAGAGTTTGAAATGAAATAATTGGGTATGATGCATTACCTTTTAGGTCTTGAGGTGTAGCAGAATCCAGAGGAACTTTTCCTAGGTCAAGGAAAGTATGCAGTAGAGATCCTGAAGATATTCGGGATGATGGATTGTAAGGTCATGACCACACCTATGGCATCGAATATGAAGTCGTTGAATGATACTACTTCAGAACTGGTGGATTCCACGATGTATCGACAGATGATTGATTCGTTGATGTATTTAACAAACACGGGGCCAGACTTATGCTTTGCGGTGAACACTCTGAGTCAGTATATGGTAGATCCGAGACATGTTCACCTGGTTGCGGCAAAGCATGTGCCGAGGTACCTGAAGGGTACAATTGATTATGGCCTCAGGTATGCATTGGATCGAAAGATTAACCTATAGGGTTATGTTGATGCGGGTTGGGCCAGGAGTGTCACGGATAGAAAGATCACATCAGGGCATTGCTTTAGTTTGGGATCGGGTATGATCTCATGGTTTAGTAGGAAGCATATGAGTGTGACGCTAAGTATAGCTGAAGCCGAGTAAATGGAAGCTTGTTTGGAAAGTTAAGAGGGAGTGTGGATTTGGAATTTGATATCAGGACTGTTTGATCTCGAGTTGAAGGGGACTTGTATCTTCTGGGACAACCAAAGTTGTGTTAAGTTGTCAGAGAACCTTGTGTTCCATTACAAGTCGAAGCAGATCGAGATCAGGTATCACTATATCCAAGATATGGTGCAGAAGGGAGCAGTGAGGCTCCAATATATAGAAATAGAGGAGCATATAGCAGATGTATTGACCAAGCCTCTGTCAAGAGTGAAGTTTGAGTACTTCATGGACAAGCTTGGAGTGGTCTAGATAAAGAGGGAGTGATGAGCTCAGACGAGGTAGCAGGTAGTCACGAGTCATGTGACATAATTTAGTTTCCTGGGCTACTAGAGGATCTGGATGAGTGGTGAGGTAATGCAGGTGGCTGAGGTGTGAAAAATAATGGATGCTCCTAGGATGGACCCACGAGATGGATTTCTCTATTCATGGATGAGGGAAGTTGCATCTGGTATGAAAGAGGACCAGCTCTGTGGAAAATCCTAGATTTGATCTAGGTCACATCTAGTATGAAAAAGGACTGGCACTATGGTGAAAATCCTAGAATGATGCTCTTGGTCTGCTTAACTGTGGGAGATCATTCGTAGGTGGGAAATCCTAGACTTGGTCTAGGTCACATCTAGTATGAAAAAGGACTGGCACTGTGGTGAAAATCCTGGAATGATGCTCCTGGTTTTTTTAGCTGCAGGAGACCATTCGCAGGTGGGAAATACTAGACTTGGTCTAGGTCACATCCAGTATAAAAAATGACTGGCATTGTGGTGAAAGTACTGGAATTATGCTTCTAGTCTTCCTAGCTGCGGAAGATCATTCACAGGTCTTGTAATGATGCTCCTGGTTCGCTTAGCTGCAGGTGATCATTTACAGGTGAAAAAGTCCTAGACTCGGTCTAGGTCACATCCAGCATCAAAGAGGACTAGCTTTGTGTGGAAAATTCCTAGACTCAGTCTAGGTCACTATTGTAGGTACAACAGATCCCATGTTTTGTTAAAACATGGGAGCCCCAAGTTTTTATATGCAAAGGTAATGTTTACAATTCCTTAGTCATTTTGGGGTTTTTCATCCCTTTCATCATGTTTTTATGTCGTTTTCATGATTTGATTTAATTAGTAACTTTTCCTTTGAAAATTTATTGCATTTTTTAGTGTTTTTCTGAGTTGCGGAAAGCATTGATTTTTCCAAAAAATTCAAGTTCTTTCCGTAACCCAATGCAGATTGCGGAAGCTTGGTTTTCGGTTTTGAAACATTTTCTTTCCACAATGCGGATTGCAGATGCGGAAATGGTTTTCAATAATTGTGGTCTTTTGCACCCGCAACCCGCAATTGCGGATTGCAGGAAGAGTCTTAAAATAGTTTTGTGATTTGCGTTTTCCACAACCCATAACCCTCATTTGCGGATTGCGGGAAGTGTTTGAATAATAACTTTGCGTTATGATTTTCCGCAACCCACAACCCACAATGGGGATTGCGGATTGCGAAAAGTTCATTACGTTAAGCAGAGTCGTTTTCGTTTCCGCAACCCGCAATGCGGATTGCGGATTGCAGAAACTTTTGGTTTGTTAATACTTAGAGTTGCGATTCCGAAACCCGCAACCCACAATTGCGGATTGCAGATTGCAAAAAGAATGTATATATTTTTCAAAATAAACTCCCGCAACTCGTCTTCCGCATCCCGCAAGATTAGATCTTAGTCGTCGATCTATCTTAATCCTACGGCCCGATTTTACTCGATTAAATTGATAAATATGTTGATTTTTCTATTTTCTTTTATCATTTTTTCAATTTCGAAAATTACCTGCTTTGGAGATTTTCACTGTGAGATTTTACCAGGGGTCGTTTTCCACCATTTTCAGTTAGCACATGTTGGTTTCATGTCATTTTTCTTATTCATTGTTTACAGTTTTTCCATTTTGAACTATTATTGATTTGTGTTCATTTATTTATCAGAAATTTCCAGTTTTTTCAACATGTCAAGGAACACCCACTCCAAAACAACTCAGAAAGACTTGTTGAACAAAAACCCAAACTTCGACATCCTTGCCGACACCAGTGACAAAGTTTCTAAGACCTACCAGATTGAATGGTCTAAAATTTACTCCATATTTGATAACGATGACCTATCTGACATCCAGAATGATCGACCTTCCTATGAGAATATTAGGGATTCACAGTTGCATCCCATAGCCGCTAGACCTTCTCTCCACCCCTACACAGATGCATTTAAATGGATTATTGACCATGCCAATGCTAAAGACCGCTCTTTCAACGATAGCGCGGGGTCTCAATTGGCCACTTTTCGTCCTAAAGTTTTCCCCATAACTTATGCCCTTAAACCGGTCGTCCAACCTATTAATGCTGAATTCTTGTATTTTGCTAAGACTAGGTATAATTTCGATGAAATTGTGAAGTCTTGGATGAACAAACTGACCAATTTATTGCCCAGGGATGATAATTCATACCCAATTTCATGGTTCAAGGAACCTTATTCCCTTTTGGCAGCCATGCTTTGCAAGCTTTATGGTATTCCTAATTGTTCAGTGTTCAAAGCTGAATGGGAACCTATTTCCCATCATGTCCTTACAATGGGGGATTCATTCCCCTGGGCATCAATCTTGGCAGCTGAACTAAAGACAACCATTGAAAGATATCAGAAAACACTAGCTTCAAGGAAGCCACACTTCTTTTTCTCTGCCTATGTAATTGATGTCTTCTGTACAGAATTCCAGTATCCCACCATGGGGTGGAATTGGACCTTGTGATCACCTCCAGTCCACATCTACTGTTCATCCTTATGGGAGAGAAAATTTGTTCCTTTGCTATATGATATATGTGACCATTTCTTTGGTGCAATCTACCAACAGATTTTCAGGGAAGATGCCCCTGCTTTTTCTCCCAATGCCAAAAATCTCATCCCTACACTTGGTGATTGGTATGTGGGAGAATATTTTTCTTACATCAAAGTCTGGGGAAGCATCATAGTGCATTTTCTACCAAGAGTAGTCCCAGACAGGCTTCTACTTGAAGAAATATATTTTCAGACTATTACAGATGGGGTTTACCTTAAGCTCATTGGGCCCAAAAGAAAGGGATGGCCTAAATTCCCTTTGAACCTTGGTCCTTTGGTTATCCCAACTTCAACATGGGTTGCAGTACTGGGAGACAAGATTGCTTCTTTGAAATTGGGATTTGCTCCCAAAAGAATGCATGACCCTAAGGATTTTCTGGATGCTCACTTCAAACAGGAACACATGAAGACTGATTATGCCCATCAAGATATTCCTGATGACTCCATTTATCAAGGAGTGAATATTTTCTCTGAAGTCTTGGTGAGGGATAAAATTAAAGAAAAACAGAACCATATTCTTCAGTACCAACAAGAACTCAAAACTAAGGTTTTGAGTTATAGAAAAATGGAATTAAAGCTTGAAGAGAAAACTAGAAAAGATAGGGAAGAAAAGGAAGCACAGAAAACAAGTGCTCCGCTGATGCTGACTTATCATGATGAAGGCAAGGGCAAGGGCAAATGCCCTATGGAGGATCCTCCGAAGTTGAAAACTGCTGCAGAATTAAAAGTGTTAATTCAAACATCTCAACAATTGAAGAAACAATTAACACAGATGACTTCGGTACTTGATACCCAAGTGGTTGCTGCAGCCAACCCGACTAGTGATATTCAAGTAATTACTGTAAGCAACCCTGCAAAAAGATAGAAAATTCAAAATTCTTCCTCTCAAATTCCTACACTTAATATTGAAGACAGTGATATTGAGGATGAAACACTTCCTTCCATTCCTGTGGTACAAGAAATAACTGAAGGTTCTCACACAGTTACAGATTTGTTGGATTCCATAGTGATTGATGATCCTATCCCAGATGAACATTTTTCTGAAGTCACTACTGTTGTTGACACAATAACTTTTGTACTCTCACTTCCTTCTGTTGGAGTCCTTTCCACTTCATCTTTTGAAGATATATCACCACCATCCACCATATCTCAATTATTTGCTGCATTAACCTCCATCACCACTTCACCTTCAACCTTGTCCATTCCACTTCCCACCTCTCCACCAATAGTTACAGAGATCCAATCTCCAACTGTATCTCTGCAACCACCACCATCTACCTCATTACCACCAGCCACTGTTGTCCAAAGCCCAGTTTTTCCTTCCTCACCATCAATTGTTGATACCCCTATTTCGCTTCCTGAAGTTATTACTTCAACTACTTCTCGAACCCCCGTACCATCAGTTTCTGAAATCATCCCTTCTTCTCCAACTACCTCTCAGATCACCATGTCAATACCTAATTCCACTGTTACCCAGACAACTCCATTAGTTGCAACAAGAGATGTGGCTACATCTTCTACTGAATTGGTAGCTGCTTATGAGGAGGATATTGTAGTCTCCCTTAGAGATTATTTCTATAGTAAAGTAGCAAAGGAAGTGGTGAAGAAAGGCAACAAGAGAAGCATAGATCAAGGTGTGTTACAAGCACCTTTTCCTGATCAAGTCATTTGGGCCAAACAATCTGATGACATCCAGCAGGAATCATTGGATACTGCTGCGGCCATGGGTGCATTTGCAGGGGCCAACTTTGATTCAATGACCTTACTTAACAAAGAAATTGATTTGAAGAAGGAGGATTTGAAGAAACTTGAATAGCAACTGGTTAATACCAAAAAAGAACATGAATCTTACATTCATGAATTGAGAAAGGAATTTGAAAATAAGCTTGAAGACCTTCAAGAACATAATGCTTCTCTTCATGTCCAATTGTAGGATGCTGAAGTCTTGAACACTGCTAATGTTGAAAAGATAGTTGTGCTGGAAAAGCAGCTTGAGGATGCAACTACAAGTGCAACCTTCTCTAATTTTTCTTAGCAAGAATTCATAGATTTGGCTAATCAAGTAAATGAAGATCATAATCTCACAGCTGAATGAAATTTAGGAAACTAACAATGCTTTTGAGAAAATGTCTGTCATCCTCGACCAACAGATGAACAAGAGGCAAGAGGCTTCCAAAGCCATCGATGACATTGTCGATTGGAAGAGGTACATCAAAGAAAAACCAGATGACATTCCAATGGTGGACAACTTCCAGTTCATAAGAGTTAGGACTTCTTTGAATGCATGGCAGAATATCCTTGACATGGTGGATGAGATAGTAAAAAAGGAACATGCCATCTGTACAAGAAGGTGGTATGATGTGGATAGTATTATGCTCAGCCTGCAGTTTCCTACGATGGACCTTATTCAGAAGGCCTTCCCACCCAAGTTAATGATCGAATAGGTTGAAAGTAGATGTGAGGAGTTCAAGGAAAAGATCCAACAACTCGAGCACATCCAGATTGCAGAATTGGACCAGTTCATCAAGCAACCTATCAGCCTACACTACTACATATGGTCTAATTTGCCACGAAAGTTCGTTGTAATAGCCATGAATTTTCGTCCTTGTTGCAACGATTGGTGTTTCTTTTTTTCGTGGAAAGTGATTCGTGGATATAGCCACAAACATTCCACGTCATGGAAATAGAAATGCTTCTTTGATGCCATGTGTTGACAACACAACTTTTCTCATATCTGTGGAAAATACATCCTGCCATGAAATTGCGTCTCTATATCGACGCACTTTCCACACTTGCACTGAATCTTCCACGAAACTACGTTGCAGTATCCACGTATACATTCACGATCTTTTGTGGCAAATTCAGCACCTGCGTCGATGATTCTTTTATAGTCCCACGAAACATCGTCCCAATTTCCACGCATGGATTCCCAAACTTTCGTGGCAGGTTCAGCACCTGCGTGGAAGATATTTTATAGTTCCACGAAGCATCGTCGCAGTATCCACGTAAGGATTCACAAACTTTCGTGGCAGGTTCAGCAACTACGTGGAAACATTCTCTATAGCCTACATTGTTGTTCGTCGATATAGAGACGATACCTGGAAGTGTTAAAAAAAAAATGGATGCGACGATAAAGATCCCAATTGCAAATTTTGATGAGCTGCATAAATTTTCACTGTCAAGTGCACTTTATGTAATAGGATTTGCCAAAAATACCATAGAACTATATAAGCACCACATGCAAACAATGCAATTACCATGCACTCAAATGGGAAGATGTATTCACTTAAGACCAAACAACTTCAAACAAAGACAAATTACACAATTTTACATGTATCACAACCATGTTTACATCTCCCATGCAAATATGCAATCACACACAAATCAGGATCATCACGTGTTTCTCCACAGTGTCTATATCTCATTCTACAATCAGTTCTAGATGAAATCTCTCCACTATAATGGATTAGTCTCAATCAAGGACTCCCAATTTCATTGAATTTCCTGTCTGAAGGCCAAGGCATGATACAATTAGAGGAAGCCTTCTATCTTCAAACGAACCATCTCCCCTCAATTGGAAGCAAAGATCTATTTCATTACCAGTGGGCACATTACTTGCAGCGCCCCTCAGGGGACTCACTACTAAAAGATTCCCTAAATGGAGATGATCCTAATTTCCTGTCAATGGAAAAGACCAAGTAATCAATTGGGTGTCGAGCGAGGAAGAATGGAGATCACTGTCACAAGTGAGACATTATCAAATTCTTGAGTTTTCCCAAGTTTTCTATGTTTTTCAACTCACCAATTTTTTTGAATTTTTAAGGTCTGAATTTATACTTGATGAGTTTTGTTGGTTTTCTCTCAATTTTTCTGATTTTCCAAGTTGATTTTTCTGATTTTCCAAGTTGATGACCTGTGCCAACGTTTTGCCAGTTTTTTGTTTTGCAACACTAATATTATCTATTGGTTTCGAAGTCCTTTTGTTAATTAGTATAAGCTACTTCACAAAAAGTGGTGTGCACCTCTCTTCTTGAGCAACTAGGGTTTCATGTGGTGATTTTTGGTGTGTGAAGGCTTCTATACTATCTTACGAGGATTGTCTAAAGGAAGGTGCCAAAGTTGGAGTGTGCCACATTCCAACTTTGGGTTTCCCAAAGAATCTCCAACTTTTGGTAACCACCATAATTTCTATAGCTTGCAATTTGTAAAAGACCACAATGCCTAGATTGTCCATAAAAGACCACAATTTGATATTAAATAAGTAGTGAATACTCAACTGTGTAGAATAAGTCCAGTAGGAGACTATTAATTTTGTCTCCTTCAAACTCCAAATGTACAACCAGTAAGTTCTTAACATAGGGTCTTTGGTAGATTCAAAACTGCCATATCAACAGATTATAATGAGTTACACTAACAAGCAAACTATAACGATAAACCAATATTCAGTAACCTGTAATAAATTAAACATATATATCAGTTAACAAAAAGAGAGATTTAGTTGAAGATACCAACCTCGATGTGAAACCATTCTTGAAAATATACTCAGAAGTATTACTCTCATAAAAGACTGCATGTGCCTCGGAGAGGCCAGTCATCTCTAGGAACCAACTGACCCTTCAAGAGGGTTTGTACAAACCAGAGAGAGAAATGACAGGAGTTGATTAGGTCAATGAAGTCAGCATAAACAAAGTTACAAAAATTATAAACTTCAACCAAATCTCAGCAGAAGAGAAGTGATTATCACCACACCACAACTGATCGCAGGTGATCAAAGTCAACTTCTCTATAAAACCAAAAATTAAACAAGGTGGTATATAAAAAATGAAGGAGGGTAAATGACCGCATTAACCACAAGTCAAAGACAAGGTACCACAAGTCCAATAATATCTCAATCAAGGTAGGGAAGGTACATTAAACCAAAAATGAGATATGAAGTGTCGGTACAAATATAAACAATGGTCATAAAAAAAGAAAATATAAAAGATGATCATAACATAGGTGTGGGTAGTAGAAGACCCATGACCCTTAGAACCAAGGGTAAGTTGATCCAAATGTGGCCAAACAACCATAGTACTCTATAAGAGCAAAACTTCAACAAGGTGGTTTTAAAAAAGTTAATCAAGGAGGTTAAATGACCCCATTAAACACCAGTGAAAGATAAGGTACCACATGACCAATCATAGCTCAATCAAGGTGGGGAAGGTACAACCAGTCATATCTCTCTCAAATGTATAGCCGTTCTATATAACCTGAAATTTCATCATCACAGTATGAGGAAGGGTCGTGGGATGCCAAATAAAAATATCCCTCATTTCTCTCTATGCAATCCTGAAGGCATCACATAAAAGATAAGTACCTTGTACTATAGAAAATAAAAGCCACATGTGTTAACATAATTTAGTTCTCTATCAACTTAAGCACTCATCTGTGGTCCTTGTGCTGTAGTTGGTCCTCGAGATGTAATGGGCAGTAATCTTATAACATAATTTTCATCTCTTTCAGTAAAAGTTGATAAAATAAACATATTGATCATATAACAGTAAGAGAGGTATAGTTGAAGATCTCCACATTAACATTTAACCAAAAATCAGATCTGAAGTGTGGTACTATTTCTGAATAGTGCTAAAGCAACAGTAAAATATTTTACAACATAAATTTGATCTCTATCAACTTTAGCACTCCTCTGTGGTCCCTGTGCTGAAGTTGGTCCTCGAGATGTATTGGGCAGTAATCAAATTATAAAGAGTGATGATCATCGAAGTCATGATGAACATATCTAATATATCTAATATAAAGAGAATCAATTTTTCAGACTAATTTATCTACATGCAGCACATACAGGAGTGATGATGTTTTAGAAAACACAGAATTTGAATATTAAAATACAAAATAATTATAAACAAGCATACAATGACTTGTGATGACATTTAAATTTAAATTTCAAATTCTGTGAAAATAAAAGATATAAATGGGAAAATTGCTAAGAGCATCACATAAAAGATAAGTACCTTGTAACTAAACCAGATAAAAGTTATCTATGTTACATACTAACAATATTTCATACTAACAACATCTATATCCATCAAAATACAAGTCATGAACTACTTTTTCGTTGATTTTTGTTTTTTTGCATTGAAATAACTTACGAGTACGGTATCACAATCATCAATTGGCGCACTATTTACTGTGATATCTCCTATCATTGTTTGTGTTTCCATGCCCTCATTTCTGCCACTTCTTATACGTCATTGAGCAGGGCGTGGAGGCAGTTCTGTAGGGGTGTGAACTGCAACAACGGAAATGAGGTGCATATATTTATGACGTTGAATTATTATTGAAATAAATATTTCATTATTTTGATTAAAATTACAATATTTCTCTTTACCCGTCTCTGTAGATGTGACAACTGGGGTGTTAATTGAAGGTATAGTTGCTTCCCCTTGCACTTCATGCTCTTGAGCTGTAGGGTCTTCCATTGAAAGAAGAAAATTTATAAGTTTAGGTTAAGAAATATATACATCTAGTACCAGTATACTTTTCTATTTCCAAAGCATACATACCGGAATGGACACTATGCTCCACACTATCATGGGAAATCTTCACCCCAACATCAACGTGTACTTGCTAAGTAGCACTAGATTCACTGTTGCGGTTGCATTGTTGCTTAAAAACAAACATAAATTTTTAGTTATGGGTGATATAATCAGAAGTACTTAATAGACTTTAATAGTATACTACAATTGGTGATATACCTGCATTTGCGTCATTGGGGAGATTGGAGTCTAGCCCAAGCTTTTCCGATGTTCAACCACACTTTTAAAACCAAACTTGAAACCAAGCTTTAGGTCTTCATCGGTGGCAGCAGCTTGGAATGTATTTCCCTGCAATGCATGATAACACATTTTAAAATTTCCAGTATCAAAATCAGATATTTGTTCGGTATTGTTAAATAAATATTTTTGACAACTAATCATTAAATACTTACAACTCTTGCTTTTATTTTTCTATAGCCACCCTGTCCCAGTCTATGTTTCCCGTGCTTTTCCATTCTAGCCTTGGTTGCTTTGGAGGTGTCAGGTAGCCTATATATGAAAATTTTCAAAAACCTTAGATATCAAAAATATTACTTAAAACAAAAAAGAAAAAAACAATTGATCTTATTTCAATAAAAAGGTGATATATGTTGTACCTTGCTTTACCAGGCCATGGTTGTTTTCCTTGTCTTTTTTGTAAGTTCTCCTTTGCATCATCTATCAGTGCCTTCCACTCTTTCTCAGGAACCATGGGAGGGCGCTCATGCCTAAGGTCAGCTTGCAATCTTTCCCTATATTGGGCCCTAGTATATTTCAAATTCTCACCGGCTAACCTTGCAACAAATTTCCTGTTGAAAGTATTTCCAAACAAGTTGACCATGTGGTCAATCAACTCATCTCTCTTGGTGCTATCTTGGCTATTCCACCATGTGCGAATGGTGGGACCAAACAGCTCCAAGGCTTTGTCATTCAAATGCCTGTAGAAGACATTGTTTCCTACAGAAACATGTAATCCCTTAATTTATAATAATTTCAACGTATGTCTATTTCAATTTCATGATTAAAATCAAAAAAATAATGGATAAATACCAGCAATTTTCTGGATCTTGATAGGAACACAAGAGTCATCCACCAGAAAGGTGAGATCTAGTTTTCCAGTGCTTTTAACTCGTGCCGCACCAGGAAAGGTTTCCTGGTTGTCTACAGTACATTCATCTCCAGAATCATGTGGAGTCCTAGGCTCCGTCTCATCATGCTCCGGCATGGCATCATGCTCTCTCTCACCATGCTCCGGCATGGCATCATGCTCTCTCTCACCATGATCTGGCATGGCATCATGCTCTCTCTCACCATGATCCGGCATGGCATCATGCTCCCTCTCACCAATTTCGTCATCAATGGAATCGAGGCCAACTACAATAGTGGCAAAAATCCTCATTGGTACATTGCTTTTTTTTTGTTGAATTGGACCATCACTGCTACCTATACCTGTCGCGGCAGGTTCTGTAGTCACGGGTTTTAAAAAATCCTACAAACAATAAACTTTACTTTATCAGATCACTTGGAATGATAAAAAACATAATATCATATATGAAATCACAACATAGCTTAAAAACAATTGTGAAGATGCCACTTACCCCATAACACTTTATAACCCCTTGCAGCTCTAGAATATTTGCCTTGTTCTCCTGTGACAAGGGCCTTTGGAGAGCCAAGGCAAGCATTTCACAATTTTACTTTTTCAAGGCTACTCTAAAAGTGTGCATTGGGTCAATGGAATAGAAAATCTCTTCCTCAAACCCCTCGTCACCCAGAGCTGGTGCACGTGACTAAATTCATCAAACAATAAATTTAATTATGCAATATAATTTTAACATCATTCAAATATTGATATTGTAATGAAGATTAAGTTACTATTATGCATTAACATTTACCTGACTCAATGTTATGACCGGTGAGTGTCCACAAGGAACCGTCGTCGTGGAAGCGGCAGGTACCTTTCCATGGTCCTAAATGAACCAGTAATCCGTCATAATGTCAGAAAAATGATCCAGTAATCCATCATAAGCTCAAAAAAATGTGAATGTACTAAATCGAAACATTTACTTATTTTACTAAACAATTACCTAACGGGCCACAGAGTGTGACCTTCCACGGTCACCCTCGACCATGGAAGCAGCAGGTGCCTTTCCAATGGCGCCACACTGACACAATAAATCAATAAATAAACGTTTACCTCAGACTAAATAATTGTAACATAAAGAAAAATGAGATATTGCATTAATATTAATTTTTACCTCAGAAGTAGAAGATACATGTTCTACTCCATGGCCATGAGCGGACTCCTGCCACAGTTTAATAAGCATGCTTTCATATGGAAATATTAACAATAAGCACGGAAAAAGCGAATGCTAACAGTGAAAATCGGAACATCTTGTTATTGTAGTCATATTTATTTACTATATTTAACATTTACCTAACGAGGCATAGATGCTGACCTTCCACGGTCACCCTGGACTGTGGAAGAGGCATGTGCTTTTCCACTGCCGCCAACCTAAAAAAAAATTTAGTAGTCAATAATTGCATCAAAAACAAAAATGAGATATTCATAGCAATGTAATTACCATGTAATCACATGGACATATTCATAATAAGCATGAATAAAGTGAATGGCAACAGTGGAAATTGAATGTTAACAGAAGAAAACCAAACATTTAGTTATTGTAGTCATGTTTGGTTACTACTTTTAGCATTTACCTCATGAGGCATATTTTCTAACGGTCCACGGTTCCCCTGGACCGCGGAAGCCACATCTATTCTATTTAAGTTGTAATCAATCAACAACTCTTCACCTACAAGTATTGTTTTTATTGCACATACAAATATACGATGATGTTCGCGTGCCTTGAATTCACAACTTGGTTGCTTATTTGTTGTCATTGGGCGTGTACTATTTATAAAGCCAGCAATGTTTCTGGATGCTTTTGGTCTCCCATCAATATACATAGTCGCCCATTTGTTTTTATTTTTTTCTACTATTTGAATATAATTCGCAGCAACTCTGTATCTCCGCATACTTCGAGTATATTGGACCAAGATCAACCAGTTATTGTATCTGTATATTGGTCCTACATACTCCATCAATTCGGTTACAGTGCCATAGCTGACCGTTATTCCATCCATGGAAAATAGCCGCAATCCATGTAAGGATGAAGGAGCGATGTGATACATCCTCCCTTTGATGAGGAAATCTGTGTCCACTTGAGGTAGCATATTAGGTACCCATCGTTGCACTAGATGTTTATACCTCAATGGAAAATCCATGTCTCCTATGCTTTCAGCATCATAATTACACAACCCACCGTTGGCAATAAAATATTTCATGCGTCTATGGAATCTTTTCCTTATCTTTTTAGATCTAGTTGATATAAAACCAGTAGATCTATTACAGCTCGTCTCATTTTCAACCTCTCCGAGTATATATTCATCCTCACTTGAGGAAGATAGATCAGACGGATACCTATTTGGTGGTACCTACACTCCATAAAACAAGAATAAATAGGACAGTCCTTTCTCTCTTCTTTGAAAGTACACATTTACTTCGCTCAAATCTTAGGCTTAGGAGGGATATGCCTAACCCATTTACTTCTCCTTCCAACACTGCTGGGAATATTATTGGAAGCCTACCCTCTTTCTTTGAATGGCATATTTATGGCATCCTACCATTCATTTTTAAAATTTACATGCTGGTATTTTATGCTAATGCATATGAAAAATGTTTGATAGTGAACTGTTTGGCAAAATCACTCAACTAAGAAACATTAATTGACTATATCAGCTCAACAAACCATAACTACAGTGAGATGGTCCACTCAGGAGTACATTGCAGCAGTGTTCGTAAATGTTTCATGTCAATACATCTTAAACAAAAAATCTATAAAATACTACAACAGAAAACGAAAAATAAATCAGCTAACTTAGGTGAAATATTACACCTTAGACATGTTGAAAATTTCAAATCCATGCAAATTGGCACTCAAAAGGCCATGAGAAATTTGATTTTCAAAGACTATTTTCAGACATTATGTGTATATTGATTTTCCGACTATATTTGTTTTTTTATTTAAAAAAAAAAATCAATCAATAATGAGTGTATCCATCAACCAAGCAGGAGGACCAAACCAGAAAGATGTCAACCTGAGAGCAGTCCCTAGTCGGTCACTCATGTGTTGAAGAAAATTCAACACTACCAGTTAGGTCAATGTTCCAATACAATTTTCAGTGACATGTAATGTAAGATAAACACATTAATCACTAAAAGGGGGTAACACACAACATCAAGAGAACTAGGCCAAATGTAGACAAGGAAAAAATATTGGTTTCAGGAAGCTTTTGAACATTGGTTTTTTACTCTGTAAGCCTTGGAACCCCTTATGGTTCAATTCTCTACAATAATGTGGTTCTCGATAACGCTTGGGTACCATAGGACTTGGCGAGCCCCTCTCATTAGTATTACAATCCCCCCCCACGGGATTTAATAGCGTTGTAATTAATAGAATAGGTTGCACACTCCTAAGACTGGAACTACCTACAAATGTATTTCTCTTGCTTGCTTTTACTTGGGCAATTTGTTAGATACTATAGCTATCATAGGACAGGCAGTTAAAAAGCTACCAGAATGTACTTTCAGATTCAATTCACGAGTCTAAAGTGTGACTTTTCCTTTTTATTAGTTGTAAAATGAATTTTGGGCATCCCATGCCAATTGTGGACAATGGAAGGCAATGAACATGCTTTATACCTCACATCTGGGCAGTTCTGGGCCCTATAATGACAAGCTACAACAGTAATTAAACATTAGGGCAGTTCTGATTTCCTCCCGAATGTTGTTATTTATTTATTTATCTATGCCTCCAAATAACTAAAATATATGCCAAATAAGGGAAGCACTCTAGTCTCCCAGGCAAGCAAACAATCGAAGGATGCCACCTCGGCACCTGATAGTCAAAATCATATAGGTCTTTGATATTACCATTAGGATAAATAATTAAATAACAACATTTGGGACCAATGTGTTAGTTGCAATTAAATGTGTGGGGAATGTTATGTAAGACCCTCAAACAACCCTTACACACCACACATGCTTGATGCAAACATTCAAATCCTTGACAATTTAAGCCTTAACTTAAGAGAAATCAACGAGAGATATAAGTGTTGGAAACAACCAAACCATGACTAACCATTATGGAACATATCTTAAAGTTATTATGACTTTCAATAGTAAGATCTAAATGTTTTTATGACTTTCCTTACAATCTTCATGACAATCTGAATGGACAGGCCCCACTCATAGCCAAATTCTTTTGAGATATTTACAAATCATTGGAGTATGGTGGACCAAAAATTTCTCAATAGGCATTGTCTTCATTGCACCATGCCTTTGAATAAATATACCCCTGAACCACGTGTCTATTATGATGCATGTGGATGTCTATGTGGGTTTTGACAAGCCATGGTTGATTGTATTTAATGTAGTACCCAAGGATTTGATCCTCAGTAATCTTTGTCTACAAAATATCTTTGACATGTTCGAGGGACTCTCCAACTACCCGTTTCAGATTATAAATAGAATCTGGTGATAATGCTATCAGGTTGATGCCGAATGACTGCCACAGTGTCTCATCCAATCAGGGATGTAGAATGCAGGGTCCTCATAGATTTGAGGAATTTGAATTCCAAACTTCAACATTGTATAATATGTTCTATCTGTATTTTCTTTTCTCAAGAATTTCCACCATAATTTTCTATATTTTTCATAAGTGTGTGTAGTACTTGGAAACCGGAGACTAGCATCTTTATGTGGCCATGCTTCGAGAGAACGTATCCGGTTAATACAGTAGTACTGTTGGTCTGGTTTTAGCCCGGGGTGGCGTGTAGAGCCCTCTGACGAGATTAAGGTAAGATCATGGTATAGGTTTGTTAACAAATTGCTTGCATCGGCTGCTTTTCTCAGGGAGTTGTTGTAAATCATCTCTGGTACAATACTGGATCCCATAGGCATTCTTCTGAGTTGTGGCACTAGTATATTAAAAGCGTCAGATCCCTGTAAGTTAGCATCTAACACTTCAGTATGTCGCAACTCCCACCTAGGTTTCCAGTCTTGCATATAATCCAACCACATGATATTATCATCAATAGTATAGATCTGATGTTTTCCATTGGTCCAAGCAGAGATTTCCATGTTTACTTCTGGGTTATGGGCCTCGGGCTCGCTAGCACCAGGCTAGCTTGTTTCAGGCCCGCTTGTTAAAAATTAGTAGCATTCTTCTGTGTCAAATATTCACTTATTAGTAACCATTTTGAATCAAATATTCTCTTATTAGTAACCATTTTGAATCAAATATTCTCTTATTAGTCATTGACACATTAAAACACCTTAGATCTAAGCCCGAGGTGAATCAAGATTCAGAATCAAATCACTGTGGATAGTACCTCGTAGTTGCAATCAAATGTGTGGGGAATACTATACACGCAGGAGCATCGTCTAAATACTATGTGCAGATGGTTGTGAAAGACAAGCCATGATTGATTCCTAGGAGGCCTGTTATGTGCTATAAATATGCACATTGTATCAAGTATTATTTCAACCAAGTAACATGAAGTGAGTCTCCCAGGAAAGCAAACAACCGAAGGGTAAAAGGAGATAATCTGAGCAGAGTTTGGCATTGTCAAGATGTCTCAGCAGATGCAGGGGGGTCATTTGAAATAGGCGAATGAAGAGGCGAGAGTGAACAGGGAGCAGGGTAGGCAAGACTGGGAATTGCCACACCGTCACTATGGTGAATAAATGAGAGACCTAGAGTAGGTGGTGCCCTGAACAATCTAACAAAGAGGTAATTTACAAGCAGGTGAAACTGATGTGTGTATGCTTTTAATAACATTTCTCGTCATAATCTCTAGAAGGAAATGAACACAAGTGCATATTTTCTATCAAAAGAAATACAATTTACATCTTACTCAAGTTTTCTTATGGAATATATTGATGGTGTTCAGAGTAGTGATATCCAGAGAACTTTCAGGGCTAAAAGTTGAAATTCAAGACCTTGTTTGAAGCAATCACATTAATATTGCCAATTAAAACAACTATCATATCCAAAATCTACGTATAAATCCATATGAGCTTAACAGACCAAATGAGAATTCACATCCTAAGCATTGATACCCAGAAACATAGTGTTTTATTTTAAAAAAATATTAAAATTTTCACATACAACTTGGAAAGCAATCTGGTTCAAATTCCAAAACCAAAATCTAAAAGCTAGGTAAAATATCATTGAGACAATCATTCTTCTATGGCCATGAAGGTTAAACCATGCCTTCGAATCATGGGCAAAGAACCCAAGAAATGCTTGCAAGATAACAGAAAATCCTCAAACTCTCACTAGCTCAAATCAAGAGAATGTGGAAAAAGGCGGAGATACAAAACTGCTTAAACCAAAATTAGGATTATAGCAAAGCTCCCAACTCACATCATCTCAAACCAAGGAGAATGTTGCTACCATCAGAGAGATTTAAAATTGCTTAAAATCAAAATTAAATTGCAAGCATAAACACCCTCAAAATGTGATAATGAGCACATATCTAATTCATATTCCTAGAATCCACTTGCACGAAAATATCCAAATAAAACTGGTTTGCAACTGTTTTCAAAAACCATATCAATGAACTTTGTATCACTATTTATGTGTTAAATAGAACTACAGCCTTTACATCAATCAACAACAAGCATTCCATGTATATTGGTCTAGTTATAAAATCAAAACAACCCAATTAACAAATGAAATCAACAACACCTAATTCGAACCCATAAAATGCAGAAATTCGACTCAATACAGGAGGGTTTCAAAATACCAAAGGAACATGCACAGTGAAGGAGGTCACGGACCAAGAGCCGGTTGCAGGGGGTGGAATATCTATGAGGGAATGCTTGCGCAAAACCCTCCCAGCTCAACCCCAAAATTCACCTCCCTATTTGCAAACAAGTTTATCAAAAAGGGTTCCACATACTCACATTCCAATGCATAATTTACCATAGCATTCATAATCAATTTAGGATTGGACATATCTCCAACAAAGATATCGATAGTTGGCAGAGGACGAAAAATCCTATCTCAGCAACCAACACAAGCAACCATTTAGGGTCTACCAATACTAGCTCTATCTCCAGCATTGTTTTTTAGACAAATTTGAGTTCCATTACTACAAGTCTGGTGAATTAGAATCCACTTACGGTTGCAATTTAGGGTCTATAGGTATTTTCACAAATGGTCGGAGCACACGAAACCAAATTCAACCCCCCTCGTAGCAATTGCATGGTGAGAGTTGCAAGAGGAAATGGAATTGTAGCCGGTTGCATACACTAGCTGGTGTGGTCAAACGAGAGCAACAAAGCGTTTTTGTTAAGCTCGACAGAGATGTTGATGTATATGTAACTTCGGAATGTATTTCATCTGTATATTATATATATATTTATTGTACCCTTATAAGAGATGTGTTATTCCTCTATAAGGAAGTGTCGTCATGTGGATTGACAAGTGTCGCAAGTGTGTGTACTTGCCGATGGGTTATTAGACCACCTTATGGGGTTGGCCCTAATTAATATATAATATAATGTGGGTGTATCAAAGTAGACAAGTCGGCCCCAGTAGGTCACTGGGCAAAAAGGTGAGTATAAATAGAGATAGGAGATCTCTATTTTACTCACTTGGAAAAGTAACTATCTCTCTCTCTGAAAAGTAGCGCACTAGTGAGGAGGAGGAGGATCATCTTCTAGGAGACTATATCAGTGTTATTTGGTTGTATTTTGGTTGAGCCATTGCTCTCTCTATCTCTGAGGAAGTTGTGGGGTTTTTCACCTTAGGGTTTTCCCCACGGAAACTCTGTGTCTCTTGTCTCTATGCTTTTGATTCTTGTGATGCTTGTCATATTATGATTGTCATGCATTGATATACTGTAGATGTTATTCTCTCAGCAAAGATCCTATAGTATTGTGATTTAATACTAAAAATTTAACATGGTATCAGAGCTTAACTGAGAAGAAGACATTTTGCAGTGACGGAAGCTTGTATTCCTTGTTTATTGGGTTTCTCTCCACAGATTTTTGAAATTCAGTATAGTAGACTGGATCTACTCATCAAGGCGCATCTATCTGTCCAATCAGAATTCAGTTCCGAGCATTTTCAGATTTGGCCCTAAAAATTAGGGTTTCCACAAAAATAGGAATTTCTGGAAACTGAAGGCACAACTGGAAGCTCCTTGCAAAAATCGAAGGTTTGAGCTTTGGATCGAGATTTTTGGCTAGGTAGATCTCCGGGAAACTCAAACCCTAATTCAGGGCTCTCCCTAGTGAACCCAGGAGGACAAAAAGGCAATTTTGAAGGACAAGACTTTGCTGATCTCAATTTCTGAATGTACTAGGCTGATCAGCTCTCCAAGGCGCATCTTTCTATCCTTTCGGAATTTTGAAATTCACATTTTGAATTTTTAGGGTTTCTCTGACAAACCCTAATCCGGGACCAGATCCAGTTTTCAGCACTTCAAGTGGTAAGTCCTAAATCTTTTCTATTTCCATTTGAAGTACTCTTAAAGATGTCTCTCCACACTAAGCTTGAGGATAAGCTTGAAGGGGCTGATAACTTCCGAGCCTGGAAGTATAGAATTGGGTTAATCCTGGAAGAGAATGAGTTGGACTCATATGTGAAAGAAGACATCCCTATCCCAGAGGATGAAGAAGCCAAGGCATTGCACAAGAAGAACTTGGTCAAGGCAAAGAGAATCATTGCTGATTCTATCAAAGACCATCTCATTCCTCATGTGTCTTCTCTTAAGACACCCAAAGAGATGTTTGAATCTTTGACCAAGCTATTTGAAGGAAAGAACATAAATCGGAAGATGACCCTGCGGAACCAATTGAAAGCAGTGAAGTTTCAGAATGGAGAAACCATTCAATCTTACTTTCCAAGGGTCTCCAAGATCAAGGAACAATTAGAAGTAGTAGATGAAATGGTGGAGAATGGTGAAGTGGTGATGACCACTCTAAATGGCCTACCCAGGTCATGGGATTCCTTTATTCAAGGAATTTGTGCAAGGAAGAAGTTGATCTCATTCAGTAGACTTCGGAAAGAATGCTCTCAAGAAGAAGCTAGACTTATAGCTCGTGAAGAAAAGATGGGAGGTGAAGATCAAGCTCTTGCAACTCACACCAAAAGAAGCAAAGCCAAGAACGATCACTCTCGCCACAATAGATCCTATAAAAAGAACAAGAAAGACCTAATATGCTTCACATGCAATGAGAAGGGTCACTTTGCTTCAGATTGTCCCAAGAACAAAAGGGATAATAACAACAACTCCAGTAAGAAGAAGAAGGGCAACAAAAGAAGGTTTCATGCTCATGCTGCCGAAGATGATGAACCTCCAAAGAAGAAAGCTAGGGCAGAAAGTGATAGTGATGATGACTCATCAAGTGAAGAAGAGTATGTTCTGATCTCTGCTCTCGCAGGTACTATTTCTCATGGATGTAATGATTGGTTGATTGATAGTGGGGCTTCCAAACACATGACTGGGTTTAAAGAATCCTTTGTGAACCTATCTGAACATGAGTCACCCCATAAGGTGAAACTTGGGGATGATTATCAATACCCAATCAAAGGAAGTGGTGAAGCCTCCTACAACCTAGATTCTGGAAAATTATTGAAGATGAAAGAAGTACTTTATGTACCTGGGCTCAAGAAGAACTTACTCTCCATCTCTGCATTGGATGAAAAAGGTATGAGGGTTGCATTTGTGGATGGCCAAGTCCTAATGTGGCCAAAGGGAAAGACCATAGATGATGCAGTAGTGATTGGAGAGCAAGAGGGAGGCTTGTATAAATTGAAGGGAAAACCTGAACATGCCATGGTACATGAATCCATGGAGCCAAGTGAACTTTGGCATAGAAGACTTGCTCATATGCACTATAGGGCACTTCCAATTGCAAGCAAGGCAGTAGAGGGTCTTCCTGAAATCAAGACCAAACATGAAGGTGTCTGCAAAGGATGTGCAAAAGGTAAGAACATTAAGAAGGCTTTCCCAAGCAGTGAAAGCAAGGCAAAAGACAATTTGGAAATCATCCACTCAGATGTATGTGGCCCTATGTCATCCAGTTCCCTAAGTGGGTATGTTTACTATGTATCATTTATTGATGACTTCTCCAGGAAGACTTGGGTATACTTCTTGAAAGGCAAAGATGAGGTGCTTGATAAATTCAAGGAATTCAAAAACTTGATGGAGAATCAAACTGACAAGAAGATCAAAACATTCAGATCCGACAATGGTGGAGAATTCACCTCAAATGACTTCAAGAAGCTTTGCAGTGATTCAGGGATTAAGAGGGAGTTGACTGCTCCTTATAATCCTCAACAGAATGGAGTTGCAGAAAGGAAGAACAGAACTATCATGGAAGCAGCAAGGGCAATGTTGCATGACCAAGATCTTCCTATGCATCTATGGGCAGAAGCACCTAGAACAACTGTATATGTGCAGAACAGAACACCCCACAAGATATTGGACAACAAGACACCAGAAGAGGTCTTTTCTGGTAAGAAACCTGAAGTCAGCCATCTCAGAATATTTGGTTGTCCAGTATATACTCATGTCCCAAAAGAGAAGAGGACTAAACTAGATCCTTCAGGAAAGAAGGGCATCTTTGTGGGTTATAGTGAAAGCTCGAAGGCTTACAGAATATACTTTCCAGGATTCAAGAAGATTGATGTCAGCAGGGATGTAACATTTGATGAAAACTCAGCATTCATCAAATCAAGGAAGGCACCTACCGAAGTTTATGAAGAACCTAAGGAAACAAGATTTCAGGATACTACCATGACTGAAGCAGTTCCAGAAACTGTTTGTGAGTTTGAAGATCCACAAGAACCTGTAGATCCACCCCGTGAGAATAACTCTCACAAGAGGAAACCTGTATGGGCTAGAGAGCTCATTCATGATGCAGAAAGATTTGGCATTCCAGAAGAAGAACACAAAGCAAAGAAGAGAACCAGATCACACACCAGTTATGTTGCTTTACTCTGTGACATTATGAACAAAGAACCTTCCAGTTATGAAGAGGCAACAGAAAAGAAAGAATGGAAGGATGCTATGGTTGAGGAATACCAATCAATAATGAAGAATGATGTTTGGGATGTTGTCCCAAGACCTAAAGAGAAGTCTGTTGTGACTTCCAAGTGGATCTTCAAAATCAAGCATGCTGCAGATGGCAGTGTGGAAAAATACAAAGCAAGATTCGTAGCTCGTGGTTTCTCTCAAAAGGAAGGAATAGATTATGAAGAAACCTTTGCACCTGTAGCCAGGTATACTTCCATCAGAACAGTGCTTGCCCTGGCTGCGGCAATGAAATGGAAAATACACCAGATGGATGTCAAGACTGATTTCCTGAATGGTGTAGTAGAAGAGGAAGTATATGTGGAACAGCCACTCGGTTTTGAAATACATGACAGGGAATCATATGTATGCAGATTGAAGAAAGCCTTATATGGATTGAAGCAAGCTCCCAGAACCTGGTATGGTAGGATGGACAGTTTCCTATCTAGTTTGGGCTTTACCAAGAGTAAAGCGGATTCCAACCTTTACTACAAGGTTGAGGAAGGGAATCCTGTAATTCTACTACTATATGTGGATGACCTATTTGTGACAGGAGATGACAAACTGATTGTAGATACTAAAAGGAAGCTTGCAGCTGAATTCGACATGAAAGATTTGGGAATGATGCATTATTTCCTAGGAATGGAGGTGTGGCAGAATGCAGGTGGGATCTTCCTTGGTCAAGGGAAGTACACAGTAGATATCCTGAAGAGATTCGGGATGATGGATTGCAAGGCCATGGCCACACCTATGGCATCGAATCTGAAGCTTCTATGTGATGCTTCATCTGAGCCGGTTGATATCACTATGTATCGTCAGATGATTGGGTCCTTGATGTACCTGACGAACACGAGACCAGACATTTGCTTTGCTGTGAACACATTGAGCCAGTTCCTGACGGATCCGAGGAGTGTTCACCTGGTTGCTGTAAAGCATGTTCTGAGGTACCTGAAGGGTACAGTGGATTATGGGCTCAAGTATGAAGGGAATCAAAAGTTTAGCCTACAGGGTTATGTTGATTCAGATTGGGCTGGCAGTGCTGCAAATAGGAAGAGCACATCTGGGTGCTGCTTCAATATGGGATCAGGTGTGATCTCTTGGTTTAGCAGGAAGCAGTCCTGCGTAGCACTGAGTACAGCTGAGGCAGAATATGCTGCAGCCTGCTCAGCCAGTTGCGAGGCAGTATGGCTATGAAAGCTACTGTCTGAGTTATTTGATCTCCTGTTGGAGGCTACTGGTATCTTCTGTGATAACCAAAGTTGTGTGAAGCTGTCCGAGAACCCAGTGTTTCATGACAGGTCGAAACACATAGAGATCAAATATCACTATATCAGGGATATGGTGCAGAGAGGAGCTGTGAAGCTCCTGTATGTTGCGACGGATGAGCAGATTGCAGATGTGCTGACAAAGCCACTAGCCAGAGTGAAGTTCGAGTACTTCAGAGAGAGGCTTGGCGTTCTTCAGATCGAGGACACTTCGAGGAAGAAGTGATGGACACATTTGCTGAAGCCATTCCAAGCATCTTGGAAGGAGGATCCTTCACATGGCTGTGGATGTAAGCGCTGGATGATGAGCATCAGGATGATGTTCTGGTTTCTGCTTGATATGATCAGTTGGATCATTTTTATGTATGTATGTACGTATCATGTTGGATGCTGGATATGATCAGTTGGATCATTTTTATGTTTGTATATGCATCATGTTGGATGCTTGGACCATGTATCTATATATGTATCAGGTGGATACATTGTATGATCAGGTGGATCATGTATGGTGATATGTATCATGTATTTGTATTTGTATCAGGTGGATACATTGATGATCAGGAGGATCATGTATGATGATATGTATCAGGTAGATACTTGGTATGCATCAGGTAGATGCATTAATGATCAGGAGGATCATGTATGATGATATGTATCATGTATTTGTATTTGTATCAGGTGGATACATTGATGATCAGGAGGATCATGTATGATGATATGTATCAGGTAGATACTTGGTATGCATCAGGTAGATGCATTAATGATCAGGAGGATCATGTATGATGATATGTATCACGTATTTGTATCAGGTGGATACATTGATGATCAGGAGGATCATGTATGATGATATGTATCAGGTAGATACTTGGTATGCATCAGGTAGATGCATTGATGATCAGGTGGATCATGCAGCAGGATGTTGCAGTGATGATCAGGATGATCATAGATGATGAGCTTCAGGATGTTGCTCCAGATGTCATGCAGCAGGATGTTGCAGTGATGATCAGGATGATCATAGATGACGAGCTTCAGGATGTTGCTCCAGATGACATGCAGCAGGATGTTGCAGTGATGATCAGGATGATCATAGATGACGAGCTTCAGGATGTTGCTCCAGATGACATGCAGCAGGATGTTGCAGTGATGATCAGGATGATCATAGATGACGAGCTTCAGGATGTTGCTCCAGTTGACATGCAGCAGGACGTTGCAGTGATGATGATCAGGATGATCATGGATACATCAGGATGATGTATGGTGAGTATCAGGTTGATACTCTGTGGCCGTGGATCAGGTTGTGCAAATGAGCATGTAATCCGGTGCCCTGGGAGATTTACAGATGGTCTTTCGAGGTTTTTCCTATGGCATGTAATTCGGTGCCCTGGGACATCTGGCAAATGCTCTTTCAAGGTTTTGCTCTGGGAGGACATGTAATTCGGTGCCCTGGGAGATCTGCAGATATTCTTTCGAGGTTTTTCCTATGGCATGTAATTCGGTTCCCTGGGATATCTGGCAGATGCTCTTTCGAGGTTTTGTCCTATGGCATGTAATTCGTTTCCCTGGGAGATCCGATAGGTTGGGCTGTGTGCCCGTAATCAGTCCTGGGATGCTCTTGCGAGGTTTTTCCATGACCACATGTAATTCGTTGCCCTGGGAGATCCTATAGGTAGAGCTGTGTGCTCATAACAGCCTGGGATGCTCTTGCGAGGTTTTGTGGTGAGGTCACATGTAATTTGGTGCCCTGGGAGATCCTATAGGTAGAGCTGTGTGCTCGTAACATCCTGGGATGCTCTTTCAAGGTTTTGTGACGCACGTAATAAGTCCTGAGGATTCCACAGTATGGCCAGTGATGATGAAGACCTGCAGGTGGTGGGCCTACATCCAGTATGAAAAAGGACTGGCTCTGTAGAACTTCCTATGACGAGTAGAGTCAGAGATTGGTTTATATAGTAGCAGCAGTGACGATGATGATGACGATGATCCAGAGAAGAAGACTTGTCTAGCAGATCTGTGTCGAGAAATACCTTCCTAGTTAAGAGGGAGTGTTGATGTATATGTAACTTCGGAATGTATTTCATCTGTATATTATATATATATTTATTGTACCCTTATAAGAGATGTGTTATTCCTCTATAAGGAAGTGTCGTCATGTGGATTGACAAGTGTCGCAAGTGTGTGTACTTGCCGATGGGTTATTAGACCACCTTATGAGGTCGGCCCTAATTAATATATAATATAATGTGGGTGTATCAAAGTAGACAAGTCGGCCCCAGTAGGTCACTGGGCAAAAAGGTGAGTATAAATAGATATAGGAGATCTCTATTTTACTCACTCGGAAAAGTAACTATCTCTCTCTCTGAAAAGTAGCGCACTAGTGAGGAGGAGGAGGATCATCTGCTAGGAGACTATCTCAGTGTTATTTGGTTGTATTTTGGTTGAGCCATTGCTCTCTCTATCTCTGAGGAAGTTGTGGGGTTTTTCACCTTAGGGTTTTCCCCACAAAAACTCTGTGTCTCTTGTCTCTATGCTTTTGATTCTTGTGATGCTTGTCATATTATGATTGTCATGCATTGATATACTGTAGATGTTATTCTCTCAGCAAAGATCCTATAGTATTGTGATTTAATACTAAAAATTTAACAAGAGACAGTTAGCAAATGACCAAAAGTAATCACATCAAACCCAAAACCCTACCAAAGCATAACGACTAACAAAGGACCACACATAACCTGTAAAAATACTCATTTCCATATCGAATTTACCACAGCATTCATAATCAATTCATGATTGGACATATCTCCAAAACAGATATCAATAGTCGGCAGAGGACGAAAAACCCTATCTCAACAATCAACACAAGCAACCATTTAGGGTCTACCAATACTACCTCTATCTCCAGAATTTTGTTTTGAAAAATTTGAGTTCCATTACTGCAAGTCTGGTGAATTAGAATCCACTTACAGTTGCCATTGAGGGTCTGCAGGGATTTACAAAAATGGTCGGAGCACACGAAACCAACTTAAACCCCTCTCGTAGCAATTGCACGGTGAGAGTTCCAAGAGGAGATGGAATTGTAGCAGTTTGCAATCACTAGCTGGTGCGGTCGAACGTCGAGAGAAACAGACCGTTTCGCAGTTAGCAAATGACCAAAATGAATCACATCAAACCCGCAGACATAACATATGTTTTTGTTTTTGTTTTTAACCGTCGACAATGTTAAAAGGTTACATGTTACATGGTTATCAAATATATATTGACATTTGTTATAACATAACAATGTTACATAGGTTATCAAATATATATTGACATTTGTTATAACATAACAACGTTACATAGGTTATCAAATATATGACATTTGTAACATAGGTTTTTGATTTTGTTTTATATAACAATATTTTTTTATATAACAATTTTATCAATAACAATACTAATTAAAAATTAAAAATAACGATACTAATTAAAAATTAAAAATAACGATACTAATTAAAAATAAAAAATTAGCATACTAATTACCATACCCATAGGAATTTCAATATATGGATAGAGAGCAATTAGGATGCAGTCGATCACAACGATTGGGATGTTTAGACCATTGACATGTAGATATTGAAGACTGATATAGTATTAGATGAACTAAAAGTGTACAATTTGATTTCGATGAAGTGGATCCAAGTGTTGACATATTTGCAAAAGACATCATCAGACGATGCAAGATCTAGTTCTCACGAAACAAAAGTGGTTGGTTGATTAAGAGGACTTACAAGTAGTGATGAACGATCAACATTAAAATTAAAACTAGCTTAGAAAGACCAACAAGGATAGAACCCCTTTCAAAATAAGTTTTTTATGTTTCCAATGAAAGACTCAAAATAAGTTTTTTATGTTTCCAATGAGTCTAGTAAAGTTCTAATATGAAATAACACATAAATCTTATAACACAATTTTGTATCTTGCTCAATCGACACATGTTCGATTCAAACCATTAACACTACAACCTCCAGGAATACCCACACTACTACACATGTAGAACATAATTAGATTAGAAAACTACTTTTCAAATATAACCAAGTTAATCAACAAAATGAACATATGGTGAGTGCATTTAATTTAACCTAAAAACATTGCGTACCTCTACTTTTCAACAATTAAATATCATTCATCTTCTTCTTCATCCAACTCAACATCTGTATCAGGATCTGGTTCTGAATAGATATTGATGAAAGGATCATTCACATCGTCATCAGCATCAAAGTCATCTTCGCTAATATAGTTATCCTCATCGTCAATGAGATCATCGTCTGATACATTTGCATGATCATCCTCTTCAACTTCTTCATTAAACACATCAACTGTAGCCTGATCTGAATCATCATCATCCTCTTCTTCTCTGTGATTGTCTTCATCATCTAGTACATGATTATACTTTACTGGTCTTCCTCTTGGATCGTATTGAACAATGTATGACCAACCTGCTTTACCTGGTACCTCAGAGTAGTAGACTTGCTCACAATGACTTGGGAGAACATAAGGCTTTGTACCCGGTTCAAATGCCCTTGTATTAACCATGGTAAATCCATTAGCATGCTCAATAACAGTTCTTTCAGGATCACGTTCATGCATCCGTAGCCTGTACCACTTCACCTCAAACAAAACTATTTTAAAGGAATTAAAATCACACTCAACAATGTCCTCCAAATGCCCATAGTACCGATTCTCGTTTTCTTCTGGATGTCTATCACTTCTAGAGGAAACATTGGTGACCTTAAAGACTGCAGCTATCCCACAATCCGAGGTATCCCTATTATCATCCAACTTTTTGATACGAAATTTACGACCATTACAAAACATAGCCTTGCGATGTTTGAGCTACAACATTGACAACAGGTTAAAAATACATTGTGAATTAATAAACGTCATATAGGAGTTAGTAAATATATTTGAAAACTTAAACAAACGAAATGTAATAATTGGAAAAATGGATCGAAGTAACTAGAAAAAATGTGGGTAAAAAAATTACTTGCCTTTTTATATTTTACACCATAGGCTAAATCAACTTCCCTTTGCGACATAAGGTCAGGAATCTGATGTCGAAGACGATGAGCTGTTTTAATCATGTTACTGACCCCTTCCCATGATAACCTACCAAAGAATTCTTCACAATCTTTTATCCAATGCTCCATCCAATCAAGGTTGTTTTCAATGTATAAATGTAAAGCATCCCACACTCGACCAACTATAGGATAAAAAAACAATTCAATTTCATATTTAATTATATCATCATTAAAGGAACATAGTTTAATATAGTTGAAAATGCATAATTATTAAAAATAGTTAAAAACAGTATGATAATAAAAAATTGGAAAGAATAAATGTGTAACATATTAATTCAACAACGTATAATAATAATTACCTTTCACAGTCCTAAATGTACCTCTCCCCAGTAGGACCTCCCCTTCAAATTCGTTGATGGATTCGAGATGCCAAATGCGAGGCACATTCATATTTTTTGCTAATTTAGGTAGATATTCTCTAATGTACACCATGCATTGATATACCATATATCCTTCAACCATAGAACTCTCGGGATGCGCTCTTTGTCTAACAAAATCATCTAGTGACTTCAACTGCCTCTCCACCATCCACATCGACCTTGTGTGTACTGGTCCACATAATTCAATCTCCTCAACTTGGTGTATGAGGTAGTGTTCTTGTGTATTGAAAAATGATGGAGGTAGATACTGTTGGATTTCACACATTAGTCGAGGAATTTCTCTCTTCCAGTGCCTTATATCTTCTTTATGGATTTCTTTCGATGAAAGCCACCTACAAATGATGCAATAAAACAATATGTCAAGGCATATATAATATTTGCGGGGAAAACATAATATATGTCAATAAGTTCCGCTACAGGCCACAGACCAAGTACATTTTCGGAGTAAAACATTACTTACCTCATGTATTTTCCAAGAACATAAATAATATGTTTTATGTTGCTGTCAAAGTCATCTGGGAGAGATAAAGGTAGAACATACTGTATCAAAAAACCGTTAATTATTAATATTTATTTCTAAATAAGAGAATAGAATTAATAAAATAGTGCATACCGATAATGAAATATATTATAGACTAATGATTACCTTAATTAATGTATGCCAATCATGTGTTTTAACCCCTGCAAAATCACCTTTTTTTGTCAAGATATTCTTTATGTTTGACGAAAAACTTGACATTTTTTATGACCTCTCTCACAATATTGCTCTGTTGCTCCGTCAAGCACCAAGGAAGACTAATATTCTGTTGACGGTCATCACCATTAGAATTAATGATCACACTTTGCAATGCATGATTAGATTCTTGGATGTCACTACAAATCTTTCCAATTCTTTCTTTGTCAGTCCTTCCATCTAATATTCGCCATAACATTTTGTTATGTTCCTGCCGATATGCATTGTGTCAAACAAATGAACTATTTGCAGGTGCTCGTAGTATGACAACCTACTGAATTGGATCGGGCAAATTTTGATTCCTCATGTGCCTTAACAACATTCATGAAACATCAGTACATAATCAAATTAAAACCAATTAATCAATAATGGTATAACATATCGTGTTGAACATAATTCAATACAAAAAAAAATGGCATACCTTGACGGTTTCTATTATATTCCACCTTCCATAGGTGAGGTGTCATTCTTTGTGGTTTTTTTCCATTCTCTTCTTTACCGTTAAATTTTTCTTTGTCTGTAGTTCGATAACTATGGTTCTTAGGCAGAAAGTGCTTATACTCATCGAACACTTCCTTTGCTAAACTCCTTGAACGGCGAGATTTTATCCTAGGACCACAAAATGGACATGCATATTTACCCTTGGTTTGAAGACCTACAAGATATATGAATTGGTGTAGCAAATTACCATTACAATTTAAAATAATGCATAATATTATCAACAGGTATATAAAATATTAAGGAACAAAAGAAAGTAACAACAATATACCACAAAAATGTGTTAACCCAGTAGCATCATGAATTGTAAATGCAAGTATTCCATGGAATTGAAATCGTCTTTCCCCGATTGGTCTAGAAATATCATACATAGTGACACCAGCCCATAACTTCAGCAATTCATCAATAAGCGGCTCAAGATATACATTCATATCTTTAGCCTGGTACTTGCCTAATCAATGAAAGACATAATTATCATGCACGAAACAAATCAATGAAATATTTACTGATTAGACTTTCAATTAAAAAAATACCTATTAATTAAATACCTGGAACAATCATTGCCAACATTGTGTGCTCTCTCTTGATCGACATCCAAGGAGGAAGGTTATTGTTTATAACAAAAACAGGCCACACTGAGTAGGTAGAACGAAGCTCTCCAAATGGATTGACACCATCAGCTGCCAAAGAAAGTTTAACATTACAAGGATCTTCTTTAAAAATTGGCCACTTTTCTTCGATGTAACTGAATGCAGAACCATCTGCAGGCATTCGAAGAACATCGTCGCGACTTCTGTTCTTTGCATGGAAATCCATAAATTGTGCTATACTTTTACACCTGAACAACTGCTGGAAACGTGGGATTATCATAATATAACGAAGAACTTTTTGAGGCACCTTTTTTGTCAGTTTATCGATTCAATACCTACTTGTTTGACATTGTGGGCATTCATTTTCTAATGCATATTTTCCATAGTATATGATATGATCATTAGGACATGCATCAATAGCTTGATACTCCATACCAAATGCTTTCATAATGACATATATCCCTCGATATGTGCGTGGTAAAATATTTGAAGTTGGTAATAGAAATTCACCTAACAATCTACAAAATTCAAAAGAATAAATCAATGAAAACAATATTAATCATCAATATCGCATCCAAACTTTACACATTATATTACAATAGCAACAATATAGGAAAAAAGTCAACCATTTCTATATATAGATATTGTGAACATGCAGACAAAAATAAAATAAAAAACAAATTACATACCTTAGTATCTGTGTCATACAGGTGTTTGATAATCCATTCAAAACCTTCAAGTTCACTAACAACAATATAGCAGATAAAAGATTTGTTTTGAGCCTTCATAAAGAGGTTGACATGACTTCTCAAGTAGAGGATCAACATCATCACTATCATCCTGGTTGTCCTCATCCATTGGAGCAAATGTGTCTTGGATCAATCTATGTATCTCATCTTCCTTATTTGTGTCACTAATGTTATGATCTACATCCATTATATCATCAGAAATAACTACTTGATCATCTTCAATATTCTAATGTAGAAGTTTGTCGGGCTGTACTGAATGAGTATTTCTGCTAGTACTTGGAAAATAACTCTCTGGAACATTTTGGGGGCATTGTCTATAAATTTACAAACAACATAGAAAAATTAGTTTGTATAGAACATGTAGTAAAAAATTAAGATATTTTACTAAAATTCATGCAGACATGATGAATATTACAGTGAATATATTAAAAATTGAACCCCAAAAATAATCTTACCAGGGGATGATATTCATAACCCCCTTCGGCGTGCCCCTTCTCCCTACAATGTCTTTCAGTTGTTTCTATTAAAAGTCTTATTTTTTGCAAGCCCTTGCAATCAAAGCAAGGACAATAACATTTTCCATCTCCTCTTGCCTCTAATGCAGCTGTTGGCACTCCATAAAATTTTGTGCTTAAATGCCTTATGACGGCATTAATCATTTTCCGGCAACACTGGCAGTGCAAAATAGATCAAGTTTCATGAAAGGAGATCTCAAACTTGGTCGAGAAAAGCGCATTTTTCCTCGAGTGTGGATATCAAAGTTACAAAAGGAAATATGTTTGAGAAAAGAAGGGAAGCAAAATCTTCACTAAGAGAAAAAATGGTTTTACTATCTCTATAGGTTTGTGAACTCAACCTTTGAGAGACCTAGAAGATTGGCTTAAGATTTTCATCTTTATGAAAAGAAAATTGATTTTTATAATATGGCCTACCCAAAAGCTTTATGAAGAAAAGGTTTAAAATTTTCAATGATTTGCCTAAGTATGGAAGAGAGTATTTGATTAACTTTTGGCCAAAGTTAAAATTTTATGAAAGTGAGGTTTTAATTTTATATTCTAGACTAAAGTCTAGATTTTATGAATATAACTTTGGTGAATATGCCAAAAATTTAATTTAAAAAAGGAGCAAAAGATATTAGCGCCCAACACCGAGGGCTTGTCAAGTGACCAAGAGCCGAACCAAGGGGTCCCACATAGCCTCCATACTCCAAGCGCCAAGGCCAAGATTATCCTTTCATTTGTATTACTTGCTATATGTTAAAAGACTTGCACTATATAAAGAGTGGCGGTCATGCTTTTTTATTGCATGTGGGATAATTCCGCATCCCTCAATAGCTCGAAATTCAAAATTATAAAGTGGTCGCGGACGAAATACCACGGGAGCACGTGGCGCGTTATTATTCATCCGCATCAACGTGACGGTGGTATTATAAACCGCCTTCCGCCCACGCGGAACCACCATTCCCGAAGAAGAGAAACACAATAGCACGTGCCATGTGTTATCAAGTGTTGTGCGCGGTGGGGTATATAAACACCACAATCATTTCCCGCTCAACCAATGTGGGATATATTCCATAAAGAAAATCAAATAAGATAAGTATAACACGTTTTTGAGAAAATGCCTGTTTTAGTCACCATTTTCTAGAAGCTGTTTCCGCCAAACCGAGAAGAATTTTCAGAAACTGAAAGAGGCTTTTCTTCAGCACGGTCCAATATTCAAAAACCTCTCTCAGTTTTTACACAGGTGTTATGGTTTAAGAGAATCGAAGTCATCTTCACGGGGCAATTTTCCAGAATTTCAGTTTACTGTTTTAGTCATCAACTTCAAAGCGCTGGTTCTTCCAAATGAAGATGAATTTTCAGAAACTGAAAGAGGTTTTTCTTCAGAACACGCCCAGTTACAAAAACCTCTCTCAAAATGTACACAGCTATCTCCATTTGAGATATACATCCAGGTCTTTGAAGCCTATTTTTCAGCAAATTTACTTCCTGAAATAAAAAAAATAAGTTGTAACTGTTTCTATTTGTAGAGTTTCAGTTAGGTTTTGAATTCAAGATTAGGTATAGGCCGTCCTTCTATATATTGATATGTAAAAAACATGTAAGGGGTTGGATTTTCTGTAAGGAGAGGACCCATTTCGGGTGTTTTGAAGGGCTTTCAGAAATTAATAAAGATCTCAGAACTGAACAGGTTTTTCTTCAAAGATTCATGTGTTGTTTAAAAATTGCAGTCCGTACCCTTTCTCTTTCTCTACATGTGCAAGTTTGTTTTCTGCGTTATGCCTTTCATTGTGTCATTTTCTTCTATGCTTAGATGAACGTTCATATAGATTGAGATTCATGTTTCTATGCCTCAATTTATCCGCATCTGAGCATCCATTTATTTCTCCAAAATTAACAGTGGATTCATCTGAAATTTGATGCCCGTTGTTAATGGACTGTCTTTATTTCTTTCCCTATCACCTGCAAAAAATATTATTGACTGTAATAAGACAGCTATCTTGCCTTTGTATGAAATATTTGTTTAACTGCTGGTCCATATTTTTCTGTTTCCTCGACTCCATTGCCCAATGATATCTTATTTCCTGTTTATCTAACCACTTCATTAAAAATCCTTAAGTTTTTATTTATTTTACAAATTGGCCATTGAGTTTCATTGTCGAACTGCTGTCATGGTGACATTGGATGGCAGATTTGCTGAGAGAGCCCTCTCTGGCTGAAGGAGGCCAACTTTCAGTCTAAAGATTGGTTTGAAATAGGTTACCTCGGGTTTCTTTGATACATCCCAAGGAAAATCCGAGTGCTAACATTTTGGCGCCGTTGCCGGGGAACGAGGGTTTCATTTTCCCTGGGTATGAACGACAAAGTTTTCAGTTTTGATTGTTGATGGTGAACAACGGTCAAACATCAGTAAGGTTGTACATCTTTCACCTGGCGACTCCATCTTCAAGAATCCAAATTTTAGTGACTCCATTGGCGGCATGATCCAGAATCAAGCTTTTAAAGAGAACCGACAGACTCCACTGGGAAATGAGCTCATTGTGAAGACATGGAAAGGCATGATGAAAAGACAAGGTACTCAAGTTTCAGTTTTCTGCAAGACATCTTATCCTTTCTTGTAAATCTTTTCCTGTCTTTTCCAAAGCTTGGCAAAAGAATTTCTCATTGTTTACTATATTCGAAAAAAGACCATAGATTTACTCCTGTATACCCTTCTTTAGAAACTGACAATGTGTCTTCATTCTGTACATATGATTTTGATCAAGATCTTTTACTTGAACCGCATGACAGTAAGGATCAGCCTTATGAACCTCATGATACTAAAGCTGATAATACATCCTCTTTACATAGTTCAGTTTCTTCCAATATCCAAAACCGATACCGGCCACTTCACCTACCTCATGTTCTCCATGATTATCCTCTTAAATACCATAAATACCTTCCTAAATTCGATGGAGAAATCAAAGGCCTTACTGCTGAGAAACATCTTCAAGGTTTTGAAAATTTTCTGGATCTGTTTGAAATAGATCAGGATGATGTTTGTATGAGGATTTTTGCTCAAACTTTCCAGGGAGATGTGAAGAAATGGTTTCGCCATTTACAGCTAGAGTCTATAGACACATGGCAGGGGTTTTCTGATGTCTTCTTGAAGTTTTGGGTTAAGAGGAGGTCATGGGACCTAGTCCTTTCAGAATTTTACTCTATGAGGGTGCAAGAAGGGGAATCCTTATCCAGTTTCAACAGGAGGTTTGCCAGCGCCTATTATGATATGCCGAAAGAAATTCAGCCCCTAGAGAATGCTGCCAAGTTACATTATGTATCTATTTTTCATTCTGATTTCTCTTTTCTTCTCTTGGAAAGAAATCCCTCCAGTTTACAACATATGTTCGTTGATGCTTTAGAAGTTGAAGATAATCTTAGAATGTCCAGGAAATTATCGAGCAAAGAAAATGATGAGAGGATTGAAGAAGAATTTGGGTTCGAAGAGAAGTATGGACAAGGAGAAATGGTTTGGCATTCCAGTTTTTCCCGTGACAAACAAAGAGATGATCAGTTGGGTGATGTGACAGAAAAAGGTAACTCTGACTTGCTTTATGTCAATTACAATCAGCCGGCTGAAATTTCTGTTAATGATGGTTTTAAAGAAAATTTCAGTCCACCTAAATTTGATGAGTATGAAGAAGATTGCTTGGGTATGGCACCGGCTGAAAACTTTATAAGTCCCAGGGCAGTTAGTGAAGAAAATTTGATCACTATTCATGATCAAACCTCTGAAAATCAACATGCTGAAAGTGATTGTCTACCCCTCTGTTATGCTTCGTTTGAATTGATAAAACAAAAAATTAAGACTTCTAATCAAAAACAGAAATCTATGATGGAAAGCTCCATAAACTGTTTTGAAAGTGAAATTAAAGAAGAAGAACAAGTATGCAATCGATCCCAAGAAGCAGAGGTTTTCCATAGGGAAGAGAAGTGCCAAACAGAAAACCAGGTCTCTATTTCGCATTCAGAAATTTTGTATCAAAAAGAGTCTGTTGCACTTGATGTTATTGGAAAATTTAATGATGGTTCTGCTGTTTTTGATGAAGAAGGGCAAGTTTTAAATTCTGAATTTTCGAATAAAATTGGTGATGGCCTTTGTATCTCTTCTCCCGAGCCGAATGATAATTTTCTGCAGTCTTGTCAGTGGTCTTGTGATTTAGAAGAACGTCAGATAAGCTTTTCTCCATGTCATACTATTTCAGAAGCTGTGGGTCTAGAGGACTCTGTCTTATTTGATTCACTTAAAAAACAATACGTCAGTACTTTTCTTGGAATACAAGAAACAGAACAGGCCTCAGATAATGTTGCTGATTTTTCCTTAAACAAGAAAGGTGGACGTCTCCATAGTATTTCCAAAATTTCTCCTCTATCTGAAGATGAAATAGATCAACTCTTGAAAGGTCATATTACAGCTCCAGTAATGTCGGATCTGCATTGTTCACACAGTCCAGGGTATGTAAGTGAGACTTCTTCCATTTTCAAGCATATAAATCTAAATTTAAACATTGACAGTTATGATGATCCTTTGAAGGAACCTATTTATGATGATGATTCTCCGCCAAGGGATCAGCTATTAGACATCATTTCTTTCTGTCAAGAAGATAGAGTTGACATGATTAATGATCTTGAAGGATGTTTGTTGTTGGAAGATGTTTTGGATGATGATGTAGATAAGTATAAAGATGGGATAAATGACATACCGAAAAGGGAACCAGATATGTTCATGTTTGAGGAGGATGCAGTAAACACCCAGGTATTAGAATATCCTGCGCCCCTATGCACTCCCATCAATCCACAGTTGAATAGTGTTGCAGGTCAACTGGAAAGAGATATTTGCATTCTTGTTGAATCTCAAGACGTGATAATATTTCAAACTGTTGAAGATCCTTATGCTAATTTACTACAGTCTGAGGGGAAAATGAGTTTTCTTACATTTGTGGAACATGAACTCATTATCAAAGAATGTTTGGAGTGGTTTGTTTTATGTTTTCTTTACTCACTCGAAAATAATGCAAGCCATAGTGGAAGAAATGGTTAGTTGTTAGATTGGCTTCATTGGCACTTTTGTGTCATTTGATTCAGCAGTCACGTTTCAACAGAGTAGGGTAGGTAGGAGGAATAAGTTTGCCCGGCAAACATTTTTTCAGTATGTACAGCGTTGTTTTCATTTTAGTTCCAGCATGTATGTTTTAGTTTTCTATAGTTAAATGGTTTTCGGTTACAGTTTTGGATGGAGGATTGGTTACAGGATACAGGATACAGGTTACAGGTTGCAGTTGTCAAGGTTGGGAGCCGCCCAATGGTCAGGCACATGGTCTATGGTGTTCTTTGCTGCCTCGCTGGGAGGACAGCATCCCCAGTAGGAGCCAGTTGTTGGCACTCCATAAAATTTTGTGCTTAAATGCCTTATGACGGCATTAATCATTTTCCGGCAACACTGGCAGTGCAAAATAGATCAAGTTTCATGAAAGGAGATCTCAAACTTGGTCGAGAAAAGCGCATTTGTCCTCGAGTGTGGATATCAAAGTTACAAAAGGAAATATGTTTGAGAAAAGAAGGGAAGCAAAATCTTCATAAAGAGAAAAAATGGTTTTACTATCTCTATAGGTTTGTGAACTCAACCTTTGAGAGACCTAGAAGATTGGCTTAAGATTTTCATCTTTATGAAAAGAAAATTGATTTTTATAATATGGCCTACCCAAAAGCTTTATGAAGAAAAGGTTTAAAATTTTCAATGATTTGCCTAAGTATGGAAGAGAGTATTTGATTAACTTTTGGCCAAAGTTAAAATTTTATGAAAGTGAGGTTTTAATTTTATATTCTAGACTAAAGTCTAGATTTTATGAATATAACTTTGGTGAATATGCCAAAAATTTAATTTAAAAAAGGAGCAAAGGTATTAGCGCCCAACACCGAGGGCTTGTCAAGTGACCAAGAGCCGAACCAAGGGGTCCCACATAGCCTCCATACTCCAAGCGCCAAGGCCAAGATTATCCTTTCATTTGTATTACTTGCTATATGTTAAAAGACTTGCACTATATAAAGAGTGGCGGTCATGCTTTTTTATTGCATGTGGGATAATTCCGCATCACTCAATAGCTCGAAATTCAAAATTATAAAGTGGTCGCGGACGAAATACCACGGGAGCACGTGGCGCGTTATTATTCATCCGCATCAACGTGACGGTGGTATTATAAACCGCCTTCCGCCCACGCGGAACCACCATTCCCGAAGAAGAGAAGTACAATAGCACGTGCCATGTGTTATCAAGTGTTGTGCGCGGTGGGGTATATAAACACCACAATCATTTCCCGCTCAACCAATGTGGGATATATTCCATAAAGAAAATCAAATAAGATAAGTATAACACGTTTTTGAGAAAATGCCTGTTTTAGTCACCATTTTCTAGAAGCTGTTTCCGCCAAACCGAGAAGAATTTTCAGAAACTGAAAGAGGTTTTTCTTCATCACGGGCCAATATTCAAAAAACTCTCTCAGTTTTTACACAGGTGTTATGGTTTAAGAGAATCGAAGTCATCTTCACGGGGCAATTTTCCAGAATTTCAGTTTACTGTTTTAGTCATCAACTTCAAAGAGCTGGTTCTTCCAAATGAAGATGAATTTTTAGAAACTGAAAGAGGTTTTTCTTCAGAACACGCCCAGTTACAAAAACCTCTCTCAAAATGTACACAGCTATCTCCATTTGAGATATACAGCCAGGTCTTTGAAGCCTATTTTTCAGCAAATTTACTTCCTGAAATAAAAAAAATAAGTTGTAACTGTTTCTATTTTTAGAGTTTCAGTTAGGTTTTGAATTCAAGATTAGGTATAGGCCGTCCTTCTATATATTGATATGTAAAAAACATGTAAGGGGTTGGATTTTCTGTAAGGAGAGGACCCATTTCGGGTGTTTTGAAGGGCTTTCAGAAATTAATAAAGATCTCAAAACTGAACAGGTTTTTCTTCAAAGATTCATGTGTTGTTTAAAAATTGCAGTCCGTACCCTTTCTCTTTCTCTACATGTGCAAGTTTGTTTTCTGCGTTATGCCTTTCCTTGTGTCATTTTCTTCTATGCTTAGATGAACGTTCATATAGATTGAGATTCATGTTTCTATGCCTCAATTTATCCGCATCTGAGCATCCATTTATTTCTCCAAAATTAACAGTGGATTCATCTGAAATTTGATGCCCGTTGTTAATGGAATGTCTTTATTTCTTTCCCTATCACCTGCAAAAAATCTTATTGACTGTAATAAGACAGCTATCTTGCCTTTGTATGAAATATTTGTTTAACTGCTGGTCCATATTTTTCTGTTTTCTCGACTCCATTGCCCAATGATATCTTATTTCCTGTTTATCTAACCACTTCATTAAAAATCCTTAAGTTTTTATTTATTTTACAAATTGGCCATTGAGTTTCATTGTCGAACTGCTGTCATGGTGACATTGGATGGCAGATTTGCTGAGAGAGCCCTCTCTGGCTGAAGGAGGCCAACTTTCAGTCTAAAGATTGGTTTGAAATAGGTTACCTCGGGTTTCTTTGATACAGCCCAAGGAAAATCCGAGTGCTAACAGCAGCTCTTAAACTGAGCAAGCTTCCTTTCATTATCATTCATAGTGAAAAATACTTGTAGTGGCTGTACAAGTAATTGTCTTACCTACACCATACAAAACAATAACTTGTCAATTACATTCGATATTATAAGTACATTTCTAAATATAGTATATTATAATCCAATATTTTATATCTTTATAAAGAAAAACATGAAGACTAAAGTTAATATGAATGGAAAGATGGTAAGTTGGTTGTGAGAAAGTCAATTGAGAATGGTTGGTTACTAAAAAAAATGGTAAATGTCAAATGTTAAGGAACCAAAAATATTGAGAAATTGATAACTACTTGTATAGTTTGAAGACCTCATATAGTTTGACCACCAAAGAGGGTAGGCTCTTAACCAATATTGTAGTTATAATCCCTAGCTTAGTAGGACACATCAATGTGGTACGCATTAGAACTAGGAGAAGAGATCATTATGTCACTTATAGTGTTTCATAACTTAGGATGACAAAGAGAATTGGTATAAAGAGAATGGGTTCAAGTGGCCTAACTTGGAGATGTAGTATTTGAACAAGAACCTTTATGCATGATAGATTTTTATCTTGTAGATGAAATAGGGATGGGCTATTTGTGAACTCTCATGAATATGTTTTCATAAGCTTCTTGAATATGTTGCATAGCTTAAGAAGCATCACAATTTTTTTATAACAAAAAAAAGCATCACAAACACAATATTAATCACAAGCAAGAAAAGTACCACTTAATTTAATTTTAAAAAAATGACTTTACTACTAGAATGAATGTTATTTACCATGAAAATCAACTTGTTACCCTAAAATATTTAACTAGAATCTAGATTTGACAAGGTGATGCAATTCTTAAGCTAGAAGTATGTTGGACTTAAAATAGCATTTCCATGAATTTCCTTGCCACAACTGTTTTATAATGAACTTTTGTGGGTAGAAAGGCAAAAAAGCAAGTTAACATGACCTAAAACAAAAAAGAAAAGTTCTTGAAAAAAATATAGCAAGTTAAATGAAAATGATAGCAAGTTCTTGAAAAAAATATTAGAAAGGCAAAAAAACAAATTAACATGACCTAAGCCTCATTACTTATAAACAATATTAAAATCTAACCCTTATAAAAATATAGACAAAAATTACACATTACTAACCTCGCAAGTTCAATATCAGACCTATCCAGAATATCCAAGCTCATACAATCACCCCGCAAGTCCAAAATTCGTGCTCAATGTGCCGCAAGAAAAGAAAATGTGAAAATTATGGTGAGAGTGTGTAGTTTATATAGCTCGACTTTCGTCCCTATTTCCACGAAAAGTGAAACCTAAAAAAATCGTCGATATAGGGACGAATGTTTGTGGAACTATAAAAATCGTGGATATTGCCACGTTTTTTCCGCCCTGGAAAAAAAAAATTAAAAAATCATTTTTTTGACCCACGAATGTTGAAAACATGGAAAAATTTCGTGGAACAATTCGCCCATATGTAGTAGTGCTAGAAGGAAAGATCCACATCTTCCTGCGCACCTGGCATAAGCTGGAAAAAAACGAGATGGAAATCTTCATGTGTCATGCTCAGCTGGGGCTCAATTCAACCAACTATCCACATGTTGATGATTTGTTAGAAGTTAGGACTAAGTGGCAAAGAGCCCTTGGTTATCCTTAGAATAGTTGATTTTGTAATCCCTGTTTTTATGGGAAGGCTATCCTTTGTAACTGTTTTGTAATTATTATTTAAAGGGTAGAGGTCTCATGGGGTTAGGGGGGAGAAAATCGGAAAAAGAAGACAGTAGACATGCTGATTAGTGCAGAGATTGTAATTTTTTGCAAACTTTGAAGTAATACAGTTAGTCCTTCTCTTGATTCCACTTTTGTTAATTGATCAATTTTTTTTGATGAATGTTGATTTTCACTTCAGATTATTTATGATTACTGTTTAATCTTTGAGATCAATAATCCATACATTGATCTACAGTCTAGATTTGTCTTTACTCATGATCTATGTGTCCTTTATGTTTTAAGAGAATTTATTTAATTAAAACATTTATCTATTTATGCAAATGATTAACAGAAATTAATAAACTCATGTTAATTTTTCAATTAGCATTTCAGCTACAGGGTAATCTTGTGTGTGCCTAATCCTTAAACGACCATAAGTTAATTTTCATTTGTTGTTTGTATTTTGAGCTAGTAAGTAAAGATCTATTTTCACATTTATGTCAAATTGGTAACAAGACTTATTAATTTTCAGACCAAGTTATCCTGCATACAAACAAAACACTTTCTTTAGATTAGATCTGACTTAGTTAGATTTCTTTTAAGCTATATTTGTTTCTAGAGTTAGAACACTTCCATATTCCCTCATAGGAAGACAGATCCTTTTGGATCAAACCCCATAAGTGCCAACGGAGGCCTTTGTATTTGTGGGAGTTAGCCACACCAAACAGGCTAGGGATAGAATTGCTCTTGCACAGAGCCTTTTGAAGCCTTTTAGTCTAGGTTTTCATCCTCTGTTGTTAGCCTTGGACAACATTCCAGCAACCTACACCCCAGGGCTTCAACAAATGGCGCTATAAGGAGGGGCAGAAGCAAGATATGCCTAAGCAGAATACCAATAAACCTCCTCCAACAAGATCACTGGTTGTCACTCGCAGCCAAGCGCAGGCATCAACATCTGCAGAACAACCAATGAAACAACCAACTCTGATTCCTGCCACACCTGTGATAAAGCAGGAAACTAGAAGGGGCGAAATTGTTTTCATATCACCCACTAGGGGACCCCTTACATTTGAACAACTATTGAAAGGTTCTTCTGATAGTGTTGCTAGGTTACACCAAAGGATTGCAAAAGAGCGTAATCTTGTACTAGCAACAATTCAACATCACTAGAACACCAATCCGCAGATTAATAATCAAGATAATCAAAATTCAGGTGACCAAAACATTGAACATAACGATTCATCTAACCATCAATTGTCCCCTGAATATAACCTTGATTCATTGTTCGAAGAAACAGAACAAGATCAACCCAAAGTTGCCACAGGTGGACCAACACCATCACCTCCTTCATCTTCCTCATCCTCATCTGAAGAGTCATCACATAGTGAGCCATCCTCTAGTTCTTCTTCAGAGGATATACCCATGGAAGAAGGTGGAAACAGACCCTGGCTGGACCAGGATGCTGTGTTCATTGTTGGAGAACAACACAGACTGCCTAAGAACCCTAAAAAATGGCTACCTAAGTTTGATCCTGATGAGAAATCACCTGCCCTTGATCATATCAAAACTTTTATGCAGGCCATCAGACTTAGGAATGTCATTCATGAAGACGTAGTTTGTAGAATGTTTCCTTACACCTTCCAGGGAAAAGCATCCACTTGGTACTTTGCCCTAGAAGCCAGATACATTTCTTCCTGGGATGACTTTGAAAAAATGTTCATCCAGAAGTTTGGAGATGACAATACTCCAGAGGACTTGGTCATAGATTTGTCTTCTATGAAAATCAGAGGCAAGGAAAGAGTTAAAGATTATAATCAAAGATTTTCATACTTGAAAAACAGAATCCCTACCACTGTTCTTCCTGCAAAAGAAATTATGGTTGCATATTATGTTAAACGTTTTCCTGTTCCCATTGCTATGTGGGTAAAAAGAGCACGAAAATATAACTTGCAGAAGTCCTTTGCGGAGGCTATCCATGTTGAAAAATATATATTTTGTTTGAAAGATAACCCTGATGCCACATCAGATCAACCTTCAACTTCTCGCAAGAAACCAGATAACCCTCCAAAACCCACTGTACAGAATAAGGACCCTTTTGAAATGAACGATATGAAGAAATTTCTTCAAAATATTTCCAACAAAATGGTAGACCTAAAAAAGACCAATACACAAAACCAGAACAATAATAGAGGATTCAACAGACAACCTTTCAGAAGACCTTATCGACCTCCACAAAACTAAGTCCCACCTAATCCTGATGAAGGATTGACCTCGGAAGAAATTATTTCCATCTTTAAAGCTTTGGTTTCAGAATCACATAGTTCTCCTAATCATCCAGATGAAAACCTACCAGAGAATCAATATCATGAACCACCAGATGAGGTAGAAGACCAGCAGATAAACACTATCAGTTTTTTCTCAGAACTTCCTATGGCTGAGGAGGAAGATGAGCATGAGGTTGTCTTCAATGTACAACACCCCTATAATACAAGGAGTAAAGGACAGCCTGCACAGGAACCTTCCACTTCAACTCCTACCCCAAACAGAGGTGAAACATCAGCACAAAAAGACACTCTCATTCCTGGAATAGTATACAGTCTGATTGAAGACTTGAAAAGAGTCAAAGCCAATATTTCTCTTTTTGAGATTCTGAAAATCCCTGCCATGAGAGACATTCTGCCCAAAAGCATGATTGTCAACAAACCTAGGGAGGCTTAGAATAACAATCTTGAGGCATACTCTAAACCTAGAAATCAAAAACCAGGTAGCAAGAAAACACCTCCTTTCTTGCTTACTTTTGAAGTTTTCAATAGGAATGTCCACAATTGTATGATAGATTCAGGGGCTTCATCCAATGTGATGCCTCTATCTGTCTGCAAAAAGTTACATGCCTCTTTGGAACCTTGTCCCACTCAAATCGTTCAACTTGATAGATCCAAGGTTAGGGTAGTGGTAGAACTAAAAAATGTTCTGTTAACACTGTCTGTTGATCCTAGAATCCACCAAACTGTGGATATTAATGTAGCTGACATCCCTGAAATGTATGGAATGTGGTTGAGCAGAGACTGGTCAAAAAAACTCAAAGGTTACTTTGCTACTGACTAGTCCCACTTATGGCTTCCTTACAATGGAAGACCAAACATAATTAAAATCAGCAAGGAACCTTACATGAAACAACCTATTACAGATTTAAATGATCCTAGCGAACTTGTTGCATATTTTAGCTCACATGTGGAACATTACACTTTCGATACATTCTTTGGGGATCTTCCTATGGACTTGTCACCCACTGAGAATGCACAAAACCAATCCCAAATTGTAAATATTACTACTGTACCATTCTCAGGCACTGTTGTACATAACGTATACGATGTAAATACTAACTTTAGGATAGCTTTGAATTCATGGACTTTGTTTTTTTATGGCTCTAGATCTAAAGATGGAGCTAGTGCGGGTTGTGTCTTAATTGATCCAAAAGGAACCAAAACAATGATTTCCTGCAAGCTTGAATTTGAATGCACCAACAACATTGCTGAGTATGAGGCCCTAGTTCAAGGACTCAGGAAGACAATTGACATGGGTGCCCAGGTAATTGAGTGCTATGGAGATTATGAGATTATAGTGAAACATGTGAGGAAAAAAATCCATTGTTCATGTCCTCATTTGATTAATTATCAGAAATTGGTAAGGTACTTAACTAATTCTTTTTCTGCATTTAATATTAAGTCAGTCCCAAGGTCACAGAATTTTGATGCAGACCTATTATCCAATACTACATCTAGGTTGATCCCTCCAGAAGGTTTGTCACCTAACACTTTTTCAATTGAACTTATATATAGACCTTCTATTCCTGATAATGTGACTAGTTGAAAAGTATTTAATGATGACCAACAAATCTTAGATTTTCTCACAGCTCAGAACACTTTTCAGGATGTGGCAATAGATGAAGCTGAGCATTATAAATCTTTATCTAATCCTTCCTACCCTTCCAATCTGATCCCTAAGTCAATTATCAACCTGGAGAAGTATTATGATCTGCAAGATAAATTCAAGCATACCAATTGTAAAACTCAGAGTTCCTCCCTCAATTATGAGCTTGTCAACCTAGGGAATGAACAAAACCCTCGGTTAATCAATCTAGGGGTTGACTACTCTCATGAATAAAAAAGGGCTTTCATTAAACTATGCAAAAAGTTCAAGGATGTGTTCGCTTGGACATATGATGAAATCAAGACTTTTGACACCAATTTCATGCACCATAATATACCTATGAAACCTAAAGTTAAACCCTATCAACAAAAGTTGAGGAAAATGCATCCCAGTCTTGAACCTTCTGTCAAATAGGAGCTTGAAAAATTGCTGGCAGCAAGAATTGTTTTTCCTGTCAGACATACATAGTTGCAAACTTGGTACCTGTTTGGAAGAAGAATGGGGAAATCAGACTGTGTGTTGATTTCAGGAATCTGAACAAAGCTTCTAAAAAGGACAATTACCTTGTTCCTCCTATTGAACAGATTTTACAAAAGATAGCAGGAGCTGAGATGTTTTCTCTCCTTGATGGCTTCTCAGGAAATAACCAAGTCCTAGTTGCCCCTGCTGATCAACTCAAAACAACTTTTAGAACCCCTTGGGGAACCTTTGCCTACAGGTGAATGCCTTTTGGGATGATAAATGCAGGTGCCACATTCTAGAGAGCTATGGACATAACTTTCAGAGGTTTAATGCATAATTCAGTTGTTGTTTATTTAGATGATATCACTATTTATTCTAAAAAATGACATGAACATTTGTCTGCTCTGAAACAAGTGTTTGAGCGCTGCAGGAAGTACAGAATTTCACTGAACCCCAAGAAGTCAATCTTTGCATTTACTGAAGGCAAGCTGCTATGTTTTATCGTCTCAAAAGAAGGCATGATCATTGACCCAGAACGCACAGAAGCCATTGCTAAGATCGGCCTACCCAGTTCATGTAAATCCATGAAATCGTTTCTAGGTAAGATAAATTTTGTGCGTAGATTTGTTCCAAATTTTTCTCAAATTGTCAAACCACTGCAGCAAATGATTAAAAAGGATGCCCAATATAAGTGTTCTGATGAACAAATAAATGCCTTTGTTGAAATTTGGAAGGCTATTGAGGAAGCCCCCGTTCTCATGTCTCCTGACTTTAGAAGAGATTTTATTTTATACACTTTTGCTACAGATTTCTCCTATGCAGCTGTCCTTACACAGAAGCATCCAGATGATCTTGAAATTCTTATTTCATTCATGGGTTCCACGTTCAAACGGGCCGAACTCAACTACTCTCAGATTGATAAACAAGCTTACGCGGTTTACAAATCGGTAAAACATTTTAGACCATATTTGTTGAAATCTCGGACTAAAGTGATTGTCCCCTATGCAGCTTTTAGAAATGTCCTAGTTCAGAAAGAGTTGGGTGAAAATAGAGCTCATTGGATGACAGCTCTGCAAGAATATGACTTGGAGATTAGACCAACGAAAATTGTCAAAGGCCAAGGCCTGTGTTTGCTCACTGCCCAAGCCAATGATCCTGTACAACAACAAATTGAGTGGGAGAAAGAGGAAAGTACAACAACAGGTTCTGTAAATGTCATTACAACTTAGACATTTGAATGGTATGATGACATTAAGTTTTTCTTAACCCATGGGTTTGCTCCTGAAACCCTTGACTTTAAAAAACGTAGAGCTTTAAGGTTAAAATCTACACCATATCAATTCATAGATGGTGTTTTGTTTAGGAAAAACTATGATGGTGTCTTTCTCAGATGTTTAGAGAAAGTTGAAACTGATAATATTATTTTAGAATTTCATGCAGGACCTGCGGGAGGGAACTTATCAGGAGAGACCACAACTCACAAGATTCTGAGAGCAGGCTACTACTGGCCTACTTTGTTCAAGGATGCATACTCTTATGTCAGAAGATGTAAAGCATGTCAGAAGTGTGCTGGGAAAATGAAAAAACATGCTTTTCCCTTGCAACCAGTAACAATTCAGTTTCCATTCCAGCAATGGGGCCTGGATTTTGTTGGGCCCATTAATCCTCCTTCCTCCTTGCAACACAAGTACATCCTGATAGCCATGGACTACTTTACAAGATGGGTAGAGGCAGTCCCTCTAAGACAAGCCAACACAAACCAAGTGATATCCTTCCTTGAAAGTCAAATAGTCACTAGGTTTGGTGCACCCAAGTTCATAGTGTTTGACAATGCCTCTTATTTCTCCTCAATTGAATTAACATAGTATGCCATTGAAGAAGGGATAAAACTAAAGTTTTGTGCCAATTACTATCCTCAAGGTAATGGGCTAGCAGAGTCTTCCAACAAAAACTTGATCAATATCTTAAAGAATATAGTAGCAACCCACCATAAAGATTGGCACACCCAACTGTACAATGCTCTTTGGGCAGACCGTGTCACCCCAAAAGCAGCCATAACAAATTTCCCTTACTATTTGGTTTGTGGTAAGAGGCCATCCTACCATCCAACCTGATGATCCCTTCACTACAACTAGCTCATTCAATACAAGAAGATGATTCCTACCCACTTCAGCAAAGAATTGATACATTACTTAAGCTGGACGAAGACGGGGAAAGATCCAAGAACACGTTGTATCAACATCAGCAGTTGGTGAAGAGGTGGTTTGATGAGAAGTCCTCATCTGATAGGGAGTTTACTGTGGGGGATTTGGTGTTGAAGTTGGATAAGCAACACAAAGACAAGAATGATTACACCAAGTTTCAACGCTTATGGCTAGGACCATCATTATTACAGAAAAGTTTGGTCCTAGTATTGTCCAGTTGCAGACACTGGAAGGTATTTCAGAAACCTATCTAGTGAATGTCCAACTGCTTAAGAAGTACTTTGTTTAAGAGGAGTATATGGGCTCATTTGTACATAAGTGTGGTTTGTTTTATTTTCCTCTTTTGTTTTTTATTGATTTTACTTTTACATTTGTGTTTTCTTTGAATAATGTACACACTTTTGGTAAAGGCTGTTGATCAGTTTATCTCTAAACTAATACAGTCTGAAGTTTTGAGGTAGCAATGCCAGTTTTAATTTTTCTCAGCCTGTGTCTGAAAATGTTTTTCATGAAATCAATAGTCAATATTTGCACAGCTTTGATTGATACCTTTCCACCTTAATCACTATCCTTATAGATGTTTTATTTGGTTAATTAAGGTTAGGGAAGTGATTAGGCTTTCTTATCTTATGTTTCATTAGTGAAAGGCAACATATCTTTATAACCTGGTCAACCTTTATCTACTTTGGATCCCATTATAGTCACCTTGAAAATAATTCATCTTAATAATTGTAGATTACAAGATGGGGGGTCTTAGCACAAGTCATCCCATTATGTTCATAGATGTTTAGTGGAATGACATCTCCACATCTAGTCACCAAGCTAGGAAGATGACATTCAGTTACTGCTGGAAGGTGGAAGATCCTATCACAGGTCGGTCCACTCATGATTTGCAAAACATCAGTGAGTAACACTACTATAATATGGTCACCAAGCCATGGTGGTGTCTTGTAATTTACACACCTTGTTGTATATGAGGATAGAGGGGTCTTATTACAAGCCATCCTTACCATGATCATGGATTTGATTTTGGACTGAAATGATCACTTTATGGTTACCAAGCCATGGCAATTGCTTTCAGTGTCAAAAGCTGGAAGACAAGGAGTCTCTTTACCAAGCTAGCTTGTTCAGTTTCCAGATCAGGTTTGTGAATGGAATTGCCAACATCTGATCACCAAGTCAGGGCAATGGCCTTATACCAACAAAGTATTATGTGCATATTTTCATTATGTTTTAAAAAGAAAGATAAAAATTTAAAAAAAGGGAGAAAAAAGAAAGAGAAATGCATATATTTTCAGTAATGCATTTGTACATAAATAAAATAATTAATAAAGTCAAGGTGACTCATAATTTGGTTATCCATAATGGTTCCAAGTTTGTTCTAAGGTTCAACTCAAGCTGACCTCCTATGACTGCATAATGGTAAAGGATTCCTATTTACTTTTAAATCTCCTTATCAGATTTACATCATCATTAATTGATTTCGGATAGGAATATACCAATCATGTTATTAACTCTGTTGTTTGGTTGTGTTTTTGTAAGAACATTTTCTAAATATCAGTTTGAAACACCAGTTTGTTGACATATCTTCCTTTTAACCAAATATTTCATTCACAGAGATAATGGGTTCGTCCCAGCCAGTCGCCATTTGTTGTAGGTACAACAGATCCCATGTTTTGTTAAAACATGGGAGCCTCAAGTTTTTATATGCAAAGGTAATGTTTAAAATTCCTTCGTCATTTTGGGGTTTTTCATGCTACTCAACATGTTTTTATGTCATTGTCATGATTTGATTTAATTAGTAATTTTTCCTTTGAAAATTTCATGCATTTTTTAGTGTTTTTGTGAGTTGCGGAAAGCATTGATTTTTCCAAAAAAGTCAGGTTCTTTCCGCAACCTGCAATCTGCATTGCAGATTGCTGAAGCTTGGTTATCGGTTTTGAAACATTTTATTTTTGCAACCCGCAATCCACATTATGCGGAAATGGTTTTCAATAATTGCGGTCTTTTGCACCCGCAACCCGCAATTGCGGATTACGGGAAGAGTCTTAAAATAGTTTTGTGCTTTGCGTTTTCCGCAACCTGTAACCGCATTTGTGGATTGCGGATTGCGGAAAGTTCATTACGTTAAGAAGATTCATTTGCGTTTCCACAACCCGCAACCCGCAATGTGGATTGTGGATTGCATAAAATTTTGGTTTGTTAATACTCACAGTTGCGATTCCGCAACCCTCAACCCGCAATTGCGGATTGCGGATTGCGGAAAGAATGTATATATTTTTCAAAATAAACTCCCACAACTCATCTTCCACATCCCATAAGATTAGATTTTAGCCATCGATCTGTCTTAATCCTACGACCCATATTTTACCCGACGAAATTGATAAATATGTTGATATTTCTATTTTTTTTATCATTTTTTCAATTTCAAAAATTACCTGCTCTAGAGATTTTCACTGTGAGTTTTTACCAGGGGTCGTTTTCCGCCATTTTCAGTTAGCACAAGTTGGTTTCATGTCATTTTTCTTATTCGTTGTTTACGGTTTTTTCCATTTTGAATTATTGTTGATTTGTTTTCATTTATTTATTAGAAATTTCCAGTTTTTTCAACATGTCACGGAACACCCGCTCCAAAACAACTCAGAAAGACTTGTTGAACAAAGACCCAAACTTCGGCATCCTTGCCACCACCAATGACAGTTTCTGAGACCTACCAAATTGATTGGTCTAAAATTTACTCCATATTTGATAACGACGACCTATTTGATATCCAGAATGACCGGCCTGCCTATGAGAAGATTAGGGATTCACAGCTGCATGCCATAGTCGCTAGACCTGCTCTCCTCCCCTACACAGACGCAGTTAAATGGATTATTGACCATGCCAACCCTAAAGACCGCTCTTACAACGACGTCACAGGGTCTCAACTGGCCACTTTTCGTCCTGAAGTTTTCACCAGAGCTTATGGCCTTAAACCGGTCGTCCAACCTCATAATGCTGCATTCATGGATTCTTCTAAGACTAGGTATAATTTCGATTAAATGGTGAAGTATTGGATGAACAAACTAGCCAATTTCATGGCTAGCGCTGATAATTCATACCCATTTTCGTGGTTCAAGGAACCTTATTCCCTTTTGGTAGCCATGCTTTGTAGGCTTTATGGTCTTCCTAATTGTTTAGTGTTCAAAGATGAATGGGAACCTGTTTCCCATTATGTCCTTACAACGGGGGAGTCATTCCCCTGGGCTTCAATCTTGTCAGCTGAACTAAAGACAACCATTGAAAGATATCAAAAAACACCAGCTTCAAGGAAGCCACACTTCTTTTTCTCTACTTATGTAATTGATGTCTTCTGTACAGAATTCCAGTATCCCACCATGGGGTGGAATTGGATCTTGTCATCACCTCCAATCCACATTTACTGTTCAGCCTTGTGGGAGAGCAACTTTGTTCCTTTTCTATATGATATATGTGACCATTTGTTTGGTGCAATCTACAAACATATTTTCGGGGAAGATGCCCCTACCTTTTCTCCCAATGCCAAAATTCTCATCCCTACACTTGGTGATTGGTATGTGGGAGAATCTTTTTCTTACATCAGAGTCTGGGGAAGAAACACAATGCATTTGCTACCAAGGGTAGTCCCAGACAGGCTACTACTTGAAGAAATATCTTTTTTCATACTGTTACAGATGGGGTTTACCTTAAGCTCCCTGGGCCCAAAAGAAATGGATGGCCTAAATTCCCTTTGAACCTTGGGCCTTTGGTTATCCCAACTTCAACATGGGATGCAGTACTGGGAGACATGATTGCTTCTTTGAAATTGGGATTTGATCCCAAGAGAATGCATGACCGCAAGGCTTTTCTGGATGCTCACTTCAAATAGGAACACATGAAGACTGATTATGCCCATCAAGATATTCCTGATGACTCCATTTATCAAGGAGTGAATATTTTCTCTGAAGTTCTGGTGAGGGATAAAAGAAAAGAAGAACATAACCGTATTCTTCAGTACCAATAGGAACTCAAAACTAAGGTTTTGAGTTATAAAAAAATGGAATTAAAGCTTGAAGAGCAAACTAGAAAAGACAGGGAAGAAAAGGAAGCACAAAAAGCAAGTGCTCCACTGATATTGACCTATCCTCATGAAGGAAAGGGCAAAGGACTTATGGAGGATCCCCCAAAGTTGAAAACTGCTGTAGAATTAAAAGTGTGAATTCAAACATCTCAGCAATTGAAGAGGCAATTAACACAGGTGAATTCGGTACTTGATACCCAAGTGGTTGCTGCAGCCAACCCGACTAGTGATATTCAAGTAATTACTGTAAGCAAACCTGCAAAAAGACATAAAATTCAAACTTCTGCCTCTCAAATTCCTACACTTAACATTGAAGATAGTGATATTGAGGATGAAACACTTCCTTCTATGCATGTGGTACAAGAAATAACTGAAGGTTATCACACAGTTACAAATTTGTTGGATTCCATAGTGATGGATGATCCTATCCCAAATGAACATTTTTCTAAAGTCACTACTGTTGTTGACACAATAACTTATGTACTCTCACTTCCTTCTGTTGGAGTCCTTTCCACTTCATCTTTTGAAGATATATAACCACCATCCACCATATCTCAATTATTTGTTGCATTAACCTCCATCACCACTTCACCTTCAACCTTGTCAATTCCACTTCCCACTTCTCCACCAATCCAATCTCCAACTGTCTCTCTGTAACGAGCACCATCTACCTCATTACCACCAGCCACTGATGTCCAAATCCCAGTTGTTCCTTCCTCACCATCAGTTGCTGATACCCCTATTTCGCTTCCGGAAGTTATTACTTCAACTACTTCTCCGACCCCTGTACTATCAATTTCTGAAATCATCCCTTCTTCTCCAACTAACTCTCAGATCACCATGTCAATACCTAATTCCACTGTTACCCAGACAACTCCATTAGTTGCAACAAGAGATGTGGCTACATATTCTACTGAATTAGTAGCTGCTTATGAGGAGGATATTGTAGTCTCCCTTGGAGATTATTTCTATAGTAAAGTAGCTAAGGCAGTGGTGAAGAAAGGAAACAAGAGAAGCGGAGATCAAGGTGTGTTGCAGGAACCTTTTCCTAATCAAGTCATTTGGTCCAAACAATCTGATGACATCCAACATGAAGCATTGGATACTGCTGCGGCCATGGGTTCATTTGCAGGGGCCAACTTTGATTCAGTGAACTTGCTGAACAAAGAAATTGATTTGAAGAAGGAAGAGTTGAAGAAACATGAACAACAGCTGGTTAAGACCAATCAAGAACATGAATCTTACATTCATGAATTGAGAAAGGAATTTGAAAATAAGCTTGAAGACCTTCAAGAACAAAATGCTTCTCTTCAGGTCCAATTGCAGGATGCTGAAGTCTTGAACACTGCTAATGCTGAAAAGACAACCGTGCTGGAAAAGCAGCTTGAGGATGAAACTGCAACTGGAACCTCCTCTTCCTTCTCTAAGTTCTCTCAACAAGAATTCAGATATTTGGCTAATCAAGTAAATGAAGAACATCATAAGCTCATAGCTAAATTATTTAGTTCATTGAATGAAATTCAAGAAACTAACAATGCTTTTGAGAAAATGTTTGTCATCCTCGACCAAGAGATGAACAAGAGGCAAGAGGCTTCCAAATCCATCGATGACATTGTCGATTGGAAGAAGTACATCAAAGAAAAACCAGATGACATTCCAATGTTAGACAACTTCCAGTTCATAAGAGTTAGGACTTTTTTGAATGCATGGAAGAATATCCTTGACATGGTGGATGAGACAGTCAAAAAGTCACAGGCCATCTGTACAAGAAGGGGGTATGCTATGGACAGTATTATGCTCAGCATGCAGTTTCCTACTATGGACCTTATTGAGAAGGCCTGCCCACCCAAGTTAATGATCGAACAAGTTGAAAGAAGATCTGAGGAGTTCAAGGAAAATATCTAGTAGCTCAAGCACATCCAGATTGCAGAAGTGGACCAGTTCATCAAACAACCTATCAGCCTAGAATGCAAGATCCACATCTTCCTGCGCACCTGGCATAAGCTGGCCAAAAATGAGATGGAAATCTTCACGTGTGATGCTCAGCTGGGGTTCGAGTCAGCCAACTATCCACATGTTGATGAGTTGTTAGAAGTTAGGACTAAGTGGCAAAGAGCCCTTGGTTATCCTTAGAATAGTTGATTTTGTAATCCCTGTTTTTATGGGAAGGCTATCCTTTGTATCTGTTTTGTAATTATTATTTAAAGGGTAGAGGTCTCATGGGGTATTGGGGAGAAAATCGGCAAAAGAAGACTAGAGACACTCTGATTAGTGCAGAGATTGTAATTTTTTGCAAACTTTGAAGTAATACAGTTAGTCCTTCTCTTGATTCCTCTTTTGTTCGTTGATCAAATTTCTTTGATGAATGTTGATTTTCACTTCAGATTATTTATGAATACTGCTTAATATTTTCAATCAATAATCCATACATTGATCTACATTCTGGATTTGTCTTTACTCATGATCTGTGTGTCCTTTATATTTTAAGAGAATTTATTTAATTAAAACATTTATCTATTTCTGCAAATGATTAACAGAAATTAATAAACTCATGTTAATTTTTCAATTAGCATTTCAGCTACAAGTTAATCTTGTATGTGCCTAATCCTTAAACTACCATCATTTAATTTTCATTTGTTGATTGTATTTTGAGCTAGTAAGTAAAGATCCATTTTCACATTTCTGTCAAATTGGTGACAAGACTTATTAATTTTCAGACCCAGTTATCCTGCATACAAACAAAACACTTTCTTTAGATTAGATCTGACTTAGTTAGATTTCTTTTAAGCTACATTTCTTCATAGAGTTAGAACACTTCCATCTTCCCTCACAGGAAGACAGATCCTTTTGGATCAAACCCCATAAGTGCCAGCGGAGGCCTTTGTATCCGTGGGAATTAACCACACCAAACAGGCTGGTGATAGAATTGATCTTGCGTAGAGCCTTTTGAAGCCTTCCAGTTTGGGTTTTCACCCTCTGTTGTTAGCCTTGGACAACATTCCAGCAACCTACACCCCCAGGGATTCAACAGTCACATACAACATGAAAGAGGGACGAATTTATGTGGAAAATACCTAGACTCAGTCTAGTTCACATCCAACATGAAAAAGGGTTGGCTCTATGTGGAAAAGTCCTCAAATTTGTCTAGGTCACATCCAACATGAAAGAGGGTTGGCTATGTGTGGAAAATTCCTAGACTCGGTCTAGGTCACATCCAGCATGAAAGAGGGCTGACTCTATGTGTGAAATTCCTAAACATTGTCTAGGTCACATCCAACATGAAAAAGTGTTGGCTCTGTGGAACTTCTTATGATATATAGATTCTAGAGATGTTAGATGTCAATAGTTCATGTACAAGAAATGCAGCAGCTGGAAGACGATGGTGACGAATGTTGAAGAATACCTTCCTTGTTAAGAGGGTGTGTTAACAGAGTTATTCTTATTTGTATTATTTGGGTCATTTGTATTATTTGTATTGTACACCCTACAAGGATTATTATTGATGTAATTGATTATGTAAAAGTCATTGAAAGAGTCAATGTAAACCCTAACTGTTAGGTTGGCCTAGAAACATCTAGAAAATAATATTTCATTGTAAAGTGTACAGGTCGGCTAAAGTGTACAGGTCAGCCCAGTTAGGCGAGTCAAATTGACCCTATTAGTAAAAAGGTCAATTCATTTGATTAGTATAAATGAGGAGTTGGACCTCCTCATTTGGTCACTTCAGTCACTCATCTAATTCACATGATTAGAGAGAGAGAGCCGTTCAGAGTAGCTGCTTTTGGAGTCTTCTTGTTTTTGGGTCTTTGCACGAGGGATACTATTGTATATTCTGACGAATCTATATATAAGAAGTTTGTTGGGTTTTTCTACCTCGAGAGGGTTTTACCAGGATAAATTTGTTGTGTACTATTGTTCATGTTGTGCTTGTTTATCTTTCAATGATCCATATTGTTATTACACTTAAATTCAACAACCTCAAACCTCCTTTGGTCTCACCAAATTTGATCATTTAAGAAGGGGAATGCCTTCTTTCTTCTTCCCATATAAAGAAAACTATTTTTTTTTCCTTTCCTTATCAGAAGTTCCTTTTGGTACATGAGCTATTGAAAACCAAGATACTTCCCAATACTAATTTTACCAACACTAGTATTCATCCATGTATTACTTTTGATGGAACCAAAAATAAATCATAGCTTCTATTTTTCTATACAACCACAACCAACCTTTATTAATTGGACTTGTTGAAATAGAAAAGAGGCATGAAATTTGAGATTCCACCTATGAAATTGATGCATTAAAAAGTTTCAATGATTTATTTAGACTCACCTCCATCCCTATCGTCAAATGGTAATAATCTATAATACTTATGAGTTGTCTCTATTATCTAACTGAAGCATCTCCAAAAAGCAAAATATCATTGACAAACAAAAGGTGAGTGAGCACTATTGAACTTGCCACTTTTACTCCTTTAATAGGACCTTCTCTCTTTGTTGATACTATTAATATGCTTAATACTTTTTCAATCAATAAGAACAAGAAATGAAACAAAGGAAACCTTGTCTAAGTCTCTTTGTCACATTGAATAAATTTAATAAAGATCCATTGATTAAAACTGAAAAGGAAGTCGGAGATACAAAATCCATATACTCTAGTTAATAGAATTTAGAACCACACCCATTTGAAGAAGAACTAATCTAATAAATGTCCATTTTTTTAGGATAATTAATACTCCATCCTTGTCCTACTTATCATTATTTAACTTTTCCTAGTATTCGGTGATGTTATTTCCCCCCTAGTGGTGTGCACATGTCATCTAGGACCCATTGGCCACCTAATGCACCACGCATGCATGATTTATGTCCACTAGAGTCAGTCCCCTACATTTTAGGAGCTAACTCTATGTTCTAGTTCAATCCACTTGAGTCGCTGAACTCTAGTGGGGGTTTGAGCTACGGATCCCTGCTTCCTGCTGGACCAAGATATCATAGATGATCCTAGGATATAACAATATACAGATGTAATCTTATGGTCCACAATGCTTCCTCCCCAGTATGAGTCAGTATAACCAAGTAACATGACTCCACCAATGGAGGCATATCTGAGTCCATATGAAATTGTACCTCAAAGGTACCTAAGCACATGCTTCACAGTTTTCCAGTGTATGTGTCTCAGATCAGACATAAATTGAGTCAAAATGCTCACAAAAAAACATATATCAGGACTCGAATGTATCAAGTACATTAGAAATCCTATAAGTTGTATATACGAAGTGGGATATACTAGATCTGATCTAGATCCTGACTCATGAAGTTTCCTCAAATTGGAAACCATCGGTGTAGTCATAGATTTGGAATCTATCATGTCAAACCTTCGCAATATATCCATAGTGTACTTCCCTTGGGATAGACAAATTTCATCTTTTCTTTTTCAAATCTCAAGGTCAAGAAAGTAGTGCATTAGACCTAAGTATTTCATCTCGAACTCTGAGGTGAGCTCCCTCTTGTACCAAGCAATCAGATGTTCCTCTCCAATGAGAAAAAAATCATCAACATACAGAACCAATATCAACGGTTTGTTCTTCACTACTTTGAAGTACAAATTTGGATCAGCTTCACTCTTAAAGAAACCCAGTTTCTGAAGGTAGCTATCAATTATGGAGTACCAAGCCCTGGGGGCTTGCTTAAGCCCATATAGATATTTCTTTATCTTACAAACATGGAAATCCTTCCCATGCACCACAAATCCTTCAGTTTGCTGAATATAAACCTCTTCCTCAAACTCACCATTGAGGAAGGATGTCTTTGCATCCATCTGGTGAAGTTTCCATCCTAGAAAAGATGCAAGTGCAATCGTTGCTCGAATTGTGGTGAACCTTAGCACTAGGGAAAATGTGTAATGTCCCCTCCCATCAGACCGAGCCAGGGAGAGAACGTGACAGTAAATCCGGGCATCTAGCCCCATATCCATTAAGTAAAACAAACATTCATATAAAATGAAGATGGACATGCAATGCATAAATATTTAAAAACACGGGAGAATTAAACTCTATTACACATCCATCATACATTCAAGATATTCATGTCATTCATCAATTAAAACAATACAGAATTAGCACATGAGAATACTTATCTTAAAACAAAGTAGTCCCTGAGCAACCAGATATGCTCCCGCAACGTTCCACCCAACCATAGGCCAGTTGTGCTTATCAATCCCTTGATACAACTACCACCCCCGAGCTGGGCATGATTTCTATAAGGAACCAGGGAACAGCAGACTCACACATAGCCAAACACACACCAAAATGAGCCAAGCCAATCTGCAATTGGGTTTATTAGGCTGCTAGGAAATGGAAAGGAAGAATTGCTAAGCTAGTGAGCTCAAGCACAGAGCCATGGATACCTCTACAAGATCTATCTAGCTTGGCACCCACAATTCCTACACACCCCACTCAAGGAAGTATTCCCTTCACCAATACACAGTCCCTCAAGCCATACCTTCCAATCTAGAGTGTCCAAGGTGTGCATAGAAGAGTAGCCAGCTCTCTTGATCTTCTTGAGAGGTTATTTTCCCCACTAGGTTTATCAAGCCAATTCTGTCCACTACCACTCCAATACCATTCTGTCACAAGTTCAAACCAAAACAAGGATGCACATAACAGCAGAAATCACAATTGTTGGGCATGAAGAAAACGTTTCTACAATGGAATGCCCAAAATGGGGTTTCTATCAGTTTCAAAAAAATGTGGGCAACCAAAACGAAAGGGAAAAATGGGAAGTCAACCCTAGAAGAGCATAATCGTTTTCAGAAAACGATTATGGGCATTTCGTGGGCAGAAACGGCCTCAGAAAACGTTTATGGGCATTTCGTGGGAAGAAACGGCCTCCATAACCCCAAAAATCGTGGCTCTCTTCCTCCCAGCCACTATGCAATACAAAACGAGCTCCCAGGCATGGAAAAATGCAGGAAAATGATGAAAAACGTGATTGGGAAAGCCCAGCTAGCTTTGACTGCGTGAGAGAGAAAAGTCTCCTCATGAATCATGGTTTGGGAAGGCAATTCATGGGTGTTTTCTTGCCCAAGGAGACAAATTTTGATTTCCCAGGTTGATGGCTTGCCCATACACGAAATTGGCTGCCATACCTCTCCACTCCCAAGGCATTAACTGCCTCAACCAAATCTTGGGAGAATTTAATGATTGGGTGCATAAGCCAAAATGGGTAGTTGAGGGTTTATGGGTTTTCTCATTGACACATGGGTTAGCACCATTGGCTCAAGGGTTTGAATAATTTTCCTCCCTATTCCTTGTGAAATCATGCCCCCATCTCTTTGTTGCATTGCATAGCTAGTTGTGAATATTTCATTAAAATTCATATTTACATGATGTATTAATTTACATTGTGCATGCCTAGCACAAGAACCATATGCATCTATTTTAATTGTTGATACATGGAATGCTAAATCGGTAGCGGGGCCTTGGCCTTGAGCTCCTCACCATGATTAATAATAATGTTTACATCATTTACAATTTTAATGCAAATAGGGTCAAAATCGGGATATTGCATTCCCCTCCCCTTACATTAGCACTGTCCTCAGTGCTCATCAAAATTGAGCAAAAATGGATATTCCACTCTCATGGCATCATCCATCTCTCATGTAACCTCATCGGGACCGTAGTGCTTCCATTGCACCTTTACCTGTCTGATGGCTCGGTTCCGGAGCAATGTTACCCTCTTGTCTAGGATGCGCAATGGATCGGTTTGGAATTCTCCATCGGGTTCCACCTGGATCACATCCCAATTAATCACATGGTTAGGATCATGTACATATTTCTTAAGCAAATAGACATGAAAAACATTATGAGCTCTAGTGCTAGCAGGCAATGCAAGTCTATATGCAACTGGCCCTATTCTTTCAAGCACTTCAAATGGCCCACAATATTTAGGTGATAGCTTGGCACAACCCCCAAGCTTCAAGGAACTCTTCCTTGGTCTCACTCTAAGATACACATGATCCCCAACACTGAATTCCCTATGCACTCTAAGCTTATCTGCATAGCTCTTCTGTCTATCCTGGGTTGCTTTTAAATTCTGCCTGATCTTTGCAATCTCTTGTTCCATTTCCTCTAGCAATTTCGGCCCAAGTACAATTCTGTTCACTGGATTATCCCAAGTCACTTGTGTCCTACACCTTCTGTCGTACAAAGCCTCGTATGGACTTATTCCCAATGATGCTTGTTTCCCATTGTTATATGCAAACTCTACCAAGTGTAGATAATCCTCCCACTTGGATGGTTTGTCCATAGCATACATGCGAAGCATGTCTTCAAGCACCTGATTTACTCTTTCTGTTTGCCCATCTGTTTGAGGATGGTATGCAGTACTAAAGTTCAACTGTGTACCCAAATCTGCAAAGAGACCTTTCCAAAAATTGGAAGTGAATTTGGTATCCCTGTCAGAAATTATTGCCTTAGGCAACTCGTGTAATCTGAAAATTTCCTTCATGAAGATATTTGCAATGGCATCGGCTTTACGTGTGGACTTAACTGGTATAAAATGTGCTGCATTTGTTAATTTTTCCACCACCACCATGATGGAATCATGTTGTCTCACCGTCATTGGAAATCCTACAATAAAATCCATGGAAATTGCTTCCCACTTCCATTTTGGAATTGGCAATGGATGCAATAAACCTGGTGTTGGTGTTCAACCTTCACCTGCTGACATTTCATGCACCTAGAAATGTATTCAGCGATGTCCTTCTTCATTCCTGGCCAGAAATAATATTTTCTTGATGTAGCAATAGTCTTTTGATATCCAGGGTGACCGGAGTATGGATCTTTATGGATTTCATCCATAACAATCATCCTCAAATCTGCCACATTTGGAATATAGGCTCTATTCTTATAGGTAAGGAGTCTGTCTTCTTACAAATGATAGCCTTCATACTTCTTTTCAAGGTTTTGCTGCTGCAATTTGCTCTTTATCTGCACGTACACTTCATCTTCAACCATATGGTTAACAATCTGTTGCCTCAAATCTGGTTGGCAAGTGCTAAGCACTGCCACATGCATTCCTATACTTTCCTGCTGAGTGCATTAGCCACCTTGTTTTCTTTCCCTTTTATGTGTTTGATTTCAAAATCAAATTCACACAAAAATTCCAACCATATAGCTTGCCTAGTATTTAAAGTTGGCTGATCAAATAAGTATTTCAAACCACAATGGTCTGTCCTTAGCTCAAATCTCTTGCCCATTAAGTAATGCCTCCACGTCTTTAAAGCATGTACTATGGCTGCAAGTTCTAAATCATGAGTAGCATAGTTTTTCTCGTGCTCCTTCAACTTTCTCGACTCATAGCATACCACGTGGTTGTCTTGCATAAGAACTCCTCCAAGTCCTTGGTTGTATGCATCGGTACACACCACAAAGTCTTCTTCTGGGTTTGCAATTTTCAAAATTGGTGCACTCGTAAGAAGATTCTTCAACCGTTGGAAATTTTCTTCACATCTTGGTGACCATTCAAACTTTATCCCCTTCTTTTGCAAAGAAGTGATCAGGTTTGCAACCTTGGAGAATCATTCAATAAACCTCTGGTAGTACCCAGCAAGTCCCATAAAGGATCTCACATCTGTCACATTCCTTGGAGTTGGCCAATTCATAATGGCTTCAATCTTCTCAGGGTCCACAGATATTCCTTCGTCTGAGATAATGTGACCCAAGTAATGAATTTTATCTTTACAAAAGTCACATTTGCTTAACTTTGCATACAGCTTATGCTCCCTTATTAATTGCAATGTCATTCTCAAATGTTCTTCATGCTCTTTTTCATTCTTAGAATAGATGAGAATGTCATCCAGAAAAACAAGAACAAACTTGTCCAAATACTTGCTAAAAACACTATTCATGAGACACATGAATGTAGCTGGTGCATTTGTGAGACCAAATGGTACCACTACAAACTCATAGTGTCCATACCTTGTTCTAAAGGCTGTCTTATGAATATCTTCCTCTTTGATTCTTACCTGATGGTAACCAGACCTCAAGTCGATCTTTGAAAATACCTTTGCTCCTCTCATTTGATCAAAAAGGTCATCAATTCGGGGCAATGGGTATTTGTTCTTCACACTGACCTTGTTCGACTGCCTGTAGTCAATACATAACCTGAGTGTTCCATCTTTCTTTTTCACAAACAGAACGGGTGCTCCCCATGGAGACACACTTGGCCTGATATATTTCTTTTCCAACAACTCTTGTAATTGCATTTTCAATTCTAGCAATTCCGGTGTACTCATCCTGTACGGTGTCTTAGACACTGGTGCTGCTCCTGGCACAAGTTCAATTGTAAAATCAATGTCTCACTTTGGAGGAAGTTTGGAAATCTCATCAGGAAAGACATCCCTGAATTCCTACAATACGTGATAGTCCTCCAACTTAAGAGTTTCATTCTATGTTGCCTCCAAAACATGGGCTGCATACAATTGACAACCTTTCCTACAGAACTTCTTCAACTGCATGGATGAAACCTGCCTAACAGAAGTCACCTTTGGAATGCCTTTTACAACCCTTGGGTTTCCTTCTTCGTCCATGCATTCAAAAGTTTTATTGTAGCAGTCAAGTTTAACCTTGTGTGCCTCTAACCAATCCATTCCAATGAGAATATCATAGGAACCAAGTGGAAAAACATTCAGATTTGCATAAGTGAATAGCCCATCCATCTCTAAGGGACATTTCTCTACAATTTCACTAACTTTTCTCTTGGTTCCAATGGCTAGTTGAACTAACCATGATTTACTATTCTTTGACTTCTTAAAAGCACAAATCTCAACAATTTTAGGAGTGATATAACTATGAGTAGATCCAGGATCAATCAAAATATAAACAGATTGCTTAGCAATCTTACATTCAACTTCAACAACAGTTGATTAATGATCTACCTGGCGGTCGTCTAATGCTGCATAGATTCTAGGGATTGTCCTCGCCACTTGACCCACATTTTCAGCTCCATGGATGTTGTGAACTTGATTTGCATTCCCATTCCGATGTGGACAGTTCCTAAGCATGTAGTATCCTCCACAACCCCAACATTGAAGTGGGTCTCGTGGCTCCTTTGGATCTCTTGGCTTGTCTCCCATCATCCTAGTTGGCTTAGCCACAACTTGTGATGGCTGCCTTTGCTAATTTCTAGTATGAGGGGGTTTGAAACCTTTCTTCCTTTGGTCAAACTTCTCATTTTTCTTGTCCTTCCATGCCTTATGGAAATCAGGTTTGCTTTTGTTTTGATCATAGCAATACTTGGCCTTCCTTATTGCCTCCTCTAGAGTTCGAGGCTCATCAAATTCATTTCTATCTTTATATGACTGAGGTAGCCCACTTAGAAAACGTTGAATTTTCGCCTTATCATCTCGAATATACCTGACATACCTCAGCAGCTCCAAGAACTTATTTGCATATTCTTCCATGGTCAATTGTCCCAATCTCAGCTCATGAAACTCTTTGATCTTGTCATCATAGTACTTGTCAGAGAGGTACTTCTACTTGAAGTATTTCTTGAATTGCTTCCACACAATCTTTCTTTCATTGATCTTCTTCACTTGCCTGATGTGTTCCCACCATATAGATGCTCGTCCATTCAAGTTGAAGATGGAGATCCTTACCTTCATATTTTCAGAACAGTCTTGGCCTTGGAAATACTTTCTCATCCAAAGAAGCCAAGCTTCAGCTTCTTGACCAGACTTTACCTCTCCATCAAATGTAGGAGGTTTTTCCTTCTTAAATTCCCCATGTGAATTGTTCTTGTAATGCCTCTTCTTCTTGTTCTTGCGAGATGAAGACCTTGAACCCTCAATGGATTCTTCAGAGTCAGATGATCCACTAGAAGAGATTTCTGGAGTATATGTTCTAACTCTAGAAAGTCTTCCTGAGATATTGAACCTCTTGCGAGAATTCCTCCTTGAACTACTACCACTCCTTTCTGGATTTGATGTCTGATGCCCAGATTTTATTTGCCTTTGGATATCTGTCAAACTCTGCAGCATGGCTGCATTTAACTAATTTTGTTCTTCCTGAGCTTTAATCATCCTCTCATTATCTTCTCTACAACTTTGCAACTCCACCCTTGGGCTCCTCATGGTGGCTGCAATATCTGGGGGAGTCTCTCGATTTCTTCTCCCATTGGATTATGTTTCAGCATTCTCAACATGTATATTTTCCCCCATGGCATCTATCTCAGGCTAATAGGGATCCTGTGCATCATCCATGATGTTGATATTCTTAGCCCAACCAAGACTAGAACTTTCCAACTGCACTTATCTGGAATGCTGCTTTGATGTGACTATAATTTTGCAAAATGTGTTTATAAACACAACTATTAGCTTCATTATAATACTATAAATTATTTGCATGTATGTGGGAAAATCCCATATTGACAACTTTGTCCAATCATAGACTTTCCCCGTTGGTGCAAATGTTAAGGCTAAAATGGCCGCCATTGCACGGATGTAAAGGTTATTTTTGTCATCATTGGCATGGATGTTGAGGTTATTTTTTCCGCGGGTGGCGCGGCTCTTATCACAAGTTTTGCCGCCGTGTGCGTCGCAAGTATTAACGCTAATTCTGCCACCGCGCACGCAGAAATTAACGTTAATTATGTCGCCGCGCACGCAGATTTATCGTTAATTCTATTGCCGCACGCGCAAAACTTAACCTTAACTTCGTCGACACAGCCTTCGGCAAAATTTTGAAACACTTGGAAAAATTTTAGAATTTTCTCTTCCCTTTTGGCGCAAAATTAGCAACATCTCTGCCAATCGTTGCGCAAATTTATCATTAAATCTCCGACCGCCAACCCTGTGACCACCAACCACTTCTCTTCGGCGCAGAGTTTAATAGCTATTTCACCACCGCACGCATAGGAAATTAGTCTAACTTTCACCGCCATGCGTGCAGAAAGTTAGCCTAACTTTCGTCGCCGCGCGCACAGAAAGTTAGCTTAACTTTCGTCGCCGCCACAGCCCTTAGGCAAAATTTTCGAAAACATAATTTTTTTTCCCATCCTTTCGGCGCAGAATTAACAACTTTCCCGCCAACCGTGTCACAAAAATTAGCATTAATTCTGTTGCCGCACGCGCAAAACTTAACGCTAAAATCACCGACAGAGCCTTTAGCAGAACTCCTAAATACTTAGAAAAATTTTGCAAATTCACAGATAGTTAGAATTTTTTCTGGAAATGTGCCCTTCGTTTCTTTACAGAGGTGAGCTACTACGGATCAAACTCGCATAAAAAACAGTAAAAGAATGCCAAGAACTTGCACCTCTACTATGCCAAAATAAAACAGCAAAAAAAAGTATAAGGATAACAAGAGGTTGCGTCTCCTTCTCTCCTTCATAGGGCAATCAACAAATACAAACAAAAAAAAAGACAGAATGCTACTGCATTAGAACAATGTAAGTAAGCATTCAACCTAAAAAAGGGATTCTCTCCCTCCTTCCTCACTTTCATAAGATGAAATCAACACAAGCAATTTTGCAATAATCCCCAAAACAGTCATGGGAATGATTTCCCATCTTAATCAAATAGAAGCTATGAGATCTTCAGGTTTCTCTAATTCATTTTAACTTCAAATACTACATACATATACACACAATGATTTACATCTCTATGAAGGGCCCAACAGCCGTAGTGTTGAACCATAAGCTCTGATACCACACTCTAATGTCCCCTCCCATTAGACCGAGCCAGGGAGAGAACGTGACACTAAATTCGGGCATATAGCCCCATATCCATTAAGTAAAACAAACATTCATATAAAATGAAGATGGACACATGCAATGCATAAATATTTGAAAACACAACAGAATTAAACCCTATTACACATCCATCATGCATTCAAGATATTCATGTCATTCATCAATTAAAACAATACAGAATTAGCACATGAGAGTACTTATGTTAAAACAAAGTAGTCCCTGAGCAACCAGCTATGCATCCGCAACATTCCACCCAACCATAGGCTAGTTGTGCTTATCAATCCCTTGATACAAATACCACCCCCGAGCTGGGCATGATTTCTATAAGGAACCAGGGAACAGCAGACTCACACATAGCCAAACACACACCAAAATGAGCCAAGCCAATCTGCAATTGGGTTTATCAGGCTGCTAGGAAATGGAAAGGAAGAATTGCTAAGCTAGTGAGCTCAAGCACAAAGCCATGGATACCTCTACAAGATCTATCTAGCTTGGCACCCACAATGCCTACACACCCCACTCTATGAAGTATTCCCTTCACCAATACACAATCCCTCAGGCCATACCTTCCAATCTAGAGTGTCCAAGGTGTGCATAGAAGAGTAGCCAGCTCTCTTGATCTTCTTGAGAGGTTATTTTCCCCACTAGGTTTATCAAGCCAATTATGTCCACTACCACTCCAATACCATTCTGTCACAAGTTCAAACCAAAACAGGGATGCACATAACAACAGAAATCACAATTGTTAGGCATGAAGAAAACGTTTCTACAGTGGAATGCCCAAAATGGAGTTTCTATCAGTTTCAGAAAAAATGTGGGCAACCAAAATGAAATAGAAAAATGGGAAGTCAACCCTAGAAGAGTAGAATCGTTTTCAGAAAATGATTATGGGCATTTTGTGGGAAAAAATGGCCTTAGAAAACGTTTATGGGCATTTTGTGGGCAGAAACGGCCTCCATAACCCCAAAAATCATTGCTCTCTTCCTCCCAGCCACTGTCCAATACAAAACGAGCTCCCGGGCATGGAAAAATGCAGGAAAATGATGAAAAACGTGATGGGGAAAGCCCAGCTAGCTTTGACTGCGTGAGAGAGCAAAGTCTCCTCATGAATCATGGCTTGGGGAGGCAATTCGTGGGTGTTTTCTTGCCCAAGGTGTTAAATTTTCTGAATTTACTTCAATCTGATCTAGGATCTTAACTGAGAGAACAACATGTACAGCATATCTACAGCATATCAATCATAGAGACAATAATGCAAGCACACAAGAGACACAAAGATTCACTTGGGGAAAACCATAAAGGTGAAAAACCCCAATAACTTCCTCAGAGATAGATAGAGCAATGATACAACCAACCAAGAGAGATAGCCATAACCTAGCAGCAGATCCTCCTCCTCCATAAGTGCGCCACTCCTCCTTGAGTGCATGTGTGAGAAGTGAGTGTGAGAAAATAGAGTGCCTCCCGCACTCTATTTATACTTGACTTGACTTGCCTTTTTACCTAACTCATGTAGGCTCGAACTTTACCACATAACATAATGCTGAGTGGGCCGACCCCCAATAGGGTGGTCTAATAACCCTTTGACCCACATGACTTATACAGGGCCGACCCCAAATAAGGTGGTCTAATAACCCATCAAGTATAAGTTACGACACTTACAATATAAATGACGACACTTCCTTATAGAGGAATAATACCATCTCTATAGGAATACAATATACATATATGTGAAATACATTCTGAAGTTACATATACATCAACACTCCCTCTTAACTAGGAAGGTATTTCTCAGCACAGTTCTTCTAGCACAAGTCATCTTCTTTGGATCATCGTCACTAGATAATCGTCATCGAGTCATCATCATCGTCACTGCTGCTGCTATCTCAATCAATCTCTGAATCTACTCGTCATAGGAAGTTCTATAGAGCCAGTCCTTTTTCATACTGGATGTAGGCCCACCATCTGCAGGTCTTCATCATCACTGGCCATACTGTGGAATTCTCAGGACTCATTACGTGTGTCACAAAACCTGGCTGCAGCATCCCAGGCTGTTACGAGCACACAGCTCTACCTGTAGGATCTCCCAGGAGCACATTACATGTGACCTATCACAAAACCTGGATGAAGCATCCCAGGCTGTTACGAGCACGCGGCTCTACCTGTCGGATCTCCCAGGAGCACATTACATGTGATCTCACCACAAAACCTGGCTGAAGCATCCCAGGCTATTACGAGCACACAGCTCTACCTGTCGGATCTCCCAGGAGCACATTACATGTGGTCCACCACAAAACCTGGCTGAAGCATCTGAGGCCTTTTTCATCCTGTCCAGATCTCCCAGGAGCAAATTACATGTGGTCATGGCAAAACCTAGCTGAAGCATCTGAGGCCTTTTTCATCCTGTCCAGATCTCCCAGGAGCAAATTACATGCCATAGGACAAAACCTCGCAAGAGCATCTGCCAGATATCCCAGGGCACCGAATTACATGCCATAGGCAAAACCTCGAAAGACTATCTGCAGATCTCCCAGGGAACAAATTACATGTCCTCCCAAGCAAAACCTCGCAAGAGCATTTGCCAGATGTCCCAGGGCACCGAATTACATGCCATAGGCAAAACCTCGAAAGACCATCTGCAAATCTCCCAGGGAACAAATTACATGCTTTCCTGCACAACCTGATCCACGGCCACAAATTATCATCTGATACTCATCATCATCACTGCAACATCCTGCTGCATGTCATCTGGAGAAGCTCGTCATCCACGATCATCCTGATCATACAATGCATCCATCTGATGCACACATAGATACATGATCCACACTATGTATCCATCAATCATACATGATCTACCTGATCATACAAAGATACATGATCCACACAATGTATCCATCAGCATCCATGATCTACCTGATCATACAAAGATACATGATCCACACAATGTATCCAACAGCATCCATGATCTGCCTGATCATACAAAGATACATGATCCACACAATGTATCCAACAGCATCCAACATGATGCGTTCATACAAAATACATACACATGATCCAACCGATCATATCCAGCATCCAACATGATGCGTACATACATAGATGATCCAACTGATCATATCCAAGCAGAAACCAGAACATCATCCTGATGCCCATTATCCAGCGCTTACATCCACAGCCATGTGAAGGATCCTCCTTCCAACATGCTTGGAATGGCTTCAGCAAATGTGTCCATCACTTCTTCCTCGAAGTGTCCTCGATCTGAAGAACGCCAAGCCTCTCTCTGAAGTACTCGAACTTCACCCTGGCTAGTGGCTTCGTCAGCACATCTGCAATCTGCTCATCCGTCGCAACATACAGGAGCTTCACAGCTCCTCTCTGCACCATATCCCTGATATAGTGATATTTGATCTCTATGTGTTTCGACATGTCATGAAACAATGGGTTCTCGGACAGCTTCACACAACTCTGGTTATCACAGAAGATACCAGTAGCCTCCAACGGGAGATCAAATAACTCAGACAGTAGCTTCCGTAGCCATACTGCCTCACAACTAGCTGAGCAGGCTGCAACATACTCTGCCTCAGCTATACTCAGTGCTACGCAGGACTGCTTCCTGCTAAACCAAGAGATCACACCTGATCCCATACTGAAGCAACACCCAGATGTGCTCTTCCTGTCTGCAGCACTGCCAACCCAATCTGAATCAACATAACCCTGCAGGTTAAACTTTTGATTCTCCTCATACCTGAGCCCATAATCCACTGTACCCTTCAGGTACCTCAGAACATGCTTTACAGCAACCAGGTGAACACTCCTTGGATCCGTCAGGAACTGGCTCAATGTGTTCACAACAAAGCAAATGTCTGGTCTCGTGTTCGTCAGGTACATCAAGGACCCAATCATCTGACGATACATAGAGACATCAACTGGATCAGATGAAGCATCACAAAGAAGCTTCAGATTCAATGCCATAGGTGTGGCCATAGCCTTGCAATCCATCATCCTGGACCTCTTCAGGATCTCTACTGCATACTTCCCTTGTCCAAGGAAGATTCCATCATTCTGCCACACCTCCATGCCAAAAACAAATAGTGCATCATCCCCAAGTTCTTCATCTCAAACTCGGCAGTAAGCTTCCGCTGCATGTTGGCAATCAATCTATCATCTCTTGTTACAAACAGGTCTTCCACATACAACTATTCAAGAAAGCTGTCTTGAAATCCATCTAGTGTATCTTCTATTTCATCACTTTCATATTTCTCTATGCTGCCATCTGCAGCATGCTTTATCTTGATAGATCCATATGGAAGTCATAACAAACTTCCCTTCAGGTCTTGGGATTACATCCCAAACATCATTCTTCATGATCGACGGATCATGGCATTTCATTTCTTCATCCCAGATCCTGGGAACTTCAATATCTTCAATATCTTCAATAGATATCTTTGTTGCTGGAACAAATGTTGTAGTTCTTCTTTTGTAGGTGATGGCATATGATCTTTCCTACACAACAAGTTAAATTGCATGATTAGAAACATCTCATAATTTTCAGAACAAATTCTTACACATAAAGAAATATATCATACAGTCATGCAATTATCTTAGCCAATGCTTCAATACAACATTTATCCATGTTCCGTAACTTTCTAGATGCCTTCCAATCTCTACCAGAACATTGTTAAGAGTGTGCACAACTCCCAACATGTCAGCAAAGAGGTTTCATTCTAGATAAGTAGCAATGGAATGTTGTACAGTGCCATAGGCCACTTACCCATGTATATTAGTAGTATACTGTTCATCAATGCAACTATTCTAATATGCACAATACATATCCTAAGTCTAGGAACATGAGCATATACATCATTGAACAATTTTATTTAAACAAACAAATATGCAAGAAATTAAAATACTTATCTTTGTTTGGTTACTGGGTGGACTCCCTCTGAGTCTTCGCTTCCTTGCAGGAGCTGCTGGAGTCCTAATCTGAAGTAGCTTCTTCTACACCTTTCTGTTGTGGAGTGTAGAGAGATAGTCAACTCCCTCTGAATATCTGCATCCTTGCAGAAACTACTGAAGTGTGCTCCTTTGCTTTATTGCAGGAACAACTGGAGTGTGCTCCCTCTTGATCTTTGCTTCCTGGATTACCTGTCTTTGAACTTATACTCATTCTTGATCTGTATGCATGCTTTTTAGTATCATCATTGTGTTATCCCCGAGGTCTCATACATAATAAAAAATTCATTAGAATAATCTTAATATTATCAAAAAACACAATAATCTAAAGCATGTATAGTCATGATCATTTCAAACAGAAATAATAAGCATTAGCTTTCAAGGTTTATGTAGGATTCTTATGGTTAGTCAAATCATAAGAAACATAACATGTCTAAACCTGTAATTACTCAAACCTATGACTCTTCGGGTTAGTTGAGTTATCAATCAAGATAAGAGATATAATATGCATAAAACCTATGACTATTCAAAGCTATACCTTCATGATTCTTCTGGTTAGTCATATCATCAATTATGGTAAGAAACATAATATGCATACCACCATGATTATTCAAACCTATGACTCTTCGTGAATAATCATTATCAACAACACAATAGTATAAGATCCTAACACAAGGTAGGATTCTAGCTTGATATAGGAAAAACATACCTGGATTAGCATGCTATCTATTTATGTCTAACATACCCGCATAATGTCTTCTGGTTCTCTTCAGTGACTTGTGCTAGTAACCTGCATGTCTCATAAGTTAACCATTGTAGAAACTATTTATACATACCTCGAAAGTAGATCTTCTATGTAATCCATGACAATGGATGAATCCTTGTCTTCATGTCACCATGATCATACGTTCTTGAAGTAGAACATGATTTGTCTTTCTTGGTGTACCTTTTATGTTAGCAGACAACATAAACCTCATACAACACCATAATGCATTAGTACAATCATAAGTGTCAACACCTTAATCAATGAATATTTTCTATCGTGCATTCATAGTTTTATTAAGGTGATATGACAAGTCTAAAATCAAGATTGTACTAACCGTAATAACATGAAGACAAACATACCATAACCTTAATCATGAACAAATATCGAGACATACCTTGATGAGTCATACCTGTCGAGATCGCTTGTAATCTTCTTATGTAAGGCCTTAGCCTCATCTCCCTCTGAGACAGGAACTTCTTCACTTATGCAAGTGATCAATCCATTTTCTTCTAGGATTAACCCAATCCACTTGATTTGCAAGAACTGAACCTTGAGCTGGATATGGGTTTGTCAGAGAAACCCCAAAAATTCAAACTTTGAATTTCAAACTTCTGACAGGATAGAAATATGTGCCTTGATGAGCTGATCAAGTTGGTATATTCAGAATTTGAAAACTGCAAAGTTTCACTCCTCAATTTTGCTTTTGAAACTTCTGGATTCACTGGACGTGACCCTGAACTGGGGTTTGATGAAGACCACTCTTCTTCCCAATCAAACTGTTTGATCCAAATCTCTAAGCTTCTATTTTTCTGAGGAGCTTCCAGCCATGGTCACAGATTTCAAAAATTCCCATTTTTACAGAAGCCCTAATTTTCCACTTTTCTGATCAAAGTCCCGAACTAGGGTCTAATCAAGCCCGGCCTTCTGCCCAACCAAAAATTCTGATCTTGGTCTCTAAATTTCTATTTTGATGAGTAGCATCCAGCCATGGTCTCCGATTACAAAAATTTCAACTTTCTCCAAAGCCCTAAATTCCGGAAGCCATGAATGAAGGTACCAAAAAATAATTCTGTTTTGAAAGAAATATGTAACTGATTGTTTCTGATGTAACTCCGAAATTTTTGATCTACAGGGTCTGAAAAAGTTTTCTGAGATAGCTTGACCTGTTAGCTTTCCATCCTGACAGGTCTGACCTCAATTGGATGTTCTGAGAGAGAGTTATGCCAAATGTCGCAACGTGACCTGTTTTGGGAAAATACAGGAGAGCGAACTTGTACGGCCTTCCACGTGTCACTGTTTGACCTTCGGCCTCTGAAAAAGTTTTCTGAGATATCTCGACCTGTTATCTTTCCATCCTGACAGGTCTGACCTCAATTGTATTCTCTAAGAGAAAGTTATGCCAAGTGTCGCAACGTGACCTGTTTATGGGATAAAACAGTAGAGCGAACTTGTACGGCGTTCCACGTGTCACTGGTTCAACTTCGGCCTCTGAAAAAGTTTTCTGAGATAGTACAGTCTGTGTACTACCTGTCACTTTTCACGAAATTTCATTTGGAGCTTCCTAGCCCAAGTTATGACCTTTTTCCCAAGGTCACCTGATTTTGACTCAGATCTGGAAGAGGCAGAAACCCTATATTGCACAGATCATAAATCACAAAGTACAACGAATTAGAGGTTGTCCTTTGGACACAAGGTACCTGGAGATCTTATCTTCAGCCTTTAACAATTTCAGATCCGATAACTTCGCCAAAACGGATTTATAGCGAAAGTGCTACGATAACTGGTTTTTGCTATATCAAGCCCTAGCATCGTAAGTGCAACAAGTGTCATACATGCCATATCATGCCTTCTTTCAGGCTAGCTCTGATACCATGTTAAATTTTCTGAATTTACTTCAATCTGATCTAGGATCTTAACTGAGAGAACAACATGTACAGCATATCTACAGCATATCAATCATGGAGACAATAATGCAAGCACACAAGAGACACAAAGATTTACTTGGGGAAAACCATAAAGGTGAAAAACCCCAATAACTTCCTCAGAGATAGATAGAGCAATGATACAACCAACCAAGAGAGATAGCCATAACCTAGCAGCAGATCCTCCTCCTCCATAAGTGCGCCACTCCTCCTTGAGTGCATGTGTGAGAAGTGAGTGTGAGAAAATAGAGTGCCTCCCGCACTCTATTTATACTTGACTTGACTTGCCTTTTTACCTAACTCATGTAGGCTCGAACTTTACCACATAACATAATGCTGAGTGGGCCGACCCCCAATAGGGTGGTCTAATAACCCTTTGACCCACATGACTTATAAAGGGCCGACCCCAAATAAGGTGGTCTAATAACCCATCAAGTATAAGTTACGACACTTACAATATAAATGACGACACTTCCTTATAGAGGAATAATACCATCTCTATAGGAATACAATATACATATATGTGAAATACATTCTGAAGTTACATATACATCAACACAAGGAAACAAATTTTGATTTCCCAGGTTGATGGCTTGCCCATACACGAAATTGGCTGCCATACCTCTCCACTCCCAAGGCATTAACTGCCTCAACCAACTCTTGGAAGAATTTAATGATTGGATGCATAAGCCAAAATGGGTAGTTGAGGGTTTATGGGTTTTCTCATTGATACATGGGTTAGCACCATTGTCTCGAGGGTTTGAATAGTTTTCCTCCCTATTCCTTGTGAAATCATGCCCCCATCTCTTTGTTGCATTGCATAACTAGTTGTGGGTATTTCATTAAAATTCGTATTTACATGATGTATTAATTTACATTGTGCATGCCCAACACAAGAACCATATGCATCTATTTTAATTGCCTATACATGGAATGCTAAATCGATGGCGGGGCCTTGGCCTTGAGCTCCTCACCATGATTAATAACAATATTTACATCATTTACAATTTTAATGCAAATAGGGTCAAAATTGGGATATTACAAAATGTCTCATCATAATCGATGCCTTATTTCTGAGAGAAACCTCTAGAAAAAAATATGGCTTTATACTTCTCAATGCTACCATCTATAGCATGTCATTTCCCCTCAATGGTGAACATTAGATCAAGACCCTAACCCAACCAATCCCTTGGGTTGAGGAGACAACTCCAGTGTCATGGGGTTAAATTTTGTATTCCATGCATTTAATTAATTAGGAGTGTGAATTTAATTTTATCCAAAGCTTATTATACACTTGGAATATTTATTTATAATGCATTTAATATTTTTATGTTGAATAAATGAGGATAATGCTCCATTAGGGAGCATTAGTGGATAAGGTTGACTAAGAAGAGACTTGAGGAAAAAGTTAAGGAGAAAGCACATAAATCTATAAAATCAGGAAAAATGAAAGAAAGGTGGAGCAACTCAGGAAAATAAGCATAAAGAAGAAAGCAGCACAAAAGCAGAAAGAAGGAAAGTCAGAAAAGAAGAAAAGTTCAGAAAATCCAGAAGAAAAAACTAGAGCAGAAAGTGGAAAAGCAATCAAAAAAGGAAAACAGAGGAAAATAAAGCAAAAAATGAAAAGGTAGGAAAGATAGCTTTCCTTATACACTCAAGGAGGGTGCATTAGCTAATGAGACTTGCTTCTCAAGTCACCCACTCTCTATAAATGAACCAGTGCGCACCAAATTCACATATTTTGTCAGTTTGATGTTTTGATTGAGAGCAATTGTGCCTCAGAGACTTGGGAGATGTGCCCCTTATTCCTATGAGAGGATGATGGTATTCAGCCATTATCACTGAGTTTATTTACAAGTCATGTAGCTTATAAATTTGAATTTGAAGTTCAGAAGAAGCATCATTTAGTTCATGGTTCGAATGTCCAAGATTCCTATGGATTTCTAGAGCTAGATTCTTGTGTAGAAGAGGAGAGGTGTTTATATAATGTTTTGAGAGGCCTATTGGCCCATATATGATGAAATGACAGTAAATGTAAACCTATGATATCATTCATGTCAATTAAAATTACAGAAGTCTGAATTATTCTCATATTTATCCACCCTCTCTAGATTTGCATAGAAATTGACTAGTTTTCATATTATGTTGAATAACTGAATGAGTAGAGGTAAAAATGAGTTTATTTATGTTACTGATGTTAATTAACATGTTATATGACCCAATACATGTCTGATTTGAAGAATTTGTGAGCCTTCTCTACCTGTTTGGGAGTTCCTGAATTTTACTAGTTGTGCAATCCTGAAATGCAATTTTGCTTGTATCTTTGTCAATATTTCTCAGAACTTCCTCAAACTTGCTGGAGCGACCAATGAATGTGTATTGAATTATATTTAATTTTAATTATCCTCTCTTAGTCAGAAACATCCATCCATATCTTCCAGTAAAATTTTAGATCCATACAAGTCTGCATATGTTGAGGTGCCCAAAAACGTCGGAGTAGATTTAAGCCTTGCTGATATTGAAACATCAATGGTATCAGTAATTTGTGCATAGGTATTAACAATATCATAGCCTCCCTTCCATCAAGATATTTTGATCTTGTCCACCCTCATTCAAACTAGCCCCCAAAAATATTGTTTTAATTGATTCTGTGTAGAATATATTTTTTGTATCACTAATCCTAGTTGGTACATTACACATCATGATTTATCTTGTAAATCCATCTGGAAGTCACAATGGAATTCCCATCATGTTTTGGAACAACCTCCCAAACATCACTCTTCATTATAGAGTTGTACTCTTATGTCATTGCATCTTTCCAAACTTGCTGCTTTGCAGCTTCTTCATATGAGGATGGTTCTAAATTACTGATGTGACTCATCAGTGCAACATACCCTGAATATATGTCAGGTTTCTTGCACTCTTTGGATGAGCCTGTCGGTACTCCTTGTTTCTCTGCATTTTGTAATATGTCTCGACACCAAGAATATATTCTTTTAGCGGGAGGTTCATCAGGTGACCTCTAAAACAGTTCTATTGGTTCTTCAAGAGCTAAAGAATCTGAGGCATCTTCTGTTTTCTCCCTCTCAAAATCTAAAGGGGGAGGATCAGACTTAGGATCCTCCATCTATGAATCACATTGAATCTCTTTCTATCTTTTGAAAGTAGCTTCCTCATGGAAGGTAACATCTTGGTTGACTTCAATGTGTCTCTCACCAGGTACATATATTCGATATGCTTTGGATGAATCACTATAACCCACAAAGGTGTCTTTCTTTCCAGAAGGCTCCATCTTTGTTCTCTTTTCTTTCAGTACATAAAATGTATACTAGGCTCCCAAATATCCTCAAGTGTGATATGTTTGGCTTCTCACGAGTAAGCACTTCTTCTGATGTCTTCTCATCTAGAATGGCATGCGAGATTCTATTTTGGATGTACAAATCTATACGGGTGGCTTTTGCCCATAATGAGGTATACATATCTTGATCATGCATCATGGATTTTGGAGCCTCACATATGGTTCTATTCTTCCTCTCAACAACCCCATTTTGATGAGAGTTGTATGGTACTGTTAACTGTCTACATATTCCTACATCACTACATAGTTCATTGAATGCATGTGAATCAAATTCACCTCCATTATCAGACCTTAATGCACGAATGTGCTTTTCTTTTTTATTTTCAACAAGGGATTTAAATTCTTTAAATTTGCTAAGATTTCCACTTTTATCCTTCATGAAATAAATCCACGAATTCCTAGAAAAATCTCTATGAACAATACATAATATAAGAAGCCACTCAGGGAGGGGGATGTCATGGGACCACATATATCAGAATATATTAAATCTAAAATCCCTTTAAATCTAGTAAAACTACTAGAAAAACTTTTCTTAATATTCTTCCCAAGTGCACAACCCCGACATACACTATCATGCTCAAAATCAAATATGGACATACCTTTTACCATCTTTTGAAGTTCTGGTAATGATTTGTAGTGTAGGTGTCCAACCTTCGATGCCATAGCTCACATGGAATGATAGTGTGGTGAATCATAGCTTGAATGTACTTCCCGGGTACCTTGTAGAGTCCTCCCACTCGAACTCCAATCACAACAACAGATTCTATGATTTTGTTCTTCAACCATAAAAGTGATTTGTTATCCATGAAGATAACTTGGAAGCCTTTGTCTTCAAGAACCGAAACTGAATGCAGGTTCTTCTTCAATCCTGAAACATATAGAATGTCCTCCACATGTAGAATATCATCGGTGCTCAGCTGTAATGAGGTGGATCCAACTCCTTGGATCGAATAAGTCGAGTTGTCCCCCAACTCTACCATGCATGTGTATTGACTAATATTTAATGTTATTTAGTCTCTCTGAGTCAAAAACATCCAACCATAGCTTCCAGTCAAATTTTAGATCCATACTATTCTATAGATGCTAAGGTGCCCATGATAGTTGGAGTAGATTTCATCCTTGATGATCTTGAAACATCAATGGTCTCAATACTTTGTGCAGAGGTATTAACATTTATCAGAGCCTCCCTTCCATCTAGATATTTTGATCTTGTCCACCCTCAGTCAAACTCACCCCCAGAAATATTGTTTTAATTGATTCTGTGTAGAAGAGAGTTTTTGTATCGCTAATCCTAGTTGGTACATTACAGTGGTATCAGAGCATGGTCCTCTGAACCTGCTCTTGAATTATTTCTATGAGTCCAAGAAGATATTCAGATTCCAAGAAGAAGGGTCTTTTGTCAGAAGGAGAAGAGTAAGAGGAAATAAATTCTATTGAAGGGAAACTACAAGGAGATTTAGACATGTATCACAATGAAGACAAGGAGGAGTTCAAACTCTTTGTTCAAGGCATGACGAAAGGATTGCAAGACATCTCTCACAATATTGTTCAATCCAAGAAGGAGACCAAATATTTCTTAGCTCAACAGCTAGGAATCAAGGTTGGAGAGGGGAGAAACAATGGTACCCCACATGGCGAGAGGAAGAGGACTGGTGGACATATTTTCTCAAAAACTGGGCCTCACAATCGCCCTGAAGAATTCAAGATGGAATATCCAACTTACTCAAGGCCTACTATGCCCAATTTTACTAAAGATGAAAGAGAGGAGCCCTAGGTTCTAAATAGAGGTCTTGCTTCATGGGAAGAGAAATATGTTGAGTACCTTACATTGAATGAAGAATGCGGAAGTGCTTTACTATTCAATGAATTTTGTGATCTGTAGTAAAAGACCAACCCAAGAGGATGCTTCCAGATGCAAAATCAGAACTATGATCTCAGAAATTCTATTGGTAAGATTTATTTACCTTATTTTGATTGTTCACAAAAATGTACTACTACTAACTCTTGTTTGATGGACAATCTACCAAGAGCGGACTCGAGGCGTGATCTCCCTAGCTCAACGTGAGTCTAGAACAAATAGTACAGAATACTAACTACTTCCCTAGATCAATATAAGTGCAAACTAAAGGATAGATTTCTCACCTCATATTTGCATATCCCTTTTATCTCTTTGTTGATCCAATGCTCCAACGTCGTCAAATCTATGGCTGCAAGACCCTGTTGAACACGTAGACACTAACAAACAATAAAAGCATATATCTCATATGATCAATCTAAGTTAACAGTTAAGGAAGAAAACTCTAAACATTATCAACAAGACAATAGTTTATGGAAATCAATTGTATTACTGTATAATAATAAGAGAAATACATAGAAGAGTAGAGTTACAACCAATGCCCTAACGTTGCAATCCTCCTCCGATCAAGCCAATGCCAAGCCTCCTACAAAAATGTGAGTCTCTCAAAATGGGTAGAGATCTCTCCTAAGCTAATTCCACCAGCATGTAGATGCCATAAACTTCCTCCCTTTGGAATGGGGGAGAGCTTCACTTATATAGGACTAAGTGGATAGGGTAGGTTGAGATATGGTAGGATAGAGTTAGGGGATCCTTCCTAGGGGTTAGGAACCGAATGCCAACTCTTCCACAAGGTCAGGGATAGGGATCCATGTCAGCTAGCTTCGAGAATGGGCTCGAAGAGGCTATTTTTGTCCATTAATTGACATCGTCGTAGGTTGAATGAGGAAAACCCGCGACGAACACTCAAAACCTAGCAATAAAGGGTTTGCATCTCTTCCAGGTTAATGACTTAGTCAAGGTAAACTTTAGAGATGTTTGCACTAAGTCTTAGGGTAGCAAGATTTAGGTGTAACAGAATGCCCCCCAAAGCATGAAGCTGTTGAAACTGGACAGGTGAAGTGCTTTGACAGAAGGAATGGCAATGGACTTGTCGGACGAAGGACGCTGCTATAGTACAACTGACTCTGAATACACAGTCTCAAATGACTTTCAACATGGCTACCAACCAATACAATGCAGATCCATGGTAGTAATGACCAACTGAACACAAGCATGGCTAGTAGACATAAGCGTAGATCCATGATGAGATGATAACACAGCCACAACCAATACAAAAGTGGATCCATGTAATATGAATCAACACAAACTCCATCGCAACCTGGGTAAAACATGACTCCCCAGGGTCTTCAAGTCGAACCCGCAATGATACGAATCTATCCATGTGATTACAAATGTCTTGACATCGAACATGGTAGAAACCACTTGATTACCGGTCATTGATGTAGATCGTTAACAAGTGCGAGGGAAATCACCATTGATGTCAATGATTCCCAAGGTATCACGGTACATATCACCATGCGTGAATAAGTGAGTTGAATTCAAACGCACGATGAAATCTTTCAATCAAGAGTCAACGATGTAAACTCATGTTGAAAGCGAGGTAACCTGCCATTGAGGCATGCAGGCCCAAGGTACTTGAAATGGTTTCTAGATTCAATCCTCGGATGAAGTCTTGAAGTCGACAAGGATGAATCCGTCGAAGGAGGGCCATGATGAATCCCCCATCTATCGACACGAAACACGACAAAGGATGTGTTGGAGTAGATCGGATGGTACAGTAACATGCAAGACTGACTCAGAGTAATCGACACGATGGAAGGTGTACTGACTGCAGACAATGAATGGTGACGACATCTCTTGAACATGGGCATGGCATGAATTTGCAGTATGGACATGACGAGACAGTGTTAACGACCAATGCAACTGATGATGGAAGCATTCTTCGGGTGGCCCAAAGGAGTGACGAGACTCATGAAGTTAACAAGACTGGGAGACAAATACTGAATGAAAATGCAGATGAGTGCCATGTTCAAGAGCGACTAAATACTATCTCTGACGAAAAGATGTAACACAAAAGCTTTCCTTTTTCCCCATCATGAATGATGAGTGCCTCATTTGTTTTTTACGAGCTTGATGAGAGTAACCAGATGCTCAGTATAGCTCATCTCATAGATGAGTCCAATCCCAAATATTTTCCGAACCTGGGATAGGAGGGGTTTGTCCCATGGTGGGCCCTTCAATGTGAGAGTTTAATGAGTCCATAGAAGGCAAACTCAACGTCATTTCATGTTTAGAGAGTCTGAAAAGAACTAAAGAAGACTCCAACGGTCCTTTTTCGTAAAATTAGCCTCATCGCCCAAAAAAAGAGTAAAATGATGTGCGAGAGAACTCTTCCAGTCATGAGTGGCTGGAGTATACCTTTTTCGTAATTAGTGCCCCCTGGTCTGAAAAAGGGGTAAACTATCACCAGGGAGATGACCCTTCAAATACTTTAACAAGCATGAATGCGACAAGTTCGCTTGGCGATCTTTTCACATTTCGAGAGTTTGAAAAGAGCTTAAAGATAGACTCCTGGGGGGTTCCTTTTCCGTAGGAGTTTAACGAGCCCGAAAAAGTGATAAATCATAACTCAGTGACTTATTCTCATAGTTTAAAGAGCATGAGAAAGAACAAAGAGTAAGCTCGTCATGATTAAAGCTAAGGGATGAAAAATAACCACAAAACGTAAAGGGGTGTTCATACCTGAGATGACCGCTGCAATGTGAAAATGACACAAATGGAACAATTAATGTCTCCTGAATACTAGGTTAAAATAGTCAATTAAGCATAAAAACGACCCAAACTATAGCAAATAAACCTAAAAGCATCAAATATTTGAAAGGGAATATTCTATTTTTGTTTATAAATAGCAAAAAGAACCAAAAATAGTCACCATTGTTCATTTGCAAATTTGGAGGGAGAAAGATACCATTTGGAGCCAATTTTTAGCTGTCGATTACGGGAGCTACGAGCCACCGATCCACGAACCGTTCGGATCAGGTAACCTCAAACTTTATCCAGCAAAAATGTAGTGGTTTACTTTTTCCATTTATGTCAATTTTTTAGGTTTTTGAGCTTGTTTATGAAGAGCTATTGCGCCTTCGGCTCGTCGCAGTTCGCCCTTACGAGAACTGCGACGAGACCTAGTCGTCGCAAAGGGGGTAAAATCCCCTTGCGACAACGTCGCACTGTACCCAATAACGGGGTACGACAGCAGAAACGACCATCACAAGCTCAAAACCTAGCCAAAAATAAAAGGTTTCAACTGCTAGGGGGAGTTCTAATGGTTATTAAATGTTTATTGCAACAGGTTTGTGGGTGCCAAAATGGTCTTGGAGTGGCGGGAACGAGAGCATGAAATAGATGATGTGCAAGCGGAAAACGATCCACAATGTGCGGACGTGCTAAGGAACTGCGGGTTTTTTAAGTTCTTCCAGATCCAGGGCATGAGAGCCCAAATTCCATTGCTAGCACACATGCTCCATAGTTGGGATGTTGCCCAACAACACTTCATGATCAGGGAGCACGTTTTGACTATAGATGTCGAGGACATCTACTTTTTGACTGGGTTGTCCCGAATAGGGGACCAGGTAGCGCTCACTGGATCACGGGGAAGTGATCGGACCATAGACGATTTGATCCTGCAGTACTACACTCCTCGCGCTCGTTCCTCTAGTGGGAAGATTCCCATTAAAGAGGTACAAGATTGTCCGCTGTGAGTCGTACTTTTTACTATTACTAGGATGGCGAGGAGCTAGGCACCTCATATGGCCACGAGAGCTCAGATGCTATATGCGGAGGACTATATCTCCCTGAATATCTTCAACTGCCGCGAGGGCCTACGAGCTCAGCTGACCAAGTGTCGGCAAGGAGAGCTCAAACAGTTTAGGTACAGGTCGATACTGATCTCATTCCTTTTGGAGCGGATTCCCCTACTGCACCCGCAGTTGGTTATGGATGACAGGGATCCAAAGGATCCTCACATGTTACGATGGACAGAGGTGATGGCCCGCCATGGTGGAAGGGGTCCTATCATCGGTTTTGGTGTTGGATTCTTCACCTGGCTGGAGGGCCAACTATTGATGATCTGAATAATTGGAAACTGAAAAGACAACTTAAACAGAAGCATATATAACTAAAACAAATCTCCAATTTGCTTGGTCAAGTGGTTGAGATGTGGCATCACCATGCAACCGACCTAGATTCAAAGCTCAGGGGGCTTAGAGCCCTGTTTGAAATTTGCCCAATGCTTTTAAGAAAATCCAAGCTGTATACAAATTATCAAAAAGACTAGATGTTTAACATAGATTCAACTCAAGAAACAAGTAGATGGAAAAAGCCAAATTAAAGCTTATGCTTGAGATCTTAACAGAAGCCTACAAGCCTGGAAAAGGTTTTACTAAGATAAAAGAATCAAAGCAGATAACTGGAAACTGAAATAAATAAAAAACTTAAACAAAGGACTATATACTAAAACAAATCTTGAGTCTGCCTTATCAATTGGTTGAAATGGGGAATCATCATGTGGTTGAAATGGGGAATCATCATCATGCAAGAGATCCAGGTTCAAGCCTTGAAGAACTATCCCTATTTTAAATGGATTCGTATGTCAGAGGAAGAGGCCCACGTATGTGAAGAACAAGCTACAAAAGGAAGTGCATAAAAAAATGCAGTAATGTTTTTTTTGCAGTATTAAGAAAAAAACAGGTCAAGGAGGAGGAATGAGCAAATACACATGTGAAGAGGATGGGAATCCCAACGAAAAAGGCACCGGGTAACCAATTCAAGTACATCTCTCTCATTGGAAGATCCATGAATCTGGGTAAAAGTAAATTCAACGGACCATTTAGTACCAATTCCTCTCGTCCCTAACGGGTTAGCATGAGCCATTCCGGTGATGGCTAAGTCCGGTTGTAGCTAGCGCATACGTCGTATATGATTCAAATTGTCTGGTTTCTCCACAATTCGTGGTATTGGTATACACATCCTTCTACATGTATCTTGTAAAAGTGCTAATTCAACACATCCTTGTACTTGTACATGTATCTTGTAAAAGTGCTAATTCAGGGTATCTTTATTAAAAAAATAAACATTGAACATTGAAGAAGAACATTGAAGAAGAACACTGAAGAAGATTGAAGATGTCCAAAGATGAAAATTGCAAAAAGAAAAAGATAGAAGACAAAGAGTATAGTTGAGGATGAAGAATGAAGATGTCCAAAGATGAAGATTGCAAGAGGAAAAAGATGAGGACAAAGAGTATAGTTGAAAAAGATCGAAGACAAAAAATGTAAAAGATGATCAAGATTGGGCTAGTTCAGGAGACCGGTTGAAGAGACAGAGGATGATGGTTGAATATTGAAATCACAAGTATTCATTAAAGGGGAGTACGAAGGATTAACTCATACTTGTGATGTTTGATGGTAACATTATAATATGTAAAGAGATGCATATAATGCACAAAGCCTACATATGATTCAAAGATGACAACAAGGAGAGAAATTAGGGATGAATATCCCATAGAATCAAGTTGAGTGATTCATGGAGATATTGTTGGAGACAATTATGGAGATGATTGAACTAAATATGAAATATTGTTGTAGTCACTTGTTGTTAAATAAAGACACCTATTGTACAATGAAAACACACATGAGAATGGTAGAATTGAATGAAATTTCTGTGTAGGGGGTTTCTCAACCAAAAACTCATATTGTCCCTTGCTTCATATGTGCTTGCATGTATTTGTTGCTAAATTATAAACCCAACATCTTCCACACGACTTTCCATCACCAAATAATATCTCCCTAGACTTTTTTAGACCTTGACAAGGGATCATCTTCTAGTCTTACTTTAATAGCGTTGTGCTACAACATTTGAACAAAGTTTCTATGTTATTTCTTCATCTCCTTCCAACCCAAATCTAACTTTACTTTTGCACTCTTGGTGCCATAAGGTGGAAGGGTTAGCAGTGTCTTCCAGGGAAAACATGCCTTGTAAATGTAAACAATTGATCATTGCTTGTGTGTGTTTATGTTGATTTGCACAAGCGATCCAAGGATCAATCCATGACCTAACTTTTTTCACATTCCCATTTTTCCAAACAACCAATTATCAAAAACATTAGAAATTATTAGAACTAGTATTGAATATGGTATATCTTTAAAAATAGACTCTACAAGCAATCTAATTCATTCTTAAAATGATAAAGGCTCTAAATAATTTTGAAGAATTACCTTATTCCATAACCCAAAGTGATTTAAAAGTCTCCATAAACTCTTTGGAGAAAGGGCTTTATCAAAATACAAATACTGTAACCCCCAATTAACACTAGTAGCGTCCTGGGTGGAAGCAACACCCCTGGCAGCAATAACATGCAGGGGGGAGTAATGTTCCAGGGATAAACAATCTTCCCGGCAATAGTAAAGTCCCAGGAATAAGTAAAATACTAGGGGAAGTTATGTCCATGGAAGTATCACACGTAGGTTGAAAAGGTCTTTCCTCAAAAAATATGAGTGCCCATATCCATCCTCGTTTGCCTTTTTTGGCGATACTAAACCTACCTAACCTATCGCATCTAACAAATGACCCAATTCGCCATCACCCTTCGTGGTCAGTCATCCCAACCACGTTACCATCAGATATCCCCAAGTTCGATGGTTGATCAAGTAAATATCTGTCAACACATGTTATGACCTTTCATCTTTGGTGTTCAACCAACTCTTTGGTAGACAATAATATTCATTTATGCATTTTCCAACATACCTTGATAGGAAATGCAACGAAATGGTATATTGAGTTACCTTACACTTCTTTCATAGATTACACTTCATTACTAATGCCCTTTTTGACACGCTTCCGATTGCCTTTCTGGTACGAAACAGGAACACCAAATTTGTCACCAGTGTAACAAGTCTAATGAGGTGTTACATAAAACAAATTTGAAAGGTTGATGATGAAAAACTGGCAATGGAGAATAATCGAAGGTGCAGGGACAAAAAGAATGTCAAGCCGCGAAGGATAAAATGGTGATGAACCACCTGCATTGTGAATCTATAAAAGAATAAGGATATAAAGCCTCTGGTCTAGATGAGGAAGGATACATATGACTTATTCGATCGGACCTTTGTTATGTTCGCCCTTAATTGTCCCCACCCGATGTAAAGTTTAATTTATAAAGAAATTGGGCAGTTATTAATTTTAAAGGCCAGTTTCCCTAGCCAATTGAAGCTTTATTTCTATATAATTTGCTCTCTACCCATAGCTCTCTACCTGCGGAGCCTGTGCCTTCTATCTATAAAAAATTGATTTCCCCTAAACTGAAGTGTAGTAGGGGAGACCCATTACCAGAGATCACAGTTTAGTTTTGGTCGTCATTTTGCAGGCGGTCCCTTTCACTTTAAACTCGTACCGTAGCATGATGGGAAAGTGCATAGTCTCATTTTTGTGGGGCAAGGTCGGATAAGGAAAAACAAAACTCATTAAGTGATTTCCCCCGACGAGGCAGCACCCTGTCAGAATTACCTATACACGCATCATAGTAACAATACTACAATAAGAGGGAGGATGTGAACCAATGCTGAATGCCGGTACACAAATATAGCTTGTAGCACCCATTTATCCAATGTTGATCTACCTACTCATGATAACCAACAATTACAACATATTGTTATTATTTTTTCTATCCTTTAGTACACTCAAATCCAACCCTAGACCCATAATCATTCGACTTCATGATGAAACCAAAATATTTCAAACCATTGCCAAAAGCAATATTTCTTGAGATGCATCCTCTCTTGAACCCTTTGTTAATCCATTGAAGTAAATATAAGACTTCTAAGAATTGGAAACAAATAGAAAGACTTGTATGGTTTCCATCCATATTACCCTACACTAAATTGTTATGGTATCCTTATGTTTCCCAAAGTCATTAATAGTGTCATTTCCAAACAGAAAAACATTATCAACAACTGTCAAATCAATTTAAAACAATTTCCTTCTTTTTTTCCATAAGAAAATATAGCTTACTATTAATAACTCGAAATAGTAAATAGAACCGGTACATAGAGTAATCAGATCATATGAGTGTGAGTCATATCACAACCACAAGCTCCCAAAGACACCACCACTACATAAGTCAAAGCCAAAGATCCATCCAAAAACATATTGGATGTCTAAAAGCAACCACCATAACAACATATCCCTAAAACAGCAGATATAACCAAAATCCATCACCATGTATCAAAGTATCAGAGTGCCAAACCGACAGACCTACAAACATAATACAAGTATAAGTCCAAAACAGCCCAAGGCCTGGACACATATGACCATATAGCAGGAAAGTCAAAAGCAAAACATAGAGCTGAAAAATCCAACTGGATCAAAAACCCAACAAGTAGTTGGAGAAAGTAACCTAAGAACCTGCAAGGTATAAAGTCACAAACATCATATGAGAAATATATATATTCATAAATGCCGCAAACCAGAAAAAATCATCACCAAAGCAAATCTAACGAGCCCTGGGAGAAAAGAGAAAAACAATTTCCTTCTTAATGTAATGCATTTTAGTGTTCCATTTCTTTTATATTCATTCACATTTATGTTGAGTCCTTCTGCTACTATAAGAAACAAGACAAGATAATGGTGAACCCTTCTTGAAGCCACTTGGGGGTTAAAGAACCTTGAAGTTGAACCATTGATCTACATTGAAAATAATACTCTGGAAAGACTAACTACTATGCCATTTGTCATAGAAGACACAACCCCATGCATAATACAAAATTATTTTTTAATGTGGATGTACTAAATATTTATCATTTAATAAAATAATTTTTTAAATACAGAAAGTGTTATATTTTTACATTTTATTCTAATCCCTAAAAAAACACAAATTTGTAATTCATAGAAGATTTAAAATTCACAATACAAAATTACTTTTTACTATGGATGTACTAAATATTCTTCATTTAATAAAATATTTTTTAAAATGCAATAATACATTGCTATATTTCTACATGTTATTCCAATGCCTAAAAACAAACATAAACATAAATTTCTAATATATAGAAGATTTAAAGGATAATTCTACGTCATATTTATGAAACAGTTTCCTTTAAAAACTAGTAAGTTTATATTGGTCAAATGGCAATACAACTAATTCAATAGATTCATATAGTCAGGCCTACCCCAGGATATGACATAAGTCTACCAAACGAATGCATAGTGGTTTCTGTTTGTTGGGAAATCAATATTTTAATTAGTAATACCACATACTAGGGGCAATAATAAGAAACGGGCCCTATTACCTGAGCATATCGAAAGAATGCTACAAGTTCAGCACTTAATATTGAAATAGTTTTTCTCGTAGATTTCAAAAGAGCTCAAACAGATCCAATGGTAGAATGGGGTCTGTTATCACCTAAACTGTAGTTACCCCTATAGATGTATCCACTCATGGATGGCAATAGGGAAGGGAAACTCAAAAGGTGCAACCACGATCACCTCGACCTCTAATAGATGGTTGTCACGCCAGTCGAGGCAACCTTCACTTTATGTTATCTAGCCCAGACAACAAAGGGGGAGACCCGATCTACTCCCGACAGGAGAGATCAAAACCAAGACACCAAATCAAGTTAATTCTAAGTGAAGTAAGGTGTATGGTTTATCCTAGACCTTAGGATGAAGTCACAAGACAAGTGAGGGGTTCAATGAGTATAGCTTTAGTTCATTGTTGATGTGAGAGTGACTTATAATAATTAAAGATAAGATCTGGGATTGGAGTACTTGTCAATGTGAGAAAATCCACTGCCTTGAGAACCGTGTCCAATGCAGGGTAGTTTAGGGGTTGAATTGGGGCTAACTAGTACAAGTGACAAGATTGATCATGATACATGATGGCATCAAGGGTTTAGTTCACCACACTAAGGTCAAACCACAAGTTAATCCAACAATCTAGGAAAGTCAAATTGACTTGGATAGAAACCAGTGCCTTGGGAATTGGGATAATGGAGTCAAAGTAGGGTTAACTTGTGGTTAGGGACTCCTATTACATGAGACAAGTGGGCAATTAAAGTCTTTATGGATGAATAGGTCTAGATCTAGGTTTGACCTAAGTGGACCACAATCCCTTAAAACAAGGAATGCTATCCCTAAGGCAAGATTTGATGAAGTGACACACTAGACCTAGGTTTTGAATTATTCCTGTTCCAAATCCACTGAAATCTCAAGTACCCACGTCCTAGAAGTGGAACAACTCCCTTCTCCAAGGTGGTGCGACTTTACCCAAGGAGGCTAAAATGTGGGTTAGGTGGGTCAAAACAAGTCCGATGACATCCAAACTTTAGATCCAGATAGGTTAATCAATTAGGAGTATGGGTCTATAATTTCAAGGCAATCCGACGGCTAGATCTTACTAGCTCTGAGTTTGAAGGTACCAAGTGGTCCAAAATGGGGATTAAATCCCTTAAAATGTGAAATAGGGCCCACAAGGTAGAAATCAGAAAAGTGATGATCTGGGGGTAGGTTATTGGATGTGTAGATCATGAATCAAGCGGGATCTCAACTACCCATCATCTAGATCTAGGTCAACTCACACTCACCAAGAAGTGCGCCCTTGCTTGGAGGAGCTAAGTTGGCTTGGGAAGGGGGTCAAATGGAAGCCAATCCTCACCAAACTATAGATCCGGGATGTCGTGGATGCTATAGAGGTTGGTTTTCAATGTTATACCCAACAACCCACTAGATCTAAGTAGATCTGAGAAAATGTAACAATGAGGGTTTGAAGAAATAAGGGTTTTATCAATTTATGAGCTATGTCAATGGATTGGATCAAGATAAGAGAAACAAACCTGTGGATCTTACCTGGGTAACCTTGTAGATGCCTTGATGATGATGATCTATGCAAACCCGATCAATTTGAGAAGCTTTGAGGTAGTTTTCTATGCAATCGATTTAGTCCAAGAAGCCAATGCGCCCTCTCTCCTGCACAACAAACGTCAACAATATCAGATTTGATGTAATCAAGAGATAAGACCAATGCCACAAGAGAAGTAACAGAAAGATAGCATAGATCACAATGATGCTAATGATAACCCCCTGATACAAGCAAATGCCAAGAAAGTCGATTTGAAGAAGCCTTGCAAAACCACCCTTGTTGAAGTCGCCCTCCTGTAGACAAGACAATGATTTCCAAAAAAGATAGATCTTACCACAAATTCCAAATGCTAGGTTGCAATAGACTTTCCAATCACCATCTAAGAACACCAGATGCAAAGGAGACCACAAGAAAGTTTTTCTATACCAATAATCCAAGAGCCAAAGACCCCTCACAATGAGAAGCTCTCTCTTTTAAATAGGAAGGAGAGGCATCAAAATCCTAACCACTTTTTGAGTGAGTGGCTAACATTAAAAGATACAAATGTCTAACCAATGGTTGAAATGAGCTCAACAATAAAATACATGGATCACTAATAAAATATAATATGAGTGGACAAAATCGCCCTAGAAGAGGGGAATCCCACCAAATCATGATGACAAAATATAATAGGGGGCTTATGGTGGGTCCAAGGGGTATTTTTATCCCTCCTTGGTCAATCCCCATAGCACAATAATCATAAAATAATCATCAATGTACCAAATCGTGCCTCCATGATCAAATCGTAGGCCTCAAAAGACCTCAGAAATCCTCAGAAAGTGCCATAAGTGATGGATGCGGGCCCCGATGAAGTTAAAACTGCTAGAGGAGGTGTGGAAGACCCCGATCTATCATCACTGATCATCCCATGCCATAACATTGCCTCAATAGCCCAAATCGATTTCCTCAATAGCCATTTCTACCAATCCTGAAATGCCTCGGGAAGCGTGAAACTGCCACAAACTGCCTCCTGGAGTGCCTGCACTGTCAAGGTGAGGGCACCAATGCGTCCGGGAGGGGGGTAATATGGTAAAAACAAGTGGCTGGACCACCCCCTCCATCATCAGCGCCCTAGGTCAACCGGATAAAAATCACATCTGCTCTAGCAGGGCCTCCGACAAACCAAAACTACACTGGGATAGCCTACTGAGGCTCAATCATCACTGTAAGTGCCCGGAACTGAAAACCAACTGTCTCATTGGACACAAAAGGTCCAAATCCATCCAAGATGTGTACTCATACACCATATGAGTCTCCACATGATCAATATATATATCCAATATACCAGAACAAAGCAAATAATAATAGTCTGTAAATGATCAAATACTGCTGTAAACCAAGAATCATCATCATAACCCTGTAGCTGCTGCATAGAATCATCATGTACATGTACATAGACCATATATCATCTGTCCATATCATCACAAGGTCCAACCATCTCATGTCCTATTGTTGTCCTTGGTCTAACCAAGTCAACATGACCAAATATAACTCAGACCATCACTGGAAGCTGATGCAAAGTGTCAAAGGTTAATGCATGCTCTACAGCTTATTCAAATAACAATTATAACACAAAGTAATCATTATTGGCGATCTAAATCCAAATATATAATGTCATTAGTTATTATTATTACTCAGACTAGACTTTCAAAATCATACTCACTTCATAGTTGTGATCAATTTGCTAGTGAAGGGTGAAGGCTAAAATAACTGGCTAGGCTAAGGGATGACTTCACTGACTTAACTTTGTGACACTTTGGCAAAGGGAAAGGGAATACACACCATAGTATATACTGAATGAGCAACAACACAGGGAATGGCGGTGTCTCACAAATGGATGAGTTGTTCAAAGAGGGTTTATTCACCTTTAACAGATGCGCACAATCCATAATACAAATAAGGCCAGCAATTGTTTTGATATAGCATTTAAGTTCCATTGCTTTTTGGGCCTGAAGTTTCCATAGCCTTGATCTATGTGTGTTTATAAACACATTGCATAGATTTACATTTATTTTAGGCTTTCTGCTGCAGGTGTGTTTTTAAGGCACTTGTTTACCTGAGCACTTATAGGTGTGTCACAGACAGCTTGTTTACCTAGGTATTTACATTTCCAAAAGATATAACATTTTATTTTCATGGCCATTTTCATTTGGCATGCCTTTCATTCATGTGTGTTTAAAAACACATTGCATGAATGGGCTTTTCATACAAGATATAGCATTTCATTTTTTCCAGATTTTGTATTCATGGCAGCACTAAAAGTTTCAGGTTTAGCCAACACAACTTTAGTGACTAGGGGGAATTCACAAGGAACTCCAACTCACCATAGGTAAGTTTTGTCACCAACTCAGAGCCGAGACACAATATACAGGGAAGCTCATCCAATACAGAGGCCATAGTGGGGAAAAGATCCTCCATGTCACTAGTCAAGTAGTAAGTCGGGGTGATAAACTAAAAGGTAGGCAATGGATGGATGAAGACAATGAATAATGGAGCCAACACTAGCAAGCCAAGGTATGGTGGAATGATCGCCTCTATTCTCCCTAAGGAGGGTAAAACCAATGAGTATGAATAGTGAACTTCTAAGTCTGAGTAGGGACAATATAATATATATAATAAGATCAACCAGGTTCACATATCTATATGATTGCCAGATCATGACACTAAGTGCTAAGACATGCTATAAGAATAAGTATAAAAGCAATATAACCATAACACAATGATATACCTGCCGAGTCATATACCTGAATGCTCATCAACCTGTACCATCATCTGTCCTCTGAAACTGCTGTTGTAACTCTGGGCACTACTGACTGCTCTGTACCAATGGTATAATGGCTACATTGGTCATCTCTCTGAGTGTCTTGAGACTCAGTCATCGCATGGGGAATACAAATGTTGTCCAAAATCTGATAGTGATCCAATATAGATGCTCATCTCAGCATCTCAAATGTAAGGGAACTGGCTGAATAGTGTACTGGCATCAGAAAAATAATGTATGGTAGCCCGGCTACTATATATGTGATAACAGGATCAAGCCATCAAAATCAACAGGACAAATGGAAATTATCAAAACCACGACTTCTGGAAAAATTTTCAAGCTAATAGTTACAGATGGCAGTTATCAAAACCATGACTTCTGGAAAAAATTTCAAACTACTGGCTAAACTTCTTGCTATTATGAGAGTCCCTAGATGCACATCTTTTAAGGCTGGAAAGCTGGCACACATAATAAATCCATTCCAATATCAATCTTAGTCATTCCAGATCTTATTGAAAAACACGTAGCAAAACAAAATTATACCATCCAAAAAGTTTTTCCTTTAATCCCTAAATATCGGGGCTCGCTCCTACCATTGATGATGATATTCAGGCTTTGTCAAAAGACAGTTCGTCAAAGGCTTCCTTCTGTTACATCGGCATTGTCAGAAGCAAAGCAACACTTGAAAAAGTTCATCAGAAATGTCTTTCCCTTGATTGATTTCAACTAAACTCTTTGCGGCTTTTATGTGAATAAATCTGTCCTAATCTTTCAAATGCCTAACCAAAAATTACCAAAGATAATTAACTATAGCACTGAATCAGAATTTTTAACCTGTTTAGAGAAAACAGGTTAACAAAGGCTTGTTTTTGTTACATCGGCATTGTCAGAAGGAAAGCAACACTTGCAAAAGTTCATTAGAAATGTGTCTTTCCCTTGACTAAATGTGTCTTTCCCTTGACTGATTTCAACTAAACTCTTTGGGGCTTTTATGTGAATAAATCTGTCCTAATCTTTCAAATGCCTAACCAAAAATTGCCAAAGATAATTAACTATAGCACTGAATCAGAATTGTTAACCTGTTTAGAGAAAACATTAGACAAACAAGAAAATAACCTCTCGGTTAAAAATCGTGTCACGGAATTAGATCTAATGAAATGTAAGGTCAAGTTGAAAAATTGATCTGGTCCTTTACCCCTGAGGTGTGAAGAAAGCAAACTCTGAAAAACATTACAAACTTAAACAGCAGATTTGTAATTGCAGAGATGAAAGGGGAAACAAAAGAAAGAAATTGGACACGGCACACCAAACATTAGTGTAACATTTGGTGGGATTCTTAAAATAAGTCCATATATCCCGAATGAGACATGAATATAATGCTCTCTACTATCGACCTCAAAGCAGAACGGATTAGTTGATTGACATGAAAGCCACCAAATACATAGTGGTTTATAATCAATAATATCAATCTAAGCAAAAAAATTGGAACCAAACCAAGAAGAAAGACACAGAATTGTACAGGCTGGTAATTCAATAACCTCTGAAACCAACCAAGTCAACAACCTTTTTAAATGAAAAGACCCTTCAAAAGGGCGAACATTTTCGACTTAGAATGTCTAAGCAACACAGAAAGAGTTATTTAACATTCCACGGTTGGATCCTACAAAATGCAACGGAAGTTGTTCAAGTAAGGATAACTGGCACACTGGAACTTGTCAAAACTGCAATTGCCCCTCTGAAATTTTGTTTCCAAATTATTGAAAAAGAAATATGTATTCTTAAATAGCCTATTTTTCTCTTGGAATCAATAAAACCGACCATAACAGTATAGCAATCACAAAAAATTGAAAAGATTATTACCGTATTTCACATCAAATTCATTATCTCTAGACTTTACCAGATCAACGACAACAACCTTCATCGTTCTTCTCATCAAACTATAAACTAAGTATGTAACTTTTGAAGTTATAGAAATAGGTTTAACCAAAAAGTCTAGATACAAACAAAGTTACCACGGTTAGCTTTCACTTAAGTTTTCAACACGACCATCATCTCTTTCTTTAGTATATTCCCCAAAAGACACTAACCTTGAATCATTCAGGAAGTGGTAGTTGCTCAAGACTAATGCCATCTAAAAAGCAGAACTGAAATTGACTTTTATTATGTGGGTTCTCACTCATAGTAACAAGTGCATAGAAGCTACTCCCAGTAACAACGAAACGTAGGGAAGCTAAATTACACCCCACCCCAACAAGCTGGTTAGCCGTACCCCAACCAAAATTAATTCAACGTATACCAGAGAATATGCCATGTAACTTTGGAAATATAATTCCAGTCTAAGTGGATGGAAAAAATAAAATGAAACTAGCCTTTCTGACAAAAAATTAACCTCAAAAAATAAACTTGCAAGAGCACTTGCAAGCTGTGTGAATCAGCCTAAGTTTGGAAGAAACAAAAATCTAGAGTCAACCCTCCATGGTTTTATTCAGCCATGTCTAACTTTTGCGCTGCAGGAAGAACTTTAAGCCTTAAAGTTTGATCTCAAGAATGCCGCCTTCAAACTAGCTCAATTTGTTCAACTCCTTGAGTTCCGCAGCAGGGGGACTAACTCCACCAGTAGTCGGCCTGTTAAATAACAATGCATAAATTATAAATCGCATTGTAAAGGCCTTCCTCGTAGAAGCGCATACAAAGAAAGAACAAAATGCTACTAAACAGTGATTTGTTTATTTTTCATAACCTTTTAGAGCAGTATAGTGTTATTAACAATGTAAGAAAATAAAACAAAAATAACCACATCAAATGAAAATTAGACCATAAAAATGATTCAGGCTTCCCAAAAGAATTCAGTAGTTTGTATACGTCAAAACACATGAAATGCAAACCTTATTCAATACATGATTTTTGCCCAACATCCAAAGCATAAACACTTCAAAGAGTATCCGTACAGTAACTTAACAACAAGAACAATGTTTTCACTTCTATAAGGAAAGAGAACTCACAGGCCAACGAACACCTTGAAAGCATCATAGATACCCCATTGTGCTCCAGTAAGTGTTCCAATCATAACAATACGTAAAGGAAGACCCCGAGTACAGAGACCAATAATACCCATCTTCTTCACAGCCTGATGACCACAAACAAACAATAGTCGGTTATCACACAGCAACTAAGCATCCACGGTAGTGTAAGTACTACAAACCACCCAATATACATACCAGGACTACACACAAATGTAAACTAACTGTAATAAAATTTAAAGATGTGTCCATAGCTTACATCTCCCACGGTTGCATCCTTGGCATTGTTTAGGAAAGAAACCAGGTTCTCAGCAGGGTGAGAAACAATTGCACAAAAGACACCAGCAATGTATCCAGCTGCAAAACTCACTCCCAGCTGTAGAGGTTTGCTACATTGGTCCTTGGGGATGGGGACTGCATGCTTCTAGATCAACTCTACTATGGTTTCAAAGGATGCAAACTTCATCATGGTGTCTGCAACAACACACGGCACCACTATTAGAGTCACGAAAATACAGTTGCAATCTTATAGTCAAAAAATGCACTTGCCAATGAAGATTAGACAAACACTAAAAAGAGCAAATCTCCTCATACAATATTCAACGGAGCCAGATTTAAGTGTTTCCATTGCCTCGTCGATAGTTTAATTAAACAAACTGGACATGAAAATAGAGCAAGAAAATAATTTAATGTAATAAAACGGTGCTAGACCAGTTTCATGGGATATACTTTAAACAATAAATCACACGGAGGGTTTCATCAGACTCGTCACTTGAGAAATAAAATGATTTGGTTAAGAATGCTACAAAAGGGAGAAGAGAAGAGGCAAACCACTGGCAAAGAGATTGCTGAATATATACCTATATTGAATAGACAAAAGTCCAAAGAATAGAATTAAAACACATAGAGATGAGATAACATATGTGAGCCTAGCCTGTAACGCATGGAATGGTACTAGACTTGTAAGAGATTATTTTTGCGTATGTCAATGGTAGGATGCTAGAGGATCTTTTTGGTAGAGACAGTTTTACTACTTTGAACAATATGTTCTGGAAGTCGTTGAGGAAGAAAAAAATTAAACTTCCCATTTTGCAGCAGACATCTACAAAATGTAATTTTGTTATCCTCGATAAAATTACAAATATTTTTTCTGCAGAAAAAAAGGATACAACATATCTGCGCCAGCATACCTTAAAATGTAAGTGATTTTGAGACTTGAGTACGGCAAAAAGGAATGTTGATAAATTGGGTCATTAGAACTGGAAAACCAGCGCCACTTAATTTGTTGATGTTTTGAGTACGGCAAAAAGGTGTGTTGATAGGTTGGGTCATTAGAACAAGCAAACCAAAGTGAAGATATAGACACTAGTTATGTACAAATGAATACTTAATGGTAGTGTTTAGTAGTATCGAAGATAAGGAACGAATCTTTAAAAGAGAGTTGTGCTTCCTCAACAGAGCAAGACTACATGAAATATTGGGCATTGGGATTTTCATTTATCCAACAAAAGAATTACCATCTTCAACTCCCATATACACACTCACTAGATATTGGTAAGTGTTTGAAGAAATAAAAAGACATAATAGAAGAATATATTAGATCTACCGACATAATAAAGGAAAGATATATGGTTCTGTATGCAATGCTTTGCCCTAATATCACCTCCCCAAACAAACCGCAACAGAGAAAATAATTTTCCAAACTGTGGATCAAGAACAGTAGCAGAGAGTGGACCATAAAGGCCTCCCCTTTAAATGAAGATTTTTCCATCCGATGAGAGCGTGAGAAAGTACCAACAATATAAACAAAGAACATTCCAATCTTGTAAGGCTTAAGCTAATCAATAAGCAATAAGCAATAGAAGAATGAAGATGGCAACAGTCAGGGAACAAGGGACCAAGACAGATAACTAGTATGAGTTCCTAAATACTGTGGGGAAAGGAATGAATATTGATTCCAATCAAGACGAAAAAAAATGTCGAGGAAGGGGAGATTCGGTCTGTGGTATAAACTAAACGAGGTCAGATAGAGAAAGAGGAAAATATAGAAAAGGTCCAAATACCAGGAGGAAATTACATCGAGAAAGTAGAATGAAGAAGAAAAATAACAGCATAAAACAGAGAACAGTCAAAAATCAAAAGAAAAACAGACTCCGAGCAAGATGGGGAATTTAAAAAGGGAATAACATGGCACTAGCAAAGGAGACTTAGGAAGTGATAAGAGAAGATGGAATAAGAGAAACGGTTGTTGCTGAGGAAGTGGATCAAAAGAAATAAAATATAAATTACAGAAAGAACTAGGTAGAGGAACATGGAGTTTGGCAAAGATAATCAACTCAAATGAAGAAGTATTACTAAACAATATGTATGCCTCAATTGGCAATCAAGGGAGAAAGTTATAATGGGATCCAGTAGAAGCTCTAGAAGAGGGGTGGAAGTTGTGTATGGGATGATAAGGGAAGATAGCAACTCAATTCTACATCTAGAAGGGAAAAAAGGAAGGAATAAGACATTGGGATAGAAGTAGAATCCAACCCCTTGTTGGCAAATTATATTCAGAAAGAAAACATGATAGATTCCAAGGAAAGACCAGATGGATGCTGGTGCAATTCAGACTTGACCTCTATTCAAGGCAAGCCAAGGAAACTAACGGACTTTTAACATTCGCCTGTTTGTAGAGGAGATTATTTAGAGCATGCCTTGGGACACACCTGACCAACGCAGAGTTACACTTAAACCCCAAGTGTCACCAACTCAAAAGCAAAAATAAATTGTGCTACAAGGAGAAGAATCAAATCTCTAGCACTGCCAGACTATATGTTGCTCAAAATTTGTAAAATGCCACCTTAAGTTTGAGAAGAATGATAAAGACTGATGAACACTGGTGGCAATAGAGAGTCAGAGACAACCTAAAGTTAGGACTAAGATGTATATTCTTAAGATAAAAATAAGAACATACACACGAAAATACCCAGTTGGATATCTAAAGCAGGAATGTTACAGAAACATTAACAGGGAAAGGAAGGAGCGACAAGAGATATAGACTGTGATACACAACAAGGTTTCACAGCATAATGCCTTTTCAAGGAGAACAGGCTGTTGCATTAATATGAGGAAAATTTTCCGAAACAAGGCTAAACTATGACAGCTTAATGAATGGGAGTGAGCACAAATTTCCTCCACAGAATTACAATCCAGAGGAATAGCATTGGCAAGCATAAAGGTAGATATATCAGGAAAAGAAAAGATACTTTCACAATTTGAGAACCAATCGTTTATCCAGTTGGATAAAAATAAGAACATGCACATGAAAATACCCAGTTGGATATCTAAAGCAGGAATGTTACAGAAACATTAACAGGGAAAGGAAGGAGCGACAAGAGATATAGACTGTGATACACAACAAAGTTTAACAGCATAATGCCTTTTCAAGGAGAACGGGCTGTTGCATTAATATGAGGAAACTTTTCCGAAACAAGGCTAAACTATGACAGCATAATGAATGGGAGCGAGCACAAATTTCCTCCACAGAATTACAATCCAGAGGAATAGCATTGGCAAGCATAAAGGTAGATATATCAGGAAAAGAAAAGATACTTTCACAATTAGAGAACCAATCGTTTACCAAACATCATCTCAAAGTAACAAAACAAGGAAAAAAAAGAGCTTTGACCCCTAAGGAGCATAGAATATTATAATACTCTATCGAAAGCTTCAATATATGCATCTATCTATCATATGCCAATATATATAATGAAGAGAGGAACTGCAAAGATTTTTTACTTACAAGGAATTTGGCGTCCCCAAAGTGGACCAATACCTTTGTACATACTGCAATCATTGAGTGAACACAATAGAGTTTCATAAATTCTCCATGAGATTTTATTCAAAGTTTATAGAAAATATGTAAGAAAGGGGACAAAACTCACCCAAGAACTCCTTCTGATCTGACAAACTTTGGAAGCACATCAGATAATCCTCTAGCAAAGCCAGGTTGTGTTTGTACTCGAACTTTTACAGCCTCAAAAGGACAAAGAGCAATATCAGCAATAAATTCTGCAGATGCAGATCCTGCCAAGTAGATCAAGGTCTTGTATTTGGCAGAAAACTCAGGCCCTGCAATGTCTGAATAGTACTTCTTGAAGAACTCATAAAAGCCAAACTTGCAAGCGCCCTGAGCACTATATCCAAGAAGTGTTGGCACCCAGCCTATGAATAAACCCTTTGCTCCTTGTTCTTTAAGTAAAACACCAAAGCCAGTCGAGATGCTCTTGTACTTTACAGGGTCAATCTAAAAGTAACAACAAAACAACCAGAAGGGATGAAATATTAAATTTTGCTGGAAAACATTAAAATTTAGAGTCAAGTGAAAGTCAGGAATGAAAAAATGTGAAGAAATGCCCATCTTACTTAGTTAGGAAAGGAAAAACACATTGAAATCGGTAGAAGAAGTTATCTCAAGTCCAGATTCCAGGAAGATTTATTTTGGTAAATAATAATTTTTGTAGTCATGTGGAACCCTTAAATACATCTAAGAATAAGATTCTTCTTTTGCAGGATACACACAATTCATAATCTCACTTGCATCAATTTTTTTGGTTACAAAAATATTCAGTTGCCAGAAAATGATAGAGAAATTACATGTAGGCTAATTGATTTTCATTTTCTAATTTAGACCAAAAATGATAGAGAAATATTCATTTGTCAAAAAATAATCTATTAAGGCAAGGCTTGTTGAGCATCCATGTCATCCAAGTCATCAATGAAAGAAAAGAAGATCGATGATCCAAATGGGGATCCTTTTTCAGAAGTTTGCTGAAAAATTAGAATGCCTATTTGCCAATAAGTACATCAATAAAAGTATTCAGGTGTTTGTTCACTGGTTCTTGAGTTAATATCCTTTAAATAATTTGTGATTTTCTCTTTCCCAACAAAAAGTAGGTTACACAATGACAACCTTGTCTGGCATTAATGAAAACACAAACAAAAACTTCTTCAATTATTAAGAAATGCATTTATTCAACCATAGGGCATTTCAAGCAAGTATATAACTCACTGAAGAAACTATTTAGTATTTTGCAACTGATTTGGATAAATCCCCCAGTTGAATATGATAGTTCAAGTATAGATTCCATAACTAGTTGCAGAATCCATTTTTGTGACTACCACTTTAACAGATCCCCAAATTAATAGGTGCAATTTAATATATAAACATGTAGAATATACGTAGATTTTGTAGCTAACAGCTGGGACTAATTTGGGTGGTTAAGAGGAGAAGGTTCTATCCTCCCAACCCAAATTTAAATCCTTCCTAAGACATGATTTGACGCAAGGTCTCCTCGACGATGCTCTTGCTTAATGATTACACACGACACAACCACATGTTCACACAAACTAGATGTAAACAGGATGCAAGAAGTGGCTTCTATTACTTCAAATCAATCAGTTACAATGCGGAAAAGCAATGAAATGTGAACAACTAACTATGTCGGCCTCAGCCTTTACAATAAAGAAGTAAATGGTGTGCTCTCTCTGTGTTTCGATCTTCACCCTCTCACGGCCACTGCCGAATGCATGCACTCGCTGAGCTATGGATCAGATCTCTGCTCTGGAACTCCAACAAAATGGAACTGTCTTCCTCTGTGCCTGCGCACAGGTCTTCTACTCTGTTGCTGCACATCCCGATGTCCACTCCAACACCCGAGACACTCTTCCTCTGTCCGCCGAATTCCCTAGATCCTGCAGACCTGCAATTGTCAGCACCCCTGTCGTGCTGCACAATATCTACCTTTGTTAGCATCTGTCACGATCCCAACTACTTGCAATAACTGCCTTGACTTCCTCAACAACCCCGAATGGCTATCAAGTACTTTGCTTGACTTCTCGAACTTCTCTGACACTGCTACAGTAGTCGATCACATCTCGACCATGCTGTCTTCTATCAGCAACTAGTCGGCTTCACTCTGCGCTTAGGCTTCGCCAATCCGCCCCTTCCTCCTTGCTTGGCTCATTCCCAACCTGTCGGTGTCGTGGTTCGACAACCTGTCGACCATCGAATCCTTCCTCTACAACCCTGTCGTCTGCCGACTTCCAACATGTCGACTCTCGACCTTCGCATCCCCGTGTCGGTCGCACACCGACTGCTCCTGCTCGACTCATTGACTTTGACAACCAATTTGTTCCGCACTAGTGATCGTCGTCACTCCCCCTGGTCGACTGCTCATGTCGATCAACTTCGACTGATCTTCCTAAGCTCCGATGCTCCTGCATCATGATTGCTATCAATGTACAAGCAATCTCACTATTGCTTACGTTCTTGACTCTTGAGGGTGGGACAAGATGTTTCCATGCCAGCAAGTGTCCAGTTCAAAATCCCCCTAGGTTAGGTGCACTACTCTACATCAACAATTTTACTAGGAATGACATCCATGAATGTGAGGAAGCATCCATTTGATTTCCCAGAAGGATTTCCTTGGGAAAGAAAAGTAGACATATGTAGCTAGCAAGACATTAAAAATGGTTTTGTAACCAACCAAATAAAATAAACTTTGTTTAATAGTAGCTAAGGAGCAAATAAATAAAATAAAAAACTGGGTTGGCAGGTGTGGGAGGGGTCATTTTTCACCCTAGGGGAAGCAGAAAGAATGACTACGCTTGGCGGATTGGAAATAAGACCAACAATGCTGTGGAATGGCTTGCTCTTATTAAAGGTTTGGAAATTGCGGTCAGTTTAGGAATAAAATATTTGATAGCCGTTGGAGACACTCTCTTGATCATCAGAGAAGCTCGGAAGATCATTATGAAACACAACAATTCGTCCACCAAACTCCAGCATCTCCTCAAGTTTCTCAGCAAAGAATTCAGCTCCATCAGTATTCTTCACATCCTTCGCTCCAACAACCAACAGGCAGATCAGATGGAAAATAGAGGTGTGCTTCTTGACCTTGGGTTTATTGTTCAAAATGAGGAAACACCACAACATTGGGTGGTCCCCTAACCCGCTTATCCCTTGGGGTGTTCATACCCCCTCTCCACTTTTCCCTAACCTATCATTTAATTTTCTCCTCTTCCATGGACACGCGCCACTCACCATGCGTCCAACAAATTTTCGAAATTCGGGCTGCAAGAGGCATTTATGGCCATCACATGGCCCTATCCAATGTTGCCGAAGCATGGGAGCGAAGCGGAAGCGGGAGCGGGAAGCAGGAGTGCGGGTGCGCATTTTTCAAAAAATGGTCGGAAGCGAAGCATCTCGGAAGTGTTTATATATATATATATTAAAAAAAACATGTAGAATACCAAACTAGATGCAAAATTTATGAAACATGTATGTTTGTGCTACTTCCAATATATGAAATGCCATCTAAAATCCATAATTCATGATTCCATTATAAACATACAAAGTTATGAATTGAAAATTGAAATACATTTTACAAATACAAATACAAACCATCTAGATTCTATCAATTACAAACATACAACCTTTAGAAGTTAGAACTTAGAACCATATAATAGGGAAGTACATCATTAACTTATGGAAGTACATCATTAAGTAGTAAAGTACCAAATAGGGAAGTACAACATTAAGTACCAAAATTTAAATAGTTTTGTTTACAAAAATTGGCTATCTGCATGTGCCATGAAGCATAACTAAACTGAGCTATGATTTAAAATTTAAATCCTATCTAATAAACAATAAAATGCAAAAAGAATCTATTTCTCCTAGTTCCTCCTTCCACCACCACGATTGCCTCGTGAGGATATGCGTGGTGGTAGTGAAGATGAAGCGTGTGTATTTGACTATGACTGTGGAGGTCCTTTTAAAGTTGGAGTGCTAGTCAAGGGCCCACGTCCATGGGACCTCGCACTTTGACTGGATGGAGGTGGCATCTCAGCACGCTCATCCTCCAAGTTGTCCTCCTCTGGATTGTAGTCCCACATCTTATTTGATTTGTCTATAGTTGGATCCACACAATAATGTGACAACAATTGCAAGTTGTAATGCACATAGACCAAGGTATCTGCTCGTTATACATTCAACCTGTTTCTTTTGACATTGTGGATGAAACTGTATGTGCTCCAACACCTCTCTGCTGAAGAAGTGTTCACCACCTATGAAAGCACCTGCATTGCCATAGATTGTAGCTGTGGGCAACTAGTGCCCTGCATGTCCCACCACGCCAGAGAAGGCAAATTCCCTCGATCTCTAATTGCATGGTTGCTCCCAAATGCACCAGTGCAACTGATGTATTGGCTCAACTGTAGCCGAATGCTATCACACTCCTCAACATATGGGTACAGTTTTTCCAATGCTTGCATATAACCAGCTTGAACCTCTGGATCTTGGTGAACTGTAAAACATACTTGACCGGTGACCAGAAATAGCTATCAAGAACAGTTTCCTTTGCTGCATCCATGCCATCTCTATCAGTTCTAATTTCATCCCACTCATCACTCATCACCATAGCACCCAAAGCCTGTCTTACCCTCAATAGGCGCTTGAAGGTGAGGAAATAGCTACCAAATCTAGTCTTGGCAAGCTTAAGTAATTGCAACTTAGAGTAAGTGCCATAAAAGGCATTGACCCTTGTATGCCCGGTGATAAATTTAATGAGTTTCTTCCCTCGCTTGTACAAATCATTTATTGATGTGCATTCTTTGTGCTTGATAATATCATGCATTAAAAGGTTCATTGTGTGCACCAAACAACCGGACCAAAATATGTGAGCATATTTCCGCTCAATGATTTTTTGTGTTCCTTTACAATTCACTACATTATCAGTGATTACTTGAATCACATTAGTAGGACCAACCTCATCAATACTTTTCAGTAAGATGTCTGTTATGTTCTGAGAAGAGGCCATGATTGATGAGGAGTCTTGCGCTCCAAGAAACACTGCACCACTAGACGAAACACCAAGGATATTTATAAAATGTTGGTTTCTAACATTTGTCCAACCATCAGATACAATGGATACCCCAGTATCTTCCCACCCATCTGTAAACCGTGTAAGAGCTCTTTTGACTTTTGCTTTTTCCTTGTCAAGTAACACGGTTCTAGCTTTTTCATACCCAGGGGACTTGTATCCAGCAGGTGCTTTGTTAATGGCTTTAACCATGGTATTCCAATAAGGGGAGCGGAGAACGTTGAATGACACACCACATGCATAAAGAAACCTCACCACTTTTTCATCCACATCCTCCCTGACACTAATATCAAGGAAATATTCTATGGTTCTCTTACTTCCACTACCAGGTTGAGGACCTTCCGCCAGGTGAAGTAGGAGATGAAAATGGGCTCCGAAAGCTCGAAGAAGCATCAGAGTGAACCTTTTGTTTTTTAGCATTCGTTCTTTGTGCAGCTTTTTCATGTCCCAAATTTGGCATTGGGTCACAATGGCCTGAGAAAATTGGCCAGATTCATTAGAGTTTGTCAAATTGATGCTAAAGGTCAAATAATTGCCAAGGAGGAAAATTACTAGTTTCCTAGGTTTGGGGTGGAAGCTTTGGGATTTGGAATAAAGGGGATAATAAATGATATTTGAACATTAGAATGGCATAAATATTTAATAATAGAAAAATATATACAAGTGAAAATCAAAGTGGCATTTAATCATGAAGACACATGGAGGAAGTGGGACCCACATATGGCTAGATTTCCCCACTACACTTGGCATCATTTTCTCACCAATTCGAATTCAAGGTGAATGGTAACATAATTGGGGGAGTTCAAATGGTATTATTCATGACATGACTCATCCAAGGTCGAAATATAGAGGAAGAGTAACTTCCATGGAAGAGGAAGAGGCAATTTGGAACTAGTGGGACACTTGGGCTAGATTCCCTAGCTCTATGACAACAATGATGAAGATGCTATGACACCTATATCACAAATCAGACCTGAAGGATGACATATGACATATATGACATGTCAGGGCTAAAAATAGCCTCCAAGAGGGCGCTCAAGGGATTTAGGGCATCTAAGATGCTTCCACATGTGATTTGGTGGAAGTGGGAGACTAGGAATTGTTGTACAAGTGGTGTTCTTTGGAATCTCTTCCCAACTTGAGTTGGCATGAGTCTCTTGGAAGGAATTCGACCCATGGAGGACATTAGAAGTTTAAAAATGTCAATAACAAAGAATTAAACGAGCTTTTGATCATTTGGGAAATTTGCAATTGCATTTGTGAAGAGGGAGAGCTAGTGGATGACTAGTTTCTTACCTTAGCCAATTTCGAGGGTGAAAGATTCCCATCCAAGTTGGTAATTGGAAAGTCCATTCAGAACTTTCATTTGTAGCTTTAATGGAGTCATTTGTTGCAAGTGTAAGCTACACAACATATCATGGTTTCTTCTAATGCATCACATTCTCTCAACCATTTCCATTTTTGAAGGCATATTCTTGCTCCTTGAGGGAGGGAATTTTTGGTGAGCTATTGTACTCTTTGGGGGAGCTTCTAATGCCCCATTTCTTTTGTAATATGAAGTAAATACTCTATTCTTCATCTCCAGAAAGTTTCAGGTCAAAATTCCAAGTAGAAATGTATAAATCTCACTTTTAATGAAAGAATAGTGCCATTTCCCCACTACCTTGTTGTGAACCAATGTAATGTTGATGGATTCGAATGGATAAGTAAACTACTGATGGTTTATTGATGAATGGAATGATATTGATGTATTATACAAGTTTCATGTTCAGTACTTAACCATTTGAAGTCATTTTACTTAGTTTATTTACATTTGGAGAAGATTTGGTGTCATTTCCCCAAGGGTCGAATTAGTGGTTTTTGCTGTTGTTGGGAAGAAAGTTAGAACAGACCTAATAATTGATTGATGGTGCATATGAGACCTTATTAATCGATTGATTTATGGTGCATATGAGACTTCTGTGATCACAATGAGTGGGGCCAACCTCACATCCAACACATGATCAAATTAAAACTAAGTACTCATAGATAGAAAACACGCCATTCAATAAAAAGTTGGTTCGTTGTTCATTTCCATGCAAACTGTATTCAATCACAAAAATTTAAATTGTCTCTATCTAGAAAAAATATTAACGAAGAAGAAGAACATCTATCTACGCCCGAAGTGTTAAGATTTAATATGCTAAGACAGAAAATAGAAGCATTACATTCCATTTCACAATAATAGCATATACAGGATCACTGAAGAAACAACAAGCATAGCATAAACACAAGAGACACAGATTTATCCTGGGAAACCCTCATGGGGTAGAAAACCCAGTAAAGCTTCCTCAATATAGATGACCAGCAATATACAAAGATGCAAACCAAAGACATGATCTCCTCCTCCACCATAGCAGACCTCTCCTCCACAAGTGCGCCTCTCTTAAGTGAGTGAGTGTGTCAAATGAGGAACACACCTCCTCTATTTATACACTACTCCGACTTTTCTTTTACACAAGACATGTAGGCTCGTATTTAACCAATGGGTTAAATACCCCACTACAACTGACTAGGCCGACCCCTCTAGGGTGGTCTAATAACCCTTTGACCCACATAACACATACAGGGCCGACCCCCCACTAGGGAAGTCTAATAACCCAAGTTACCACATTCTGACGGAGGAATAAACATCTCCGAATATACAATAAGATCTTCACGGAGGAATGAATCATCTCCAGAATAATAAAGTACAAATATAATATTCTTTGAAGTTACAATATCTCAACACTCCCCCTTAACGAGAAGGATATTATAACAGCATCTGCACGAGCAAGGAGTCATCAACATCATACATGATACATCTATAAATCATCGGAAGCTTTCTTCAATTTATCATCATCAGTAACTTGACTAGTTACTGGAACATCAACATCATCAGAGTTGATAGTACTCAATCATCAGCATCGTCATCACACGATCATCAGCATCGTCATCACACGATCATCAGCATCGTCATCACACGATCATCAGCATCGTCATCATACGATCATCAGCATCGTCATCACACGATCAACAGCATCGTCATCATACGATCATCAGCATCGTCATTACACGATTATCAGCATCGTCATCATACGATCAATCCTGTTCTCTTTAGGACCTATGTCCATGGATGATGCAATCCTGTCATGTACCTTTTGAACCGAAGTCCAGGGACGATCCACTCCTATCAATTCTTGGAGACCTCATGTCTACGGCTCAATTCAAAAGACCGAAGTCTGAGGACGATCCAATCATGTACCTTTTGAACCGAAGTCCAGGGACGATCCAATCCTATCATGTACCTTTTGAACCGAAGTCCAGGGACGATCCAGTCCTATCATGTACCTTTTGAACCGAAGTCCAGGGACGATCCAGTCCTATCAATTTTCGGAGACCTCATGTCTACGGCTCAATTCACAGGACCAAAGTCCAAGGATGATCCAATCCTTACCGTACATTTAGGACCACGTCCAAGGATGACTTAATCCTCAACCGTACATTTAGGACTACGTCCAAGGATGACTTAGTCCTCCACCGTACATTTAGGACCACGTCCAAGGATGACTTAATCCTCCACCGTACATTTAGGACCACGTCCAAGGATGACTTAATCCTCCACCGTACATTTAGGACCACGTCCAAAGATGACTTAATCCTCAACCGTACATTTAGGACCACGTCCAAGGATGACTTAATCCTCCACCGTACATTTAGGACCACGTCCAAGGATGACTTAATCCTCCACCGTACATTTAGGACCACGTCCAAGGATGACTTAATCCTCCACCGTACATTTAGGACCACGTCCAAGGATGACTTAATCCTCCACCGTACATTTAGGACCACGTCCAAGGATGACTTAATCCTCAACCGTACATTTAGGACTACGTCTAAGGATGACTTAATCCTCAACCATCCACCAAGGACTTCATTCTCGAAGACATACGTCTACGGCTCTTCTTTCAAACTGAAGTCCAGGGATGATCCAATCCCCTCACATGTTCACCAAGAACTTCATTCTCGAAGACATACGTCTACGGCTCTTCTTTCGGACTGAAGTCCAGGGATGATCCAATCCCCTCACATGTTCACCAAGAACTTCATTCTCGAAGACATACGTCTACGGCTCTTCTTTCGGACTGAAGTCCAGGGATGATCCAATCCCCTCACATGTTCACCAAGAACTTCATTCTCGAAGACATACGTCTACGGCTCTTCTTTCGGACTGAAGTCTAGGGATGATCCAATCCCCTCACATGTTCACCAAGAACTTCATTCTCGAAGACATACGTCTACGGCTCTTCTTTCGGACTGAAGTCTAGGGATGATCCAATCCCTTCACATGTTTACCAAGAACTTCATCAAAACATGTGTCAATCATGTATCCTCATCATCAAAACATGTATAACAAAACATGTATCCTCATCATCAAAACATGTATCCTCATCATCAAAACATGCATAACATTTATCATCAAAAGCATGTATACATCTATCATCAAAAGAAAAAAAATATAAGATTCCTAAATCTAAATAATTCTAAGTAACTAAGTGCAGCATATTGATGGGATAGACTTGTTATCAGATACTATACTACTCCCCCTTTCGAGGAGGGTCCTTCTGGACTATACCAAGCTTGTCTCGGAAGTATTCAAACTTTACTCGAGACAAAGGTTTAGTCAAGATATCAGCAATCTGATCCTCAGTGCTTATATACTCGAGCTTGATAGCTCCTCTCTACACCATATCTCGTATATAGAAGTATCGGATCTCTATGTGTTTTGACTTATCGTAGAATACAAGATTTTCTATCTTGATGCAGTTTTGAATGTCACACATAATCACAATGGAATCCATTTCTAAGTCAAACACTCCATATAATAGCTTCTGAAGCCACACTGCTTCACAGCTGGCAGAGCAGACAGCTATATATTCTGCTTCAGCGGTACTGAGAGCCACACTAGATTGTTTCTTGCTGAACCATGAGATCATGGCAGATTCAAGACTATAACATCCACTTGATGTACTCTTTCTATTTGAGGCACTTCCTCCCCAATCAGAATCTGAGTAACCATGTAAACGGAGTTCATGACCTCCAAGATAATATAGACCAAAATCTAATGTACCTTTTAGGTACCTCACTACATGCTTTGTAGCTATTAAGTGAACCTTTCTAGGTTCTACTAGATACTGACTTAGGGTATTTGCAGCAAAGCATATATCTGGCCTAGTATTTGTTAAGTACATCAATGACCCAATGATTTGTCTATATAGGGTTAGGTCCACTAAATCCAATGAGTCATTAACTAATAACTTCAAGTTGGAGTCCATGGGAGTGGCCATGGCTTTATACTCCAACATATCAAATCTTTTTAGAAACTTCACAGCATACTTACCTTGATTTAAAAGATTCCTTTTGGATCTTGCCATACTTCTAGACCTAAGAAGTAGTGCATTAATCCGAGATCTTTCATTTTCATTTCTGCAGCCATTTTCATGATCTGTTTCTCATTCCTTGTCAAAAAGAGATCATCGTCATACAATAATGGTATGATAGGTTCATTATCCACAACCTTAAGGTAAAGGTTAGGATCAGCTTTACTTCTGGTAAAGCCCAAGCTTTGTCATGAAGCTGTCAATTGTCCATTATTCACACTCTGCATTGAGTGATCTTCTGCATATCTATCTGTGCCATCTCTCGTCAGATGGGTCTACTAATATGAGCCTCAAAATCATTCGAACTCTGTGGTGAGTTCCTTCTTGCATCCATGTCATATGTGTATAGAAGCCATATTCAACCTTGTAGCAAAGGTTGAGATCCACATCACCCATGATGATAATTAAGCTCATCAATTGACTACCAATCCTGGGTACCCATACAGAACCCGATTCACACTTCTTCTTTAATTACACCATTAAGAGAATGGTCTTATCTAGCCACTTGGAGCAAAACATCTCATCATGATTCTCTTCTAGCCACAAGCCTTCTATAGTGTGTTTGATTTGTAAATCTTTTGTTGAACATCCATCGCTTGTTTAGTGTTCATCATTCATCATGATCTTTCCTACAAATCAAAATTAAGTACATGATTAGTAATACTTCATAATCATTAAATCATATTGACATGATAACCTATACAGCTATCATTTACATAGTTATGCAACTATTTTGACCAATACTTTGGCACAACACTTTCCCATATCCTGTATGCATACAGTGTCTATCTAGATGCCTTCCATCTCTACCAGAACATACTATCGAGAGTGTGCACAGCTCTCAGCATGTCAGCAAAGAGGTTTCATTCTAGACAAGCAACAATGGAATGTTTGTCCAACTTACCAATCATATGCATATTAGTAGCATGATATATTCTAGGAATACAAATATGCATACAAGCAATATCATTTACTATTTCTAATAACAACTCAAATACTTATCTTTTATGTTTGTGTGGTTTCCTCCCGCTTGATCTTTTGTATGTCTTCTGAACTTCTATTCATTATGTACCACTGTGCATGCTCAAGTGTGCACTAGTGTCATTCTCATGATCTCATACACAAACATACATTCATTAGTATATTCTCAATGTTATCAAAACATTATAGTTCTAAATAATCTTGAAAATGTATAGTCATGATTATAGATAATATTCAAGGTATCAGGGAAGTCTTCTTTTACTCATGCATATTCTTGTTTGATCTAGTTAGTTAAATCATCAACCAAGATAAGAGACATAATATGCATAAACCCTTGATTACTAACTTTATGAATAAGCATAACCAATCATACCAAGTACACTTATATAAGGGATCATGACATAGGAAAACATACCTGGATTAGTATACCTGCTTAGTTATGTACAACATACCTAAACAATCTCTTCAATGATTTAGAGATCCTGAGCTAGAACCTGCATGTCTCATAGGTTAAGCATAATATAACAAATTCATACATACCTCGTAAGTAGAACAAAGATTATGGATGATGTCCTAGTCATGGAGCTTGATTTGTCTTTTGTGATGTACTTGTATCTTGTTAGCAGACAACATCAACCTCACACAACACCATAATGCATTAGTACAATCATATAGCCCTAATCAATGAATGTCTTCGATCATTCACATGCACTCATACTGTTACTAGGGTGATAAGACAATTCTAACGTTAATCAAGATTGTACTAATAGATAACATGAAGACAAACACATTATGGACTTAATCAAGAATCAGATTTCAAGACATACCTGAACCTCCTTAAGTCATACCTGTTGAGACTTCATGTAGTCTTCTTATGTAAGGCCTTAGCCTCAACTCCCCCTGAAACTTGATCTGGAGCTTGATTAGGGTTTGCTAAAGAAACCCTAAAAATTCAATCTTTGACTTTCACACTTCTGAATGAATGGAAGTATGTGTCTTGCTGAGCTGATCAAACTAGCATACTTCAATTTTGAAATCTCCAAAATTTGACCCCTCAAAATTGCCTTTGAAACTTCTGGATCTTCTCGACAGGATCCCGAACTAGGGTTTGATGAAGCCCACCCTTCTGCTCAATCAAAAGGTTTGATCCAAGGCTCTAAACTCTTATTTTTCTGAGGAGCTTCCAGCCGTGGTTACAGACTTCAAAAATTTCAACTTTTGCTGAAGCCCTAATTTTCCATCTTTCCAATCAAAATCCCGAGCTAGGGTTTAATCAAGCCCGGTCTTCTACCCAACCAAAAATTCTATCTTGGTCTCTAAATTTTGATTTTCCTGAGTAGCATTCAGCCGTGTATTCCGATTCCAAAAATTCTAACTTTCTCCGAAACCCTAAATTCCGGAAGCCATGAATAAAGGTGCTCCAAAAATAATTCTGTTTTGACAGAAATATGTACCTGATTGTTTCTGCTATAAATCTGAAATTTTCGCTCCACAGGGTCTGAAAACTTTTTCTGCAATAGCCTAACCTATCATCTTTCCATCCTGATAGGTCTGACCTCAGTTGGATTTTCTGAGAGAGAGTTATGCCAAATGTCGTAACGTGACCTGTTTTGGGATAATACAGGAGAGCGAACTTGTACGGCGTGCCACGTGTCACTGTTTGAACTTCGGCCTCTGAAAACGTTTCCTGAGATAGATCGCCCTGTTATCTTTCCATCCTGACAGGTCTGACCTCAATTGGACTCTTTGAGAGAGAGTTATGCCAAGTGTCGCAACGTGACCTGTTTATGGGATAAAACAGGAGAGCAAACTTGTACGGCGTGCCACGTGTCACTGGTTCAGCTTCGGCCTCTGAAAAAGTTTTCTGAGATAGTACAGTCTGTGTACTACCTGTCACTTTTTACAAAATTTCATTTGGATCTTCCTAGCCCAAGTTATGACCTTTTTTCCTAGATCACCTGATTTTGACTAAGATCTGGAAGAGGCAGAAACCCTAACTTGTACTGATCATAACTTACAAAGTACAACGAATCTGAGGGTACCCTTTGGACACAAGATACCTGGAGATGTTATATACGACCTGTAAAGATTTCCGATCCTGAACCTTTTCCAAAATGGATTTATAGCGAAAGTTCCACGATGACTGGTTTTTTCTATGTAAAATCCTAACCTTCAAATTGTCGTAAGTGAAGCAAGTGTCGTAAGTGCCATACCTTGTCTTCCTTCAGGTTAGCTCTGATACCATGTTAAGATTTAATATGCTAAGACAGAAAATAGCAGCATTACATTCCATTTCACAATAATAGCATATATAGGATCACTAAAGAAACAACAAGCATAGCATAAACACAAGAGACACAAATTTATCCTGGGAAACCCTCATGGGGTAGAAAACCCAGTAAAGCTTCCTCAATATAGATGACCAGCAATATACAAAGATGCAAACCAAAGACATGGTCTCCTCCTCCACCATAGCAGACCTCTCCTCCACAAGTGCGCCTCTCTTAAGTGAGTGAGTGTGTCAAATGAGGAACACACCTCCTCTATTTATACACTACTCCGACTTTTCTTTTACACAAGACATGTAGGCTCGTATTTAACCAATGGGTTAAATACCCCACTACAACTGACTGGGCCGACCCCTCTAGGATGGTCTAATAACCCTTTGACCCACATAACACATACAGGGCTGACCCCCCACTAGGGAAGTCTAATAACCCAAGTTACCACATTCTGACGGAGGAATAAACATCTCCGAATATACAATAAGATCTTCACGGAGGAATGAATCATCTCCAGAATAATAAAGTACAAATATAATATTCTTTGAAGTTACAATATCTCAACACGAAGGCTTATATATAGGTCTTTACAGAGAATCATAAAAATATAAACCTAATACCGAAATTAATCTCAGTCACAGCTGAGCCCTCATTCTTAAAAATGTTGAAGATAACTAATAGAGAGCCAAGGTCTCAAAATGTTGTGGAGGCTAGTACAACTGCGCTTTAACCGGCTGTTCATTTCTTCATTAACCTCTAGAACTCCAGATATTAGTTAAGCTTCTTGAAAGTGACCTCAATTGTGTCTAAATCGCGACTGGTGGTGGAAATTTGCCCTCGATCCCTTTTAATCAAGTTTTGAAATGAATCAAGCAAAATAAAATATAAACATTCATATCATCATAATCCCATTTATTAAATACTTAATCAACCTAGAAGTATGTGTTCAACCCCTTAGAGAATATCCTATTGGGATGCATAGTTAGGCTATGAATGCATGATTTACCTACCAAAAGTAAGATTCATCAACAACAAAGCAAGGAAAAAGAAAGGTAAAAGTTGCAGGTTCAAAATTATTCAATAAGGGCACATTGGTTGAGGATGACAGAACAAATTCATTAAATATTGAATCGAATTCATCTTATAAAATAATAAGGAGCACACCCACTCAGATATTTTTTCAGTTTGAGTTTTTCATTGAGAGCTCTGAGCTTCTCAAAACTTGAGAGATGTGCCCATTCTGTTCTTCATTCCAGTTGTGGATTCAGTTAGATCATAAGGAGTAAGGAATTCATCCCTACTCATTGAGGTTACTTGCAGGTCCATTCCATTTTCAGATACGTGCTACCTTGCTCAGTTTTTAAGATTCAATCAATTGGAGCATTTTCTATAGTGATTTTTCTTGATTATGTCCTTGATGGATGATAGTGACCACATGGGTACTTGATTCTACGTTTGAAGCTATGTAATGTGAAATGTTTACCTCTTGTATTCAATGTAATGATGTGGCATCTTGTTCTGCAAATTTTCTTTTCATATATTAATGAATATTTGATCCAATGCTCATTGTAGTGCCTAATTTAACTAGTTTTCCAGAATTTTGTATTAGACTGAATTCCATGGCTCCAATTCTTTGTCTATAAGTTTTTGTAGTTATTATACATGTTCATGGACACATATCATCCTTTACAACATAAATTTGAAACCCTTACAGGCCATTAGAATTAAGTTGGAAATCCCCCAGTTGAGTAGTCCAAAAACTAGTTTTAATATCGTATCTCCCAAACTGAGTCCAATTGAGTCTAACTACAAATATTAAGGTTGTTATAGTTTGTTGGGAGTATTTCCAGGCCAACCACTTTTATATATGCACTGGAATCCATTGGGTTCCACATAATTCCTATGGATATTGCCTCAGAGTCTTTGGCTTTGACAAAGGGTCGTCCCAAGCATGATGCTCCAAGAGAATGTACAGCTGTCAAAGTTAGGAATCTATTTAGGATATTGTAGGTTGTCCTTGAGCTTTAGTGTTTCCTGAAATCCATCTTGGGAAAATTTGGGAGGTTGTAGAGGTGTTTGGGGCTTTATTTTTTAATTCTATCCAAACTGGTTAGTTCTTTTTGTAGCCAGCCCATCTTCTGTGTGTTTAAATTTACAAATATTTGAGTTAGTGTGACTATAGCTGCTTTGGTTACATTACATTTATACTCAAACCCAATTCATCGAGATATGGGGGTTTTGTTGTCGGTGATTGGAAAATTCCCCCTTTTGTTGGATCCAGAATACAATGTGGGGTTGTTTCAGGCAATGACGAAGGACGAATTGTTAGTTGGACTAGAATCATTCACCAAATATAATATCACAATGCCCGATGGATGCCCCCCATAGTTATTTTTGGAATTCTTTGACTTGGTTGGACATGATCTCTTGAAAATGGTTGAAGAGGTTCACTTATCAATCTTTATTCCTAGATCCTTGAATGCCACCTTTCTTGCCTTGATTCCAAAGAGGGACCGGCCAATCTATTTTGTTGATTATAGGATTATCTCGCTTTGCAATGGTGTGTACAATATTATATCGATCAATTATCTTCGTATAAAACCTCATCATTCAAATTACATCTCTAGGGAGCAATTTGGTTTCTTAAATGGGAGATTAATTCATGAAGCGGTGGGATCAGCTTAAGAAGGGATACACTTCATAAAAATTCATAATATGAAGGTGGAAGCTCTCAAATTAGATCTTTCAAAAGCTTATGATAAATCCTCCTAGTTATTTATTAGACTAGTTCATCTCTAGGTGGGTTTTAGTCCGAAGCTAACAAACTAGATAATGGGATGTGTGACTACTCCTCACTTTGCAGTGTTGATCAATGGCTCCAGTTCAACGTTTTTCAAATCCTCGAGAGGTCTAAGGAAAGGATACCCTCTCTCTCCCTATTTGTTTCTTTTGGTTATTGAAGGCTTAAGTAGGCTATTAATGTTTGAAAGATCCAGGGGAATATTATCAGGAGTTTGTTTTAATGGGAGAGAAAACATTACCCACCTTTTGTTTGTGGATGATATTTTCCTTTTTTGTGCTCGGTCTTTTGTGGAGTGTCAATCCCTGGTAGAGAATCAGGATCTTTTATGTATGGCCTCAGGGATGGAAATTAATGAGGGAAAATCTTCCCTATATATCTTGGCTAGTCAGTTGGAGGATAGAGGTTTTTGGAGAGCGTTCTTTCCCTATGAGTGTCAACTAATGGAAGAGGGAGCCCCATATTTATGATTTATCCTAAAACCCAACTATTATTGTAAGCGATATTGAATTTGGATTATAGCTAAAGTAGAAGCTAGGATTAATTTATGGTGCAACAAGTGGCTCTCAAGAGGCGAGAGGATGGTTCTTGTAAAATCATTGTTAGAAGCAATCCTTGTATACTGGCACTTGTTGGCAGCGATTCATGTTTCCACACTAAACTCTATTTGGAAACATTGCTTCAATTTTTTGTGGAGGAATAGCAAGGATTATATGGGATTTCACTTAGCTGGGTGGAAAACATCAACAGCCCCGAGAAGTCTAGGGTGTTAGGGGATGAAAAATATCTTTCATTTCAATTAAGTACTAGCAACAAAGTCTCTTTGGAACTTCCTCACCAAGGAAAGTTTCTAGAAGGATATCTAGGTTTAAAAATACATAGCTCTGAACTACGTTATTGATTGGGTAAGGAATCCTAAGAAAAGGAGGAATCGGGTCTCAAATCATTAGAAAGCACTCACCAATTCTCTCTGTATTGTCTCCTTATTTAGGATGGAAAGTTGGTAATGGTAAATCAGTTCAAATTGGCAAGGATTCTATATTAGGCATTCAAGGCAGTGACCGTCTACCTCTGGAATTAGTCAAGCGTTTACAGGGGATGGGGAAGGGTACTTTGGGAAGGGTTGTTAAACCTTACGCTTCCACTCTATGGAAGCAAGGATGGTTGTATGGGGAAGATCTTATGCTTAGAGGGGGTTGGAAGGTTTGTTGGGAAAAAATTTGTGGAAGGCTATCCCATGATCATATTCGCCTATCGGATGAAGTTAATGCACTCAGGTAGTATTTTAATTCAAAAGGGGGAATCGACTCGTCCAAATTGGGATACATTTTTGTCTTCTCGAAGAATTTGGGAGAGCCCAAATGGTGGTGGTGGGAACTCTAGAGAATTAAATCCCCCTCGAAGAATTTTTTGCACTTTTGGATAATCCTAGAAAATAGGGTACTAACTTGGGACTGATTGCAGAGGTTCAATTTTCAAGGTCCTGGATTTTCTGTGTTGTGCAAATTAGGTGAATAATCAAAGACTCATTTGTTCTTAGAGTGTAGCTTTTCCAAAGGAGTATGGCAAGAGATGGAAATATTTTAAATTGTTCGGAGTTGTAGTCTAAACAACCAGTGGTAGCTTGCTTCAAAAGGTATTTTGAGGTTCCATATTTGTATTTTTTTAGAGCTCTTCCACTGATAGTTTCTTGGGGTATACAGTTAGCAAGGAACGATATTATCATCCAGGGAAATTCAAGACCTCCTTTTCAAGTTGTTGTTCAATCTGTTGCTCTCTTTCAGTATCTGAATTCACCGTCTATCTCTCGACCAGTAAGAGCAATCAAACTCTGGCGGTTGACAAGAGAAAGCCCTGGTCTTTCTTTGATGGGGACAGTCAATAGAATAAGCAAATGAGCAGCTTTAGCTTCATCCTCTATTTGTCCTCGGACCATAACTTCCAAGAAAAGGGATGCTTAGGGCCCCATACAAATAATTTCACGGAGTTCAATGGGCTTTTCTTTCTTCTCAAGCAGGAGACAAGATGTGGAATTTCGGCGCTATAGGTATATAGTGATTAGAGGCTGGGGACAGCGAAGGTAAAAAAATTAGGGCTAATCTCTCTTGTGGCTCAGTTGAAACAAATCTCTGGGATTTTCCCTTTGATTTAGTTCAAGCACATCTTTCGGGAATTAAACTATGTGGCTAATGACTTATCAAAGCAAAGATTATTGCTTCACTCTAGTTCTCTATGATTGCCAAGAGTTCCAAGGGGGAACCTTGCGGCCTCCTTTAGATTGATCTTTAGAAAATTTTTGTAGGTAGTCATAACCTTTGATACTCTATGATGTAAATGATGTTCTGAACATTTTGTCAAGGCATATTTTTGCATGTTTTCTGGATCCTTTGAAGGCCTCTTTCATTTTTTGGATATAACCATTTCCGAAAGGCACTAAAGACTATCTTATCTTATCAGAAATGAATAGAAATACGTTTTTTTTCCATGGAAAAAAAAAACAGTCAACTGCACTATTTCCAAGATCATGGATGCAAATATACAAATGAAACTTCAATATTGTTTAAAACATTTACAAATTATTAGATCATGGCAACTACATAATTTAACTTTATACCGAATTATTAAGGCAGCTTCCAAGTTTGTTTTTGGCGGCCATGGATCCTTCCATGGTCACTCTCCTGCTTTCTCCCATGAGTCCGCTACTTGTCATGGATGACTGTTGGTTTTTTTTCCGCTTTGGATCGATTGGCGGCTCTTTGGCGCGACGACCTATTGGGCAACGATTGGATCCCCAGTGGCGGCAGCGGTGGCATCTGTGCAGAGGGTTGCAGCTCCGGGACAGGTCGTCTTCAGCAGAGTGACGGCGGCGGTTGCAAGGGCTGATGAGCATCGGGCTCCAGGACCCTCCTTCGCTGTCGACGGTTCGTTTGAGGAGGGCGTGCGATGGGGTTCGTTTCCCCCAGTTCGTTGAAGGATGGCGGCGGCTGATCTCGGTGGCGGCTTCTTTCTTGGGGAGCTGCTGTGGGTTGCCGTGGATCTTTCTTACGGTGGGCTGGGGTTTCTTTCTGCAAATGCTAGTAGCACTACCTATTATTCGAGGTTTTTGGAACGTTTTTTTTTTCCATCTCTCATCTAGGTCTTTTTTCTGATGGTATTTCCTGCAACACATTCGGTGCTAGTTTATTGTTCTTTGTATTGAGCCATTCATGGCTGGCCGATTTAGGGTTTTATTATGATGGATTTTTCTACGATGCTTTGGTACCTGAAATTGTATGAAGCTGTAAAGCTGATTCTAGAAAGGGCTAGTTGAAGCCATTCTGCGCTACCTAAATGTAATTTTGTACTCACAAGATGAAATAAAATTACGCCTTTTTTTCCAGGAAAAAAAATTTAACTTTATACCAAAAAAGTTTTAAATTAATCTTTAATGCTTCTTATAGGTGTAGATCAAATCAATGTCCTATCACCGTAGATGCTCGATGTTAAACATGTTAATTAATATTATGGTTTGCTTATTTTTATCTAAATAATTTTTTATGATATATTGAGTTTATTGAAAAAACATAATATATTGTCAAGAAAAAATAAATATTTCCTATAAAGCTTAACATAAGGTGTAAAGGCAAATTATTCATTCAAACCTTTGTAAGAAGATAATTTATTCCACATTGACTATATTTAATAAATTCATCCATATTAGAAATCATGATAATTATATGTCATATTCACAAGGTCTTACAAGTAAAATAATCTCACTTTCTTTAAAATCCAATCTATCCTAAGACCCTTCATGAAAATCCCCAACAATTCTAAAGGAAAGGTCACAAGTTACTAAAGCATTACTACCCTATTTTGAAAAATCTCATTATTTTAATTGAAGTATTCAGTTTAATTAATTTTACTTATATTAGCTTGTTCATTTTTAAACAAGTTATTATTCCTAAATCCTTATGAGAAGATAGGTTATTCCATATTAACCATAAAGTAAAATCATCCATATTAGAAATGCAAGATATATAATATTCTTCAAGGTTTTACAAGCAAAATAATTTCAATTTCTTTAAAAATAAAACTCAAAACCCTTCCTCTATAGAATTTCCAAACAATTCCATGTAATAATCATAAGTTAATAAAGCATTAAAACCTTAATATGTAAAATATCTAAAATTATATTGAAACATCATTTTTAATTAAATCCATTGTTATACATATTTAACAAATTGATGTGCACCTAATGAACATAGTTTCATGTGAGAGAACTTTGCATTCAAATAAATAGAAGTGGGAAAATAACTCTTTTATGAAATAAGAAGACCAACTCGGTGGTTCACATCATTGTCAACCATATTGTGATATAAACTAAGTTGATAAATACAATGAATCATATTTTCTTTTTAATTTATAAAATAATAATATGTCTAAACAACTCAGTCTCTGGTGGACTTGCTTCTCATAATGTTTTTTGTGGATTTCTTGCTTAGTTCACATAAGTCATATTAATATGTGTAAACAACTCAATTTTTTTTTGCAATAAATTGGATTTGGTCTTCACAATGTTTGCTTAGTCCATATTATATTTGCTAGTTTAAATAGGAAAAAAATGTTTAAAAATTTATTAATGTTGATCTTATTGTTATTTATTTTGTTAAATTCTAACAAAATTATTAATCAAATAAAAAAATTCATTTTATAAATTGAGGTTTTTAAAAATATATATTTAACATTTTAAATCTTATAAAATAAACAATGCATCAATCTAAGATGAAATTTATAATTTTTCCCCCATAAGGCTAAATTGATGTCAACCTATTGACCATCATGAAAACCAAAGTAAGAATAGCACTCTTATCATGCATTGTGCCATGGAAAATGCATGACCTGTACCTTCTCCTAAAAGCATATGCATATTATATCTTGTATGTTTTTTTACCTTCTCCTAAAAACATATGCATATTATATCTGGTATGTTTTTTTACCTTCTCCTAAAAGCATATGCATATTATATTTTTTATGGTTTTTTTTAAATTAGAGTTATCTATTTCAAAATTAAAAAAATTACATTATATGTATCCAATGCACTCAATAAAGATACTCTAATTAAAACATCTAAGCCAATAGGCATCTTCAAAAAGGAACTCTAGTCATAAAGTAATCACACCTTATTAAATTATAACAATGTTTGGCCTAGCCAACATAATAAAGTCTCAAACAACTAAGTTGAGATGTCTATAAATAATGAGAAGGTCGTCAATTTAAATTGAGGTGCTTATTCTGTATGGCAATCATATAAGGAACTTGAATCCAATGACAAAAATTTACTTTTAATTGTTTGTATACATATGAAAACAATAAAGTTCTAAACTCTCTTTTTTTAAATGGATCATAAATAGGGGTTAAAAGCAAGTTTTTAAAATGAAACTAGCCTTTCTGACAATAAATTAACCTCAAAAAATAAACCTGCAAGAGCACTTGCAAGCTGTGTGAATCAGCCTAAGTTTGGAAGAAACAAAAATCTAGAGTCAACCCTCCATGCTTTTATTCAGCCATGTCTAACTTTTGCGCAGCAGGAAGAACTTTAAGCCTTAAAGTTTGATCTCAAGAATGCCACCTTCAAACTAGCTCAATTTGTTCAACTCCTTGAGTTCCGCAGCAGGGGGGCTAACTCCACCAGTAGTCGGCCTGTTAAATAACAATGCATAAATTATAAATCGCATTGTAAAGGCCTTCCTCCTAGAAGCGCATACAAAGAAAGAACAAAATGCTACTAAACAGTGATTTGTTTATTTTTCATAACCTTTTAGAGCAGTATAGTGTCATTAACAATGTAAGAAAATAAAACAAAAATAACCACATCAAATGAAAATTAGACCATAAAAATGATTCAGGCTTCCCAAAAGAATTCAGTAGTTTGTATACGTCAAAACACGTGAAATGCAAACCTTATTCAATACATGATTTTTGCCCAACATCCAAAGCATAAACACTTCAAAGAGTATCCGTACAGTAACTTAACAACAAGAACAATGTTTTCACTTCTACAAGGAAAGAGAACTTACAGGCCAACGAACACCTTGAAAGCATCATAGATACCCCATTGTGCTCCAGTAAGTGTTCCAATCATAACAATACGTAAAGGAAGACCCCGAGTACAGAGACCAACAATACCCATCTTCTTCACAGCCTGATGACCACAAACAAACAATAGTCGGTTATCACACAGCAACTAAGCATCCACGGTAGTGTAAGTACTACAAACCACCCAATATACATACCAGGACTACACACAAATGTAAACTAATTGTAATAAAATTTAAAGATGTGCGCATAGCTTACATCTCCCACGGTTGCATCCTTGGCATTGTTTAGGAAAGAAACCAGGTTGTCAGCAGGGTGAGAAACAATTGCACAAAAGACACCAGCAATGTATCCAGCTGCAAAACTCACTCCCAGCTGTAGAGGTTTGCTACATTGGTCCTTGGGGATGGGGACTGCATGCTTGTAGATCAACTCTACTATGGTTTCAAAGGATGCAAACTTCATCATGGTGTCTGCAACAACGCACGGCACCACTATTAGAGTCACGAAAATACAGTTGCAATCTTAGAGTCATAAAATGCAGTTGCCAATGAAGATTAGACAAACACTAAAAAGAGCAAATCTCCTCATAAAATATTCAACGGAGGCAGATTTAAGTGTTTCCATTGCCTCGTCGATAGTTTAATTAAACAAACTGGACATGAAAATAGAGCAAGAAAATAATTTAATGTAATAAAACGGTGCTAAGAACAGTTTCATGGGATATACTTTAAACAATAAATCACAAGCAAGGTTTCATCAGACTCGTCACTTGAGAAATAAAATGATTTGGTTAAGAATGCTACAAAAGGGAGAAGAGAAGAGGCAAACCACTGGCAAAGAGATTGCTGAATATATGCCTATATTGAACAGACAAAAGTCCAAAGAATAGAATTAAAACACATATCATAGAGATGAGATAACATATGTGAGCCTAGCCTGTAAGGCTTGGAATGGTACTAGACTTGTAAGAGATTATTTTTGCGTATGTCAATGGTAGGATGCTAGAGGATCTTTTTGGTATAGACAGTTTTACTACTTTGAACCAATGTTGAATATATCGTCTAGGGGAAAGTATCCGCGAGGGTCTGGAATATAACTTCTCGGCGGTATTGGCGGAAAATATCGGAAAATGTCGGCAGGCCACAAAAAATACAAAAATACTCATTATTTTTCATTTTTTAAAACATATAAAGCAACAACATCAAATAGACACATTGTTACATAAATATGATGATACAAGTAATAAATAAGATGCATAAGATGTCAAGTGGTCAGAGAATGCTGGGATTTCTTAATTAACTTCTGACAACATTTACATTAAACATAGAGACTAATTTTGGTCAGAGAAGTGGACCTGAATTCCTCATTCCTGAATTGATGAGAGCCAATTACCTTAACAACTACAACTCACAGAGTGACTCAAAACCCTTTATAAAAAACTCACCAGGTCTTTGAACTCCCTCATTGTAGAAGGAGGAGATTTGCTATATGGTTATTTATTCCTTTATTTAAGGTTCAAGCCTCTAAGAATAACAGGGTATAAATGCATTTGCATACAAGTGTGGTAATACTTACTTTCCAATTTAAATGCCTCCAGAATTCCAGTATAACTAACTGTATGTCCAGGTCCCATATACGAACTGGATTTCACATTGACTGAATATTAGGGCCCATAATTCAGCAAACTGTTCTGATGACAGTCCAGCAGTCATAATGGATCACCTTTTCCTTCTCTCTGTGTCATCTTCTTGACACACACTAATATATTGTGACATATGAACAGACAGAATGGTAAACGGTCCATGTTCCCTTGGGCTGTATTATGTATATTTATTTATACACCTTCCTTTGATTGTAATCAGTTTGGTAGCTGGTGTAGAGCTAGTGGATAGGTAGTTGTTGGTTGGTATTGGCTTCATGCTGTTCATATCATTATCGTACAGACTTCTTTATTCAATGAGAATTCAGACTTGATATACTGCCTAAATATTCATGTCAACTGTGTATATTGTGTTAAGAGTTCATTCCTATCTTTCTGGTTGTGTAATAGTTATCTTGTCATAACTAGTAGACTGTGCATGTAAGAGAAAGTCATTGGAGTTGTTGTGGACTTAAAACACCCCCACGGCCGCACTTTTTAACCCAGCAGGCCGATATATTCCATCGACTCACGATATATTGAGAAAATGTCGTGATATTTTGAAAGTATCGCAATATATTGAAAATATTGGATATATCGCGATATTTTCAATCCAATATATCGCTAAACAGTAAACTATGACAGCTTAATGAATGGGAGCGAGCACAAATTTCCTCCACAGAATTACAATCCAGAGGAATAGCATAGCACAAAGGTAGATATATCAGGAAAAGAAAAGATACTTTCACAATTAGAGAACCAATCGTTTACCAAACATCATCTCAAAGTAACAAAACAAGGAAAAAAAGAGCTTTGACCCCTAAGGACCATAGAATATTATAATACTCTATTGAAAGTTTCAATATATGCATCTATCTATCATATGCCAATATATATAATGAAGAGAGGAACTGCAAAGATTTGGTACTTACAAGGAATTTGGCGTCCCCAAAGTGGACCAATACCTTTGTACAGACTGCAATCATTGAGTGAACACAATAGAGTTTCATAAATTCTCCATGAGATTTTATTCAAAGTTTATAGAAAATATGTAAGCAAGGGACAAAACTCACCCAAGAACTCCTTCTGATCTGACAAACTTTGGAAGCCCATCAGATAATCCTCTAGCAAAGCCAGGTTGTGTTTGTACTCTAACTTTTACAGCCTCAAAAGGACAAAGAGCAATATCAGCAATAAACTCTGCAGATGCAGATCCCGCCAAGTAGATCAATGTCTTGTATTTGGCAGAAAACTCAGGCCCTGCAATGTCTGAGTAGTACTTCTTGAAGAACTCATAAAAGCCAAACTTGCAAGCACCCTGAGCACTATATCCAAGAAGTGTTGGCACCCAGCCTCTGAATAAACCCTTTGCTCCTTGTTCTTTAAGTAAAACACCAAAGCCAGTCGAGATGCTCTTGTACTTTACAGGGTCAATCTAAAAGTAACAACAAAACAAACAGAAGGGATGAAATATTAAATTTTGCTGGAAAACATTAAAATTTAGAATCAAGTGAAAGTCAGGAATGAAAAAATGTGAAGAAATGCCCATCTTACTTAGTTAGGAAAGGAAAAACACATTGAAATCGGTAGAAGAAGTTATCTCAAGTCCAGATTCCAGGAAAAATTATTTTGGTAAATAATAATTTCTGTAGTCATGTGGAACCCTTAAATACAGCTAAGAATAAGATTCTTCTTTTGCAGGATACAGACAGTTCAGAATCTCACTTGCATCAATTTTTTTGGTTACAAAAATATTCAGTTGCCAGAAAATGATAGACAAATGACATGTAGGCTATTTGATTTTCATTTTCTAATTTAGACTAAAAATGATATAGAAATATTCATGTGTCAAAAAATAATCTATTAAGGCAAGGCTTGTTGAGCATCCATGTCATCCAAGTCATCAATGAAAGAAAAGAAGATCGATGATCCAAATGGGGATCCTTTTTCAGAAGTTTGCTGAAAAATTAGAATCCCTATTTGCCAATAAGTACATCAATAAAAGTATTCAGGTGTTTGTTCACTGGTTCTTGAGCAAGGTTACTTGGGAGCGGGAGCGGGAGCGAAAAGCAAAATTTTCACCATAGGTCTAGACTCTAGTTACCAGTATCTATAACATCAACCTCAAAAAATGGGAGAAAAAAGGAAATTACAAAAATAAGGATTTGAGATGCTCTCAAGCCAACTTAATGGCATGCCCCCATGTCCTACTTGTCATGACATGTTGTGGATAAGGTGCTACATTTCCACTGGAGGAAAAATCAAGCTTGTGGCGATCACCTTTTCTTGGTAACAACTTTACTAGAGAAAAACAAAACTCAAAAGAATAATCGCCCAGTTCCATCATCAAAGACATATGATAAATGAATGTAAGAATAGCTCATATGAACCCCAACATATCCATTTATTGTGGAACAATGAATAAAGGACCTTTAAGATAAGAGAGTAGATACAACTAGGCATATTACAGTTTACACAATATCTCTAGGAGTGTTGAAGGAATGCAAGAATGACTCGTATGCATCCAAACATAACCCATGCTCATGGAGCAAGGAATAAAAGACATTTAAGATAACAGAGTAGATACAACCAGGCATATTTTACAATATCTATATGGTATATTGAAGGCGATGAGCTTAACTTGATTGAGGCACACTCCTAACCATACCTCAATACAAAAGAATACCAATAAATCCAAAGGATTATATAGCTCTAATGAGGGGAAAAAAAAGAAGAATGGTGTCTTCTATGAATAGGATAATGTGAATCAATACATATGGAAAAGGCATTCGTCCTCAAACATATCTAGCTAGAGAGTATAACTATTTTCCATTGTTTACCTTGTAAAGACAATCCACCACTCTCATCAAAAACCATGCATGCCCAAATAAAACCCTGAGAGGCAAACATTTTTTTCAAATTTTCCCAATAATATGTTGGGATTAATTCCAAATTATTTTGACATTTAGCAATTTTTTACTGCATTCCATCATTGTTGCATCGTTTGCATTTGTACTCAATTTCGTGAAGGCAAAAGATTGCAAACATGCCCAGTGCCGAAGTTCACAAAATGTGCAAGATACAATAGATAAATATAAAATTCCAAATAAAGTTTCAAAGAATCTGAAACATATAATAAAATCATCAAACAAAGGCATTGAACATTAAACAGCTGTATTAACTGCTCACCCACTCATTTTCAATTCCCAATGATTTCATAAAAACCAAAACTCAAAATCCATCTTAGCGTTCATCCCTGTCAAAAGAGTTGTAAGCTTCACAGTTCATTTGATAAGGTGTCATCCTCCAGCGGGAGCTAACCCGGGAGCTACGAGGAGCTATCCCGGGAGCGTTTTTTAAAGAGGGAGAGCGTTTGGTAGAGCACTCGGGAGCAAATTAGGGAGCTATCGGGAGCAGCTCCCGATAGCTCCCTAATTCGCTCCTGACAGAGGCAGGGAGCGTTCTATTCACCCACCAAAGCGCGCTTTACAAAATGCTCTGGCCCGGGAGTGAAATAGGGAGCGCGCTCTCCCTTAGCTCCCGCAGCGCTTTGGCCAGAAGCGAGCTTTCGGAGCGAGGGCAAGGCGGGGGAGGATGCTTCCCCGTAACCTTGTTCTTCAGTTAATATCCTTTAAATAATTTGTGATTTTCTCTTTCCCAACAAAAAGTAGGTTACAAAATGACAACCTTGTCTGGCATTAATGAAAACACAAACAAAAACTTCTTCAGTTATTAAGAAATGCATATATTCAACCATAGGGCATTTCAAGCAAGTATATAACTCACTGAAGAAACTATTTAGTATTTTGTAACTGCTTTGGATAAATCCCCCAGTTGAATATGATAGTTCAAGTATAGATTCCAGAACTAGTTGCAGAATCCATTTTTGTGACTACCACTTTAACAGATCCCCAGATTAATAGGTGCAATTTAATATATAAACATGCAGAATATACGTAGATTTTGCAGCTAACAACTGGGTCTAATTTGGGTGGTTAAGAGGAGAAGTTACTATCCTCCCAACCCAAATTTAAATCCTTCCTAAGACATGATTTGACGCAAGGTCGCCTCGACGAGGTTCTTGCTTAACGATTACACACGACACAACCACATGTTCACACAAACTAGATGTAAACAGGATGCCAGAAGTGGCTTCTATTACTTCAAATCAATCGGTTACAATGCGGAAAAGCAATGAAATGTAAACAACTAACTATGTCGGCCTCAGCCTTTACAATACAGAAGTAAATGGTTTGCTCTCTCTATGTGTCGACCTTCACCCTCTGACGGCCACTACTGAATGCATGCGTTCACTGAGCGATGGATCGGATCTCTGCTCTGCAACTCCAACAAAATGGAACTGTCTTCCTCTGTGCCTGCGCACAGGTCTTCAACTCTGTTGCTGCGCATCCCGATGTCCACTCCAACACCCGAGCCACTCTTCCTTTGTCCGCCGAATTCCCCAGATCCTACAAACCTACAATTGTCAGTGCCCCTGTCGTGCTGCACAATCTCTGCCTGTGTTGACATCTGTCATGATCCCCATTACCTGCAATAACTGCCTTAACTTCCTCAACAACCCCGAACGGCTATCAAGTACTTTGCTTGACTTCTCGAACTTCTCTGACACTGCTACAGTAGTTGATCACGTCTCGACCATACTGTCTTCTGTCACCAACCAGTCGACTTCACTCTACGCTTAGGCTTCGCCAGTCTGCCCCTTCCTCCTCGCTTGGCTCATGCCCAACCTGTCGATGTCGTGGTTCGACAATCTGTCAACCATCGACACCTTCCTCTACAACCCTGTCATCTGCCGACTTCCAACATGTCGACTCTCGACCTTCGCATCCCCATGTCGATCGCATACTGACTGCTCCTGCTCAACTCATTGACTTCGACAACCAATCTGTTCCGCACCAGTGGTAGTCGGCACTCCCCCTAGTCGACTGCTCATGTCGATCAACTTCGACTGATCTGCCTAGGCTCCAATGCTCTTGCATCATGATTACTATCAATGTACAAGCAATCTCACTATCGCTTACGTTCTTGACTCTTGAGGGTGGGACAAGATGTTTCCATGCCAACAAGTGTCCAGTTCAAAATCCCCCTAGGTTAAGTGCACTACTCTACACCGATAAATTTATTAGGGATGACATCCACGAATGTGAGGAAGCATCCCTTTGATTTCCCACAAGGATTTCCTTGGTAAACAAAAGTAGATATCTATAGCTAGCAAGACATTCAAAATGGTTTTTTTAACCAACCAAATAAAATAAACTTTGTTTAATAGTAGCTGAGGAGCATAAAAAAAAAAAAAAACTGGGTTGGCAGGTGTGGGAGGGGTCATTTTTGACCCTGGGGGAAGCAGAAAGAATGACTACGCTTGGGGGATTGGAAATAAGACCAACAATGCTGCAGAATGGCTTGCTCTGATTAAAGGTTTGGCAATTGCCGTCAGTTTAGGACTAAAAGATTTAATAAACATTGGAGACTCTCTCTTGATCGTCAGAGAAGCCCGGAAGATCATTATGAAACACAACAATCCGTCCACCAAACTCCAGCATCTCCTCAAGTTTCTCAGCAAAGAATTCAGCTCCATCAGTATTCTTCAAATCCTTCGCTCCAACAATCAACAGGCAGATCAGATGGCAAATAGAGGTGTGCTTGTTGACCTTGGGTTTATTGTTCAAAATGAGGAAACACCACAACATTGTTGGGTCCCCTAACCCGCTTATCCCTTGGGGTGTTCATACCCCCTCTCCACTTTTCCCTAACCTATCATTTAATTTTCTCCTCTTCCATGGACACACGCCACTCACCATGCATCCAGCAAATTTTCGAAATTTGGGCTGCAAGAGGCATTTATGGCCATGACATGGCCCTATCCAATGTTGCCGACGCGTGGGAGCGAAGCAGAAGCGGGAGCGCGGGTGCGCATTTTTCAAAAAATGGTAGGAAGCGAAGCGTCTCGAAAGCGTTTATATATATCTATATATATATATATTTATATATATATATATATATATATATTAAAAAAAACATGTAGAATACCAATCTAGATGCAAAATTTATGAAACATGTATGTTTCTGCTACTTCAAAATATATGAAATGCCATCTAAATTCCATAATTCATGATTCCATTATAAACATACAAAGTTACGAATTCAAAATTGAAATACATTTTACAAATACAAATACAAACCATCTAGATTCTATCAATTACAAACATACAACCTTTAGAAGTTAGAACTTAGAACCATATAATAGGGAAGTACATCATTAAGTAGTAAAGTACCAAATAGGGAAGTACATCATTAAGTACCAAAATTCAAATAGTTTTGTTTACAAAAATTGGCTATATGCATGTGCCATGAAGCATAACTAAACTGAGCTATGATTTAGAATTTAAATCCTATCTAGTAAACTGTAAAATGCAAAAACAATCTATTTCTCCTAGTTCCTCCTTCCACCACCACGATTGCCTCGTGAGGGTACGCGTGGTGGTAGTGAAGATGAAGCATGTGTATCTGACTATGACTGTGAAGGTCCTTCTAAAGCTGGAGTGCTAGTCAGGGGCCACGTCCATAGGACCTCGCATTGTGACTGGATGGAGGTGGCATCTCAGCACACTCATCCTCATCCGAAAGAGCATTCTCCAACTCCTCCAAAACCAATGCTCCATCCTCCAAGTTGTCCTCCTCTGGATTGTAGTCCCACATCTTATTTGATTTGTCTATAGTTGGATCCACACAATAATGCGACAACCATCGCAAGTTGTAATGCACATAGAACAAGGTCTCTGCTCGTTGTACATTGAACCTGTTTCTTTTGACATTGTGGATGAAACTGTATGTGCTCCAACACCTCTCTGCTGAAGAAGTGTTCACCACCTGTGAAAGCACCCGCATTGCCATAGATTGTAGCTGTGGGAAACTAGTGCCATGCATGTCCCACCACGCCAGAGAAGGCAAATTTCCTTGATCTCTAATTGCAGGAATCGGAATTTTTTTGCCCGTAGCGAGGTTTGGTTTTTTGGAAGCACGGTTCGGAGGATGCTTCGGCGTCGAACTCGCTCGAAGCGCGGATTTGCTCATGGAACTGAGGGGGGGGACGCTTCAGCAACGAGGGCCCTATCTACCACCCCCTCCATTTCATTTCTCCCATTGTGTTCCTTTCCTTCCCTAGTTGGTCCACTGCCCGCTCCCTCGTCCAGGTTATGGGTGATTTTCCTTCTAGCTTTGCCCAAGCTCCAATCTTGGGTGTTGGTCCTCCAACTTTCGACCATCCCTTTCTCTTGCTCCCTCTACAATAAACCCTTGCCTTTGCAATCCAGCCACAAGCACCCTGACGCTCTTCTGCTTGCCCCTCTGTGTGAGCTGGTTGATGACCTCTCGGCTCTAAGTTTGCTTTCTCATAGTGATTCGCCCCAGGAAACTCCATCCTCTTCTCTGCCTCAGTGCATTTCGACAGCCACTATGGAGGAACAACTGCGCCAAGTCAGAATGGAGAATTCAGACATCAAAAAAACTTTGTCCATAATGTATACTCTGCTCCAGTCTATCAGTACCGAGATAAGGAACAATAGCAACCTCCTTAATGGTCGCATTTCTACTATTTAAGACACAGCGGATTACACAGCAAATAGCATAGCAAATGTGGACTCCAAAGTTGAAGACAATTACAGGAACATCTCAGACTTGGATGGTAAGATGGATAGGCTTAGGGAGGATATAGCTCGATGCATCCCTCGTTTCCATGGCAGCGTTGGCAGGATAGGCTTAGGGAGGATATAGCTCGATGCATCCCTAGGTTCATCTTCCGTTATAAATTGTAGCCTACGGGCATTTGAGCAGAGGCCATTAAAAAAAAATGTGAGTCAGGCTTGGAGAGACGCCAATGGCATCCATAATATGTAAAAGGATGTGAATTTGATTTTTAGGTTTTAATATTGAAAGAAATTTTATATGTATTTGGGGTGTTGAACAATTCATGCGCAGATTATCCAGAAAATAGATGGTCAGTGTATGTTTGGAGATTTCGAACGTTTCATTGCTTTGGCAAAGTTGAGAGCTTACGACTGTGATTGCATATCGCATGACGGCATATAAGTGACTTATTGAGTTATAGGCAACGCAATATGATTAGGGTTCAGAGCACCTGTTCCATGCTCAGAATTTAGTCTCGTTGCAGCTTTCGAACTTTTATTACATTGACTTTCGGGCTTGTGATAACATTAAACCAAGGATTGAGATCTTATTTTTGGAAAAGCGAGCAATAGAAAAAAAGCTTATAGCAACTAGTGCAAGTGTTTTTAAGTTACAGGGGTTAAAACTTTATGTAACGCTGGAGAAGGAGAGTGAGCAGTGTGGACCCATAACCCACATGTCCGTAGATTTGGAAGGACCTCAGAATCGCTCCCCATCAAGTGGTATCAGACCGGTTTGTTCCTTCGGATTGAATATTGGAAGATGCTAGCAGTGGTGCTTGAGGTAAGATTGGTATTTGTTTTATGCAGGTAGCCGCAAAGGAAGATTGCAGAAGCCTGGAGGGATCAAACGGTTCCAGAAGAGGACCAGGAAGAATGCCAAAAGGCCAAGCTCAAGCGAAAAGTTTGGTGAGGCATTATGTAGCAAGAAAGGAGAACTTGTTATTGCAAAGGAGTTGCTGCAACTCCCTTGTTAGGTGTTACAAAACCAAGAAATCATATGACCAGGAGGTCATAAATTTTGCACCTTGAGAGTCTGATGCAGGAGCATCGACCGCCCTCCAAATCAGTTTGAAGAAAATGTGTTTCCAGCAAAAGAGAACGTGGCAAAGTGATCAGAATGCGTTTCCAACAGAAGAGAACGTGGCGAAGAGGTAGATATCAAGAAGAGTTCATACGGTAGAGTTGAGTTTGCTATTATTAGCAATCTGTTGCGTGATTTTAGGAAGTTGTTGATGCGCTGAAGGTTCATCTTCCATTATAAATTGTAGCCTACGGGCATTTGAGCAGAGGCCATTAAAAAAAAAATGTGAGTCAGGCTTGGAGAGACACCAACGGCGTCCATAATATGTAATAGGATGTGAATTTGATTTTTAGGTTTTAATATCGAAAGAAATTTTATATGTATTTGGGGTGTTGAACAATTCATTCACAGATTATCCAAAAAATAGATGGTCGTTGTATGTTTGGAGATTTCGAATGTTTCATTGCTTTGGAAAAGTTGAGAGCTTACGGTTGTGATTGCATATCACATGCCGGCATATAACTGACTTATTGAGTTATAGGCAACGCAATATGATTAGGGTTTAGAGCACCTGTTCCATGCTCAGAATTTAGTCTTGTTGCAGCTTTTGAACTTTTATTACATTGACTTTCGGGCTTGTGATAGCGTTAAACCAAGGATTGAAATCTTATTTTTGGAATAGCGCGCAATAGAAAAAAAGCTTATAGCAACTAGTGCAAGTGCTTTTAAGTTACAGGAGTTAAAACCTTCTGTAACGTTGGAGAAGGAGAGTGAGCAGTGTGGACCCATAACCCACATGTCCGTAGATTTGGAAGGACCTCAGAATCGCTCCCCATCAAGTGGTATCAGACCGATTTGTTCCTTCGGATTGAATATTGGAAGATGGTAGCAGCAGTGCTTGAGGTAAGATTGGTATTTGTTTTGTGCAGGTAGCCGCAAAGAAAGATTGCAGAAGCCTGGAGCAAGGAGTGCTCAGAGGGTTCCAGAAGAGGACCAGGAAGAATGCCAAAAGGCCAAGCTCAGGCGAAAAGTTTGATGAGACGTTATGTAGCAAGAAAGGAGAACTTGTTTTTGCAGAGTCGTTGTTGAAACTCCCGTGTTAGCTGTTACAAAACCAAGAAATCATATAACCATGAGGTCATAAATTTTGCACCTTGGGAGTCTAATGCAGGAGCATCGACCCCCCTCCAAATCAATTTGAATAAAATGCGTTTCCAGCAGAAGAGAACGTGGCGAAGAGATCAGAATGCATTTCCAGCAGATGAGAACATGGCGAAGAGGTAGATATCAAGAAGAGTTCATATGGTAGAGTTGAGTTTGCTATTATTAGCAATCTGTTGCGTGATCTCAGGAAGTTGCTGAAGCGCTAAAGGTTCATCTTCCGTTATAAATTGTAGCCTACGTGCATTTGAGCAGAGGCCATTAAAAAAAAATGTGAGTCAGGCTTGGAGAGACGCCAATGGCGTCCATAATATGTAATAGGATGTGAATTTGATTTTTAGGTTTTAATATTGAAAGAAATTTTATATGTATTTGGGGTGTTGAACAATTCATGCGCAGATTATCCAGAAAATAGATGGTCGTTGTATGTTTGGAGATTTCGAATGTTTCATTGCTTTGGCAAAGTTGAGAGCTTACGGTTGTGATTGCATATCGCATGTCGGCATATAAGTGACTTATTGAGTTAAAGGCAACGCAATATGATTAGGGTTCAGAGCACCTATTCCATGCTCAGAATTTAGTCTCGTTGTAGCTTTTGAACTTTTATTACATTGACTTTTGGGCTTGTGATAGCGTTAAACCAAGGATTGAAATCTTATTTTTGGAATAGCGCGCAATAGAAAAAAAGCTTATAGCAACTAGTACAAGTGCTTTTAAGTTACAGGAGTTAAAACTTTCTGTAACGCTGGAGAAGGAGAGCGGGCAGTGTGAACCCATAACCCACATGTCCGTAGATTTGGAAGAACCTCAGAATCACTCCCCATAGAGTGGTATCAGACCGGTTTGTTCCTTCGGATTCAATATTGGAAGATGGTAGCAGCGGAGCTTGAGGTAAGATTGGTATTTGTTTTGTGTAGGTAGCCGCAAAGGAAGATTGCAGAAGCCTGGAGCAAGGAGTGCTCAGAGGGTTCCAGAAGAGGAAAATGAAGAATGCCAAAAGGCCAAGCTCAGGCGAAAAGTTTGGTGAGGCGTTATGTAGCAAGAAAGGAGAACTTGTTACTGCAGAGGCGTTGCTGCAATTCCCGTGTTAGTTGTTACAAAACCAAGAAATCATATGACCAGGAGGACATAAATTTTGCACCTTGGGAGTCTGATGCAGGAGCATCGACCCCACTCCAAATCAATTTGAGGAAAATGCATTTCCAACAGAAGAGAATGAGGCGAAGAGATCAGAATGCATTTCCAGCAGAAGAGAACGTGGCGAAGAGATAGATATCAAGAAGAGTTCATACGGTAGAGTTGAGTTTGCTATTATTAGCAATCTGTTGCGTTATTTCAGGAAGTTGTTGATGCACTAAAGGTTCATCTTCCGTTATAGATTGTAGCCTACGAGCATTTGAGCAGAGGCCATTAAAAAAAAAATGTGAGTCAGGCTTGGAGAGACGCCAATGGCGTCCATAATATGTAATAGGATGTGAATTTGATTTTTAGGTTTTAATATTGAAAGAAATTTTATATGTATTTGGGGTGTTGAACAATTCATGCGCAGATTATCCAGAAAATAGATGGTCGCTGTATGTTTGGAGATTTCGAATGTTTCATTGCTTTGGCAAACTTGAGAGATTATGACTGTGATTGCATATCGCATGCCAGCATATAAGTGACTTATTGAGTTATAGGCAACGCAATATGATTAGGGTTCAGAGCACTTGTTCCATGCTCAGAATTTAGTCTCGTTGCAGCTTTTGAACTTTTATTACATTGACTTTCGGGCTTGTGATAGCATTGAACCATGGATTGAAATCTTATTTTTGGAATAGCGCGCAATAGAAAAAAAGCTTATAGCAACTAGTGCAAGTGCTTTTAAGTTACAGGAGTTAAAACTTTTTGTAACGCTGGAGAAGGAGAGCGAGCCGTGTGGACCCATAACCCACATGTCCGTAGATTTGGAAGGACCTCAGAATCGCTCCCCATCAAGTGGTATCAGACTGGTTTGTTCCTTCGGATTGAATATTGGAAGACGGTAGCAGCGGTGCTTGAGGTAAGATTGGTATTTGTTTTCTGCAGGTAGCCACAAAGGAAGATTGCAAAAGCCTGGAGCAAGGAGTGCTCAGAGGGTTCCAGAAGAGGACCAGGAAGAATGCCAAAAGGCCAAGCTCAAGCGAAATGTTTGTTGAGGCGTTATGTAGCAAGAAAGGAGAACTTGTTCGTGCAGAGGCGTTGTTGCAATTACAAAACCAAGAAATCATATGACCAGGAGGTCATAAATTTTGCACCTTGGGAGTCTGATGCAAGAGCATCGACCCCCCTCGAAATCAGTTTGAAGAAAATGCGTTTCCAGCAGAAGAGAACGTGGCGAAGAGATCAGAATGCATTTCCAACAGAAGAGAACGTGGCGAAGAGGTAGATATCAAGAAGAGTTCATATGGTAGAGTTGAGTTTGCTATTATTAGCAATCTGTTGCGTGATCTCAAGAAGTTGCTGAAGCGCTAAAGGTTCATCTTCCATTATAAATTGTAGCCTACGGGCATTTGAGCAGAGGCCATTTAAAAAAAAATGTGAGTCAGGCTTGGAGAGACACCAATGGCATCCATAATATGTAATAGGATGTGAATTTGATTTTTAGGTTTTAATATTGAAAGAAATTTTATATGTATTTGGGGTGTTGAACAATTCATGCACAGATTATCCAGAAAATAGATGGTCGCTGTATGTTTGGAGATTTCGAATGTTTCATTGCTTTGGAAAAGTTGAGAGCTTACGGCTGTGATTGCATATCGCATGTCGGCATATAAGTGACTTATGAGTTAAAGGTAACGCAATATGATTAGGGTTCAGAGCACCTATTCCATGCTCAGAATTTAGTCTCGTTGTAGCTTTTGAACTTTTATTACATTGACTTTCGGGCTTGTGATAGCGTTAAACCAAGGATTGAAATCTTATTTTTGGAATAGCGCGCAATAGAAAAAAAGCTTATAGCAACTAGTGCAAGTGCTTTTAAGTTACAGGAGTTAAAACTTTCTGTAACGCTGGAGAAGGAGAGCGAGCAGTGTGGACCCATAACCCACATGTTCGTAGATTTGGAAGGACCTCAGAATCACTCCCCATCAATATGTTAATACACAATGTCCCTGCCAGGTCGGGTATACTAGTCTATGCCAACGGTTTACCCTGGTTACCACTCGTCAATGGCAGTGAAGTCTCTAGGGGTTTCCTGTGCATGGTTACATGATATATATATATATAGAGAGAGAGAGAGAGAGAGAGATCTTTCAAATGCTTAAAAACTACTTTCAAGGTTTCCTATGTGAACAAATCTCATTTAGCAGACTGGCAGATGCAAAAGCAGATTTAAATTAATATAATCAACAAACATGTTGAATGCTTTGAGGAAAGATTCTACAAGTGCCTGGGTCAGAAAAACTCATTTAACAGATGGATGGATAGCAAACTTCACCAATCACTTGGTTGCATGAAAAATGGCATTAATAAGAACCCAGATAAGAAAACTGAAAATCTAATGAAACAGACACTTCAGTTGCCAAAAAAACAGATATTACAAGATCCCAATATACTTCAAGCTTTTAAGAGATTTCAAGCAGAATAGAAATTATTAAAAAAGACCAGATGCTTTTACCACTTATTTCAACAAATATCAACAAGGAAAGAATTTAGAAAGGAATCACCCAAGTGTCCAGATAAGCAAATCAAACTCAACATACAAGTAGATGAGAAAAGCCAGATTTAAGCAGAGATGTTATGAATCTTAACAGATAACAGATATTTTAATGGATATCCACAAGACTGAAAACAGTTTTTACTAAGATAAAAGAATCAAAATGAATAATTGGAAACTGAAAAGACAACTTAAACAGAAGCATATATAACTAAAAAAAATCTCAAATTTGCTTGGTCAAGTGGTTGAGATGTGGCATCACCATGCAATTGACCCAGATTCAAACCTCAGGGGGCTTAGATCCCTGTTTGAAATTTGCCCAATGCTTTTAAGAAAATCCAAGCTGTATAGAAATTATCAAAAAGACCAGATGTTTAACACAGATTCAACTCAAGAAACAAGTAGATGGCAAAAGCCAAATTAAAGCTTATGCTTGATATCTTAACAAAAGCCTACAAGCCTGGAAAAGGTTTTACTAAGATAAAAGAATTAAAGCAGATAACTGGAAACTGAAATAAATAAAAAACTTAAACAAAGGACAATATAGTAAAACAAATCTTGAGTCTACCTTATCAAGTGGTTGAAATTGGGAATCATCACGTGGTTGAAATGGGGAATCATCATCATGCAAGAGATCCAGGTTCAAGCCTCGACGAACTATCCCTATTTGAAATGGATTTTCCAAGATGCATAGACATTATCAAAAAGAGCATATGCTTGACACGAATTTCAATAGACATCGATATGGATAGAAATAAATTAGTGTCCAGATAAGCAAATCAAAGATGCCCACGGGCCTAAAAATGGTTTCATTGAGATGAAAAATTCAAAACAGATTATCAAAAACCAAAAAATAACTAAAACGATGCCTATACAGCTAAAACAGATCTTGAATCTACCTTGTCGAGTAATTGAGACGGCACGTCAACGACTCAGCAGGAAAAAAAAAACCAGATTCAAACATTGATGGGCTTGGAACCCTATTCAAGATGGATAGTCCGAATTGACCAGGTCTCCACGCTCATGTGGGCCGGTGTTAAAGTGGACAAGGTTCATAGATAGGGCATGACAAGCAAAAGCATTTCTAATGCACTTCCAAATTAATTAATAGAGATCTTGTATTACCTGTGGCAAGTTGGTGATCAAGGTAGAGGACAAAGGTTCAAGTCTTTTTTTTTAAACAGAAACAGGTGAAAGGATTATATTAACAAAGGCTGTGCACAGCCATTCAGTACAGAATCAAAATCCAGCTCTCTGCATCAAAAGGGGGAAAATTGCAGAGGCTTATAGTGTTTGTCCCCTGGAGTTCTACACTTTCAGAATTCCTAAAAACTCTAAATTTACTGGTGGGGTAAACCCTCACAAACTGATTACATATTTTAAGGCAAAAAAACATTCAAAATAAACAGCTGAGAGAACCTGCAAACAAGAGACTGCCATTATCCGTAGTTCTGCTGGTAAACTGAAGCCGCCTCTGCCATTTCCAGATTTACTGTTGGGGCCTCCTGAACGCAGCTGCATTGTGTTTTGTATACAAAAGCAGAGATGTCTGTTTTAACACTGTCAACCTTCCCCATTAATTCGATGATGTTCCTATCAATATCCTCCATGTGTGATTCCAAGCAGGATAGCCTGGAATGAATGTATTTATCTTCCAGAACAAGTTCATCAATTTTGTTTTCTGTATTACAGACTGCTGCATAAGTTCTCGACAGGTAAACCTTAATGTCGGAGGTGAGTCGACTCAGAGTGACTATCGCCTGCCTGACGCCGTCCATTTCGCAACCAGCCGGGAGAAAGTCGCCTTCTAACAACACTGTGGGTTCCTGAGAGAGGCAGAGATTTCGCAGAGCCTAGCCGAGAGGTGGGAATGAAGGGCCATCCATCTTGAAAATAATAACACCTACTATTGCCTGGGTTGATAAATGCACAGGCGTGGGAACTGTACTCACCACGAGGAGAGCACGTGGAGTGACGGGAGGTTTCCGAGCAATGCTATGGCGGTGGAGAGGGTGAGGACTATAACCAAATTCGCCACCAAGATCTGGGCTATTAAGCCTTAGGTCTTTCCAAAGTGGAAAATGCCAAGACCACATTTCCATTAAGGTAAAAAATGGTATATTAAGGCTTTGTTAAGGGTTGCTTGCCCCATTTCTAACTTGACTCCATCATTGGCCAATGTGTCAGCAATACCATTATGATCCCTTAGCACATGATAGTAGAGTGTGTCCTTTGGGAGAGCAAGACGCTTAATTCTTTTCTGAATTCTCTGATTTTTGTCGTTCTTGAGGGGATTGCCATTGCTCATAGCTTGAATAACATGCCTGGAATCCCCAAAAATCTGAAGACGATTCATGTTAAGGGTGGCCGCTAATTCTAGTGAATAGTACAAGGCAAGCCATTCTGCTTGGTTGTTGGTGCTGATGCCGAGTCCCCAAGAGAAGTCTACTAATTTATTTCCTCCAGGATCAAAAATTACCCCCCCCGGCACCTGCCGCCCCCGGACAAAGGTTCAAGTCTAATAATAAAGCTCTGCCTTAATATTAAAATAGATGATTTTAACAGATTTCGATTCAAAGTTCCAACATATCAATCAAAAACAATTACCTATCAAAACTATATAAAAAAACAAATCCCACCAGAGAATTTAGCATTACATGCTAAAAACATTAGCACATACCTTGCAGCTATAGAAAAGGAAAAATAGATTTAATCCCATGATGATGAAGAAGGAAGAAGTTAGAAAAAAAGAGAAGGATTGATTCCGGGTCTTGGAGGTTTTTTTATGGTCGCGAGCCGCTAGGGTTCAGCGAGAGAGAGAGAGAGCGAGGGTCTGAGCCCTCAAGCAGCAATGACTGAACCAGGGGGGGGGGGAGCCGACTCCCACCCCACTGTTCTCAGATAGGGTAGCCTTCAGAAGGCTGGTCAACCCGTTACGGAAGAAAACGGCAGCTCCCACAGTGTCGAAATTCATTAAGAAGTTGGATACTATCCCAAAAAATCGCCCTACCAGAAGAACAGCCAATAAAAATCGCCCTGGCTCTGGCTGATAGAGGGTTGGTCGATCAGTTCATGGAGCTTTGGCCATTAGCGAAAACTATGGATGATTGGATACAATGAAACTGGAAACCACATCTCAAGTGCGGCGTGACCTGCTATGCCGTGGGGAGAGGTTTCTTCATCTTCAAATTCATAAGCAAGGAAGACCGTGACCTGATCTTCAGAAACGATCCATATTTCATGGGATCCCAAGGCCTTTATCTTAACCGATTGACGCCCGACTTTAACCCCTCTGTCGATGTCCCAAAAGAGGTGCCAGTCTGGGTCCGGCGCCCCAACTTGTTGATCCACTACTGGAATTATCAATCTCTCCATAAAATAGGTAACGGTCTTGGTCGCTTCATTGACAAAGCAGACAATAAAGCCCAATACACCTGCGCTCAGATCTATGTTGAAGTAGATCTGGAAGCAGGTTTGCCTGAAGCAGTAAAGCTTACGATGGGTGAATGGCACCACTACCAAAAACTGGACTACGAACAGCTCCCTTTTAAGTGCAGGAATTGCCATGAGCATGGCCATTTCCAAAGGAATTGCCCTAAGGCTCAACCAGAGGATGGCGGGGTAGGATGGCAAAAAGTCAAAAAAGGCAAAGCAGCCTCGAAACAATCTGAAAAGAAGAACATAGCACCTCCAGAGAAATCCCAGGCGATGAGAGAATGATCATCTTCCGGCAAAAACTTAGAGCCACCAAAAGTCCTAGAAATTGTTGATACCCAAGAGAAGGCCCACGAGAACCCCCAAACCATGCTGAAAGCTTCAGAGGCATCTAAAGAAGACACAAGCACAGGCAAACAAACTGAGGTTATTGTAATCTCCCAAGAGAAAGAGGCGAAGAAAGCGACAGATCTGCCTCCAACTAAAGAGAACTCCAAAGGAAGAGAGGACGAACAGCATATCAATCTCAGAACGGACACAGAAGAAGAATCAGATGGGGGCGAAACGGAATCTAGCAGCTCCCAAGTTACACCCCTTAAAACCGCCAGGGGCCAAAAATCCAAGAAAAAAAAGAGAGAGGAAGCAACATACCTGGATGTGCTTCAGGGCTCTCAAAAAACCATTAAAGGAATGATGAACACCAGATCCACAAAAAAGCATGGCCAGGCTCCGAAAGGAGCTACTTCTTCTCAAGGTAAATAATGAAATACGTCTCCTGGAATTGCAGAGGTCTCGGGAGTAAGCTGAAAGAAGAAGCGCTGAAAGATATAGTAAGATTGTATATGCCTAAGATACTTCTCATCCAGGAGACAAAGTTGGAGGAGTTTGTCTTCCTCCAAGCAAGTAAAGTATTTTGGAAAAAAGGCCCTTCAAAAGCAGTCAGCTCAAGAGGAGCCTCAAGAGGTGTGGCTACCTGCTGGGATAGTACCAAATTTGAGCTGATCTCTGAAGAAAGCACCACACACTGGATCTTCACCAAACTTCTTCATCTAGAATCAGGACACCAAGTAAGTTTGTTCAATTTATATGTTCCGATCTTGTTCTCTGAAAAAAGAATCTACTGGGACTCTCTAAAGTCCTTTCTTAGTCAGCACAATCCAGAAAATGTAATCCTTGCAGGAGATCTAAATCTTACTTTAGATGCCAACGAAAAAAAAAGGAGGATCTCCCGTCCGGGACCCTGCCAGAGAATGGGTCGAAGATATCATTCTAGACTGGGAACTAGAGGATATCAAGCCCGTCCGAGGCAGGTTTACCTGGTCAAACAAGCGATTAGGTCCAGGGCATGTTGCAGCCCGCCTGGACAGATTCCTTATTCAATCTTCTTTTTTTACCTTTGGTCTTTTGGCCATCTCGAAAATCCTTCCTAATTATTCATCTGATCACAAGCCCATCCTTCTGGACCTCTCCCTAGGGAAGAATCTAGGGCCAATTCCATTCATATTTAGCCCTCTTTGGATTCAGCAAGAGGGGTTTCATGACATAGTTACAGCAGCCTGGAAGAGGCAAGTCCAAGGATCTGCTTTTTTTGTATGGGAAGAAAAATTGAGGGGCCTCAAAAAGGATCTGAAAGAGTGGGCCAAGTCACTAAAAACCCCACTCTCCAGAATGAAAGAGGCACAAGAAGCATTGAAGGATCACCAATCGAATATGGAAGACATCGAGGTAATCCAAACTCTGATGGACAAAGAAGATGTTCTGCAAAAAGATTATTATAAAGCCTGCAGGGTGGAGGAGGAGTACTGGAGGGTGAAGTCCAGGAGCCTCTGGCTGCAAGCAGGAGACAAGAACACCAAGTTTTTTCACACTCAGGCCGAAGCTCGGAAACAATTCAACAAGGTAAGTGAAATCCATTTTCAGGATCAATTGATTAGAGACTTCGAGGGGATTAAGAGAGCTGCCCATTGTCATTTCAAAGACCTGTACATTGCCCCGGATGCAAACCCCATCGATGATAGCCTCTACCCCCTCGATGTCATTCTGAAGATTGTTCAAGAAGCTGATAACAAGATGCTCACTGCCCCAATCAGCCTGAAAGAGTTCAAAAAAGCACTGGACCTCATGGAAGCGAACAAGGCCCCCGGGCCGGACGGATTCACTGCAAGGTTTTACAAAGCTAGTTGGGATATCATTAAAGAGGATCTGCTGAAAATGATAAGAAAATCCCAGAGGTGTGCGAAATTGGGAGGAGGCACCAATTCGACATTCTTAGCCTTGATTCCAAAAGAAAAGGGAGCGCAAAACTTCAGCAGATTCAGGCCTATATCGCTCTGCAACACTGGTTACAAATTAATCACCAAGGTGATAGCCATGCGATTAAATAAAATTCTGCCAAGTATTATTCCCAAAAACCAGGGAGGTTTCATTAAGGGGCGTCAAATCCTTGAAAATATATTTTTAGTGCAGGAAGCCATTCACTCAAGCACCCAAAGAAAAGAAAAAGGAATGGCTATTAAGTTGGATCTAGCAAACGCCTTCGACAGAGTCAGGCATGACTTCCTTTTCACAGTGATGGGAAATTTCGATTTCTCTATCCCCTTCATAAATTGGGTTAAAGCTTGCATCGCTTCCCCTTGGATAGCCCTGCTGGTTAATGGCCAATCAACAAACTTTTTCCAAGTCTTGAGAGGACTAAGGCAAGGTTGCCCTATGTCCCCTCTCCTCTATGCCATTCAGGCTTCGGTGCTTAGTTTCCAGCTTACTCAGGGCCAGCATACCCGATCACTTTCAGGCCTCAGGATGGTCCAGAACGTTGAAGATATCAATCATGCCCAATTCGCAGATGATATCTTGGTGCTAGGGGGAGCAAGTGTCAATACTGCCAGGAACTTCAAGCAGGAACTGGACATCTATAAAGAGGTTTCAGGTAGTCAGATAAACTTCCAAAAAAGCACCATTTTCGGATGGAACTGCTCCTTGAGAGAAATGATCGACATATCCCAAATTTTGGATATGGAAGGAACGGTCTCTTGGGATTCCTTCAAGTACTTAGGAATTCCAATTTTCAAAAAAAACCCAACAGTAGCGCACTGGATGCCGGTGATTGAAAAGCTTAAAGCCAAAATTCAGGCCTAGGGTGCAAAGTGTCTGAATGCAGCTGGTAAGGCAGTTCTGCTGAAATCTGTCCTTGTAAGTCTGCCCGTATACCAAAACTCTTTGTTGTTGGCACCCAAAACCATCATTGGGAAAATGGATGCGTTGCTACAAAGATTCCTGTGGGAAGGAGGCAAACAAAATGAGAGGAAGCTTCACCTTGTGAGCTGGGACAAAGTTAAAAAACCTTTGTTAGAAGAAGGACTGCAAATCAGGGATATAGCTATCCAAAATTTAGCGATGGGAGCCAAGATGTTGTGGTCATTAGTCTCTGGGAAAACCACATGGAGTAAACAAGTACTTTGGAAAAAGTACTTTCAGGGGCAACGAATCAGATGTCTAGATCAGCAACCTCGTTCTCAGAAGGGATCGCCTACTTTCATGCTCTGCCTGAGAGCTCTTGAGCAGTTCAAAGATAAGCTGTACTGGATTCCTGGAAACGACAAATCCATAAGAATTTGGGAAGATCCCATCCTCGGTGAACCGGCATTGGGTCAAATAGAAGAGCTGGGAAATATCAAAAGATGGCTGCAGAGCAGGAATTTGATCACCTTGGGGGATATCTCCACTTGGGGAGAGGATAAGGACAAAAACTGGGAAAGTTGGAATCTTGGAAAATATCCAGAGGCCCTTGAGGAAGAAGCCATGAGCCTGCTAGAACATCTCCAAGGGAAATCCCCTATTAATGTCAAAACTAAAGACACAAGAGGCTGGGGATCTAAATCTGGCAAGTATACTGCTGCTGAAGGATACAAGTGCTTCCAAGCAATCCCTCACACCCCGCCCGATCCAACAAAGTGGAAATCCATCTGGAACTATGCCTCTTTGCCAAAGGTAGACTTTTTCTGCTGGACGCTAGTCCATAACAGTATTTTCACCATGGACAATTTAAAGAGAAGGGGATGGGAAGGCCCCTCCAGGTGTCCTCTCTGCCTCAACGAAAAGGAAAATGCAGATCATCTATTCCTTCAATGCCAATATGCCAAGAACATCTGGTTCAAGTCTCTCAAGTTAGAACCGGATAAGTTGGATCCCCCAAACAATGTCAAGGATCTGTTCACAAGCTGGGCAACTAGATCCCCCTTCACACTTTGGAAAAAAAATCTGTTGAAGACCACCTGGATGTGGTTTCCAAAGATTATCTGCTGGAAAATTTGGATTGAAAGGAACAACCGGATCTTTCAAGAAGAAACCCGCAATGAAGTAAAGGTGGCAACCAAAGTAAGATCGCTCCTTGCTGAAGTTCTGGAGGCAAAAGCTAATCTCAAAAACACAGTGATCTGGATAAGGATGAAGAACGTTGCCTGAAGGAACTGGATCAGAATTTGCCGGTTAGGGTGCAATTCGACCTTCCTATAACTGCCTCCTGGGAGATTCGAATTGCAGAGCAGGACTTCATATTATGGAGGTCGACCCTAAATGACAACTGTCTCTTTTTCGATGGGGCCTCTAAAGGCAACCCAGGGATTGCAGGAGGGGGAGGTGTGCTGCTAAATTCGGCTGGAAATCTCGAGCTTGGATATGCCTGGGGGCTCGGACAGGAGACAAACAATAGGGCAGAAGCCCTAGCACTGTGGCAAGGTATCAAGCTGGCAGTCAGGAAAAACCTCAGGTCATTAACGATCTTTGGGGATTCCCGAATCATTGTGCAGGCAGTGGCGACAAGAAGACTCCCCTCTGCTCTACTGCTCAAGAAAATCCATGCCCTGTCCTCTAATTTTCAGAGCTTCAAAATTTTCCATATTCTTCGGACCCTGAATGGTATGGCAGACCTCCAAGCCAACAATGGATCGCTTCTGGGCAGGGGCCAATTGTCAATTAATGGGAAAATCTCCAAGTGCAGTATCCCCTAGTAGATTCCGAGTCAGGTTGGCCATCAGGCTCTTTCTTAAAAGAGGCTTCTCTGACGGCCAAAAAGATTCTGTTCACGGGAAAAAACTTTGGAAGTCGTATACTCAATCCAATCTAGATCGGGGAACCACTTCACAGATGTCCTCTACCACTTGGCATCAGATAGCTCAAAACATTTGTGATTCAGAGGAATCCACAGGCTATAACTCGCAAGCATTCAAAGCTTAAGCTCTTTCCATTACAGAAAGAAGAGGAGCTCGATAGGCAGCAGCTGAACGAACAAGAAAGATGCAATGGCATCAAGTTCCGAGCCGAATGCCTCGTTGGAGGCTAGAATCAATAAAATTCAGAAAGATCCGGCTAAACTCAAACAGCAGGTCCAAGAGATCCTCTCCGTGGGAAAAGCTGGAGAATTAAGCTGGGACCGTCTCAATAAAGATCTCTGCAATCTCAAGGAAGACACGAAGGTGATTTTCAAAGAGCTGGCAAACACCAATGGCGATTTTGGCAATCGCATCTGCACATTAGAAATCAAGGTCCAGAGGATCGTCAGTTCGATACCAGTTCCAAGGAACGATCAGGAATAGCTCTCTTCTCTGGTTTGATGTTATGGTTGCTAACTGGACTCCATTGGCAATTAGTTCGAATAACCGGAGTGATGTTAAATCGGTTTTTTGCCTCATTGTGCATAAGTCATTTCCCATTTTTTATAAGCAACGATGATATGAAGACCTTCTTTGTAAGAGCACCCGGCAGCTTCCAAGCCGGCCATTAACACAAATCTATAAACGTTACTGTTAAAAAAAACCAATAAACCGATTTAACAAATACCCAGCTGCAAGAAATTGATTTGATCCCCCACAAGATGAATAAAACCAAACTTTAAGAGGTACCCAGAGATTTTTTATAAATGTCAAAATGAGCAAAAGAGATCTGTATGGGAAACCGACCTGCATATTGCATTTGACGAGATCCAAAGGGGTTACGCCCGTGTGGGTGAGACCGCAGCTGAGAATGCCTCCCATGGTACAGGCTGCATAGAAGGCCGGGGAATACATGGTAATCTTCCCCGGCTCGCTGGGCGCCGGCACAACAAATGCCTTTGGAGCATTGACTTTGGCAGATGCATTTTCTGCAGAACTCCTAGTGCTGTTGAGATTCAACAGAGGATTCCTATTTCTGTTTAGAAGGGTCTCTGATGCAAATGAGCCTCCTCTAAGATGGCTCAAAGAAGAAGGAGATGGTGAATAAAGAAAGCTTGGCAAAAGAGCTCGGCTGTCTTGCTCTGAGATCGCCATGGCCATGGATTCGATCATGTGTAACACAGAGATAATCGAATAAACGAGAGAGACGGTTGCATCTTCCCTCCTTCCTCCTTCTCTGTCTGTGGTTAGGATTTAGAGAAGCCTTCAGCATTTAGGGTTGCCTTTTCTTATTATTATCGTTAATCTCATTTTTATGGCCAAAGATATTGGAATATTCTTCGGGTTATTTTTTAACTTTATTCTTTCTCCGGGTTGGTTCCAACATAAAAGAATCGTATTATTGCTATTCCATAGAATCAAATAGTATAAAGATAGTATGAATATCATAGATCAAGACATCCAAATCATAAACTGTTCTCAAGAGATCATCAGCATTGCTGATATCTTAAAAGAAGTATAAATAACCCCTGTCAAGTAGACAGGCATCCAACCATTCTTCCCAAAAGAGAAACCCTTCCGGACCAGCAAGAGCATCTTTTGAAAGCTGATCAGCTTGAGTGTTGTGTGACCTATAAATATGTTCAAAAGAAATTTGTCTCATCCTTGAAATCTCCTGTCGGGTTCGATCACACCAATAATTTAGATCAATAACATTAAGATTGAATTCCTGTAAAGCCCACTTTATTGTCACTCGAGAGTCTCCAAAGACTTTGAGATTCACCAATCCAAAGGAATTTGCCACCTTTAGACCAACCCATAGAGCCATTACCTCGGCTTTCATATTGGTTCCTCTACCTCCATTAAGACGAAGTGAAAAGTAATGGTTTTCATTGATATAGATAACCCCACCAGCCGCGCACAATCCATCCTGAGCAGCCCCATCAAAGAATAAAATCAGCTACGAGACAACATAGGAAAAGGAAACCTCCTTTATAACATGCTTACCAGTTTCTTCTTCAGGATAATTCTGTAACATCTTGCAAACAGCATTTACACACTGCACAGGATCAGCTTTCTTGTTTTGAAAAATCACATCATTCCTTGTATACCAAATGGCCCAAGAAATAAAAATAGGGAGAAAGATTGGCTTCTTATTTCCCCTAACCCAATTGTGCAATCCAGCTCCAAAATCCATATCATCCCAAACATACTGCAAATTGAGTTCTTTACAGCACAAATTCCAAATATTTTGCATAAATGAACACCTCACAAAAAGATGATCAGCAGATTCTGAACATAAATTACATAAACAGCACCAGTTAGGACCTGTCCATCCTCGTTTGATTAAATTTTCCCAAGTCTTATGTGAATTTTAATGCTCTCTCCAATAAGGGGTCAGTGGGCTCCATCCATAAGGTGTGAAATACGTTTACGAGGAATTTGAATTTGATGAGGAATATCATATTTTTTCTTTTTTATAATCATCAGGATTTTATTCATATAAATTATATAATAATTTTTTTTAATTATGAAAATTTGAGAATAATAATATATAATGGTTAATTATTTCTATGGAAAACAAGTTTAATTTAATGAGAAATCTAATTGAGTTCATAAAATGATAGTTCGTATTAACATTCATAATAATAATTTATTTTGAATATCACAAATTAAAGAAACACCAAATTCTATACGAGACCCATTTGTTTGTGAGATGAAGGACCTTCTTCATAATCTAAATATTTAACTTAAAGAAGTGTACACACCATATAGTAAAAAGGTTATTTTTCTTTTCTCTTTTACATCAACATCAAGTTATCCATTAAATCATCAAGGATTAAGATTAATATTTTTTACCTATCCAAGAACAATGAAGTAGTATCTAAGAATAATGGAGTAGTCAGGCTCTTTGAGACCGAGAAACCTTTGGGCATTGTTGTTGGATGAATATACTTTAGCCTTGAATTCGTGACTTCCCTAAGACCCAAAGGACCAGAGGACATTGGGCGAACCATTTGCCTATAAAACTAAGCCCACAAACTTGTTATGTTATGATGGGAGTGAGTTAATCTTGTAGCAAAAATACATTTTTTCTTCATGCAAATTTGATAAGAATCTTGCAAAAAAAGTTAGTATGATTAGAGTTTCACTATGATCCAAGTTTTGTGCATGGTGGAACCATGTCCATAGGGGTTTTTCCTAAATGAACCAAACCCTCATAAAAACGACACAAGTTTCAAATTGATAGAAACTCTAGATTCATATATCATCGAATTATGTATGTTGGAGGGAAGTTTGCTACAGTATTAAAAAGCTTATATCATCATGGTATCCAACATCTAATATGTTGTTTCTTTGAAAAGCATATTTACACTTAAATGAGTATACCAACAGTTGAAGCAAGAAGTGTCATGGCATTCTCTCCTGTGAATTTGAAGACGAAAATTAAATCTTTTTGAATCTTCTCATATTAATTATTATTGCTATTATTATTGAAAATGGTGTGTATATAAACTTAAATGGTCCTTTTGAGTAAGTGTATGTATGTATATATCATTTTGAGGAATATATGGATGATCAAGTGTTTGATGAGGGTGTTGTATCTGTCCACTAAATGATCTTCTCTCTGTTTTTTTAGTTAATTGCATCGAAGAAGTGCATTCTACAGTCTAGTAGGGGGATGTGTAACTCCTTCCGTGCTCACCTTAGAGCTGACACGTGTTCTTTTTAAAAAAATAACCTCGTATACAGCTAATCAAATAATTTTGAAATAGATTTTTTATATTAATATAAATTTTGATCATCTAATTATTTGCTACTAAACTAAACACCCATGTGTTAATAATAATAATAAAATCAAGCCAATGATATATTCAAATACTTTACATTAAAAAAATGACTTTTGTTACTTGGCCATGTGAATTTTAACGAACTTTTTCAAGGTAAGTTTGTTATGAAGTTTTTGATTTTATTTCTACCATAGGTTAATAATAATAATAATTATTATTATTATTATTATTATTATGCATTTGACATGATACATTATGAAATCTAGTGCTTTATCTTTAATGTCTATTGATCATACGGTGCTTTATCTTTAATGTCTATTGGTCCTATGGTATATTATATATGAAGCACATTAGACCTATAATTAAGCCTGATCTTTACAATGGTGGTCAGGCTTAATTATATGGTATTATATGATTAATAAGAATAAGTAATTTTGTTCTAAGGCCTTTACTTATGATGACATTTTAATTTTTGAGTAGAGAATAAGGTCTCTACTTATGATGACATTTTAATTTTTGAGTTGAGAATGGTAAATGTTGAATTGTAAGTATTTGAAATGGAGTTCCCAATTGGATATGTAATTATTAAGATGTATATACTCATTGTTGTTTAGATGCTTCCTCTAAATATGGCATAAAAGGGTGGGCAACTACTTTAAAAGGCATAATGCATGGCAATTTTTTTGAACTTCTTCGTTATTAGTTGAGCTTTGTTCATTAATAACTTTTGGTTCCACTAACATCAATGGAGAACATTTTGTTGAAGTAATGCCTCGTCCAGGTAAATATAATAGACAAAATATCCATTATAAAATACTTTGGGCATAGTTTGTATATTAATCATAACACTTTGTAACAAAGCTATGGCGACCCGAACATAACAAAGAGATCCAATATAACCATATTTAACTATCACAACTTAGTATATTAGGCCTATAGCGCTATTCAAGGGATTCTTTTATTGGCCCATAAAGCTAAACAAACAATTTATGGCTTAATAGTCCACTAGTTGACCCTTTCAATAGTCCATTGTTTAGATAATTCTGTATCCTTGGAATTTCATTCGTCTGATAGACGGGGAATCTAGCTATAGTACCCAGAAATGATTTCTCATTGAGAAAACACCTTTGGCATAATTATTATTATTTAAGGTTAGAGCTAAGTGTGACACCAATTTGGTGTATGAGATCCTCTTGTTTGTGGGATGAGGGACTGCACATCAATGTAATGACGTAATTGCAAAAGTTTATAAAAGTGTGCATACCCTACCCTCCTCTGAATTTGAACCTATGACCTCTTAAGAGGAAACACAAGTTCTTAACCATTAGGCCCACTCAAACTATAGTGATGCATGGTTAAATTATGTTTTACCTGAACATTTTAAAATAAAAGCATTTCACAAAGTTTTTTTTTTTTTAAAAGAGGATCATTAATTACCATTATATGTATATATGGGCTATTAGAAATTCATCATCTACACGTTCGTATTGCATTTGTCTCGTGATTAACGATCTAAGGATTTCAATTTATTTGATATGAATTGGGATGACAAAATCTTGTGGAGTTCTTTAAAGGAAGTGGAAACACCATACTAGGTAAACTTCACTGAAATTGGAGGACATCGTAATTATGGCCATAGAGCTTATGGCTTGAAGTCTAAATATTTTGAATGTGAATTTCACAATGGAAGGGATAAGAGCTCAAATGAGAGAGTTGTTCCAGGATCTCGCCATTTCTTATGAAGAAAGGGTAATGTTGGCTTGCTATCGGCCTGTAGAAATATCGGCATATGACAGGATGGCAATAACACTTTAAATAGTCTGGGTTGGCAGGTGCAGGAGGAGTCCTTTTCGACTCCGAGGGAAACAAGGTGAAATACTTTGCTTGGGGAATTGGTAGGAGGACCAAAATGATGTGCAGTGGCTCGGGTTGATCAAAGGAATGGAAATCGCAAGGAATGAAGAAATCAAAAATCTTGTGGCCTTTGGAGACTCAATGTTGGTAATAAGGGAAGCTAGAACTTTGGCCAAAAAATGAAGAAAGCCCATCTCTAAGCTCCACCACCTCTTCAATTTCATGGCTAAAGACTTCAATTCCATCAACATTCTTCACGTTTTGAGGAATAATAATCAGAAAGCAGATATCATGGCCAACGTAGGTGCTGGTCTAGACTATGGAATCTCGATCAGTAATGGTCAAGATCTTGGCATCAATTGGGTTCCATAATCTTTGCCCCCTTCCAATTTTGACGATGAAACTCAAGCATGTTCCAAGTTTTGGGAAGTGGTGTTTCTCCTTGGCATGGGATAACCCTCATTTTATCCCTATGAACTATAGTCCCGTTTCAAATTCGATTTTCAATTATTGCAAAATTTCCATGTGATCCTTCAACACTCCTCGAAATTTGCCTATGTCCTCTCGGCGCCCTTGGAGCCCTGCACACATTGGTAACACCTATCTCGCATGCTAGCTTTTATGGAGGTCAAGGATCGAGGAACCTTCGGCTTATATCTCGCTCGGGGGTGATATCCCTATCATTGGGAAGTTTGAGAATGGTTGTCCTTGTTCTATGGATTTGAGTACTCAAATTAGGGATCTACACTGCAGTCTCATAATAGTGGAAGTGAAGACAGATGGCATGAGGTCTAACATCAGGAATAGCACCAGTGCCTTTCAAGGAATTGCTGAAGACAAAGCTGAAAATGTTGTTGGGAACAAGGAGAAGAATGCTCACCATTAACTCGTTAATTCTGGAACACTCAGTTCGTTCGAACTCTTTTCTCTTCTATGGCTTTTCAGTACGTTTGTGATAAGTCTCTTTTTTCTAAGCTTGTAGAATCTGTTGATCAGCTAGTTTAATGTTTCTTTCTCCATTATGTATTACTCCTGTATTTTGCTTCTACGCAAGTTTGTAAGAGTCTTCAACTATCGCATAATAGGTTTTGTGTATGATCTTCCTAGACTAGAAAGTGAAGAGCTAGAATTCATGGCAGCTCTTCAATTTTGGGATCAGTCTTCCCATCTTTTTTGTAATTTCGTTCCTCTTTTTATATAAAAGCTCATTATCTGTTATTGTAAAAAAAAAATAACACTTTAAATAGCAAAACTAGATTTGGTTATCTTTCAAACAATCTATCAAACTTAGGTTCCAATGAAGCATTATCCCCAAATCACACCCTATGATGCAATCTTTTAGCCCAAACCTCTCTTAAACAAGGCTTACAGGTTTCCACTGCCCATCAAGTGCACAACTATGACCCATTCTTAAATAAATAACAGAGAACAAAAATTCCAACGTTGCAATAGAATCACTAAATTTGAACCAACATAAATTCCAGAGCAGCAGTGTAATGCTTTCTTTATTTAAAGTTATCATCCCACATATAATGCAAACAACAAATAACAATTTTGTGTACTTTGCTTACAACATAAATTAATTTCCAATCTAAATTTAACCTTATGCAGTGATCTGAACTAACTCCATTTGTCTATTGTTGAACCGAGTTGAGATAGGATGAACTACATCCCCAACCACAAATCCAACACTGGCCTTCCTTGCTACCTTCAAACTTCTTCAAAATCTGAACTCTTCTCCTTCGAAATTCCCTTTTTTATTATATCCAGTGTGTCTCTTCATTTTCCATGGAGAAGGTGGATAGTTGCAATTGTTCCTCTTCCAACCAATTCCACCAATGAACCATGTTCCAACTCATATGCTCAACCTTGATTATGCCACCTCACTCCATGTGTAGATCTGATATGATTTGAAATTCACGTATTTTGTAATCGTGATTTGTAATCTACAGACTTTTCGTAGCCGAACAGGCTTTCTGCAACAAACAGACTTCATGTGGCCAAACAAACTTTCTGCAATCAAACAGACTTACAGCAACCGCTACAGACTTTGTGCAACGGAGACTTTCCACCGCCATTACAAACTTTTTGCAACCGATACTTTCCACTGCCACTACATACTTTCTCCAACCGAACTTTGTGCCTCCGATGCAGACTTTCTGAAGCTGAACAAAGTCACAACAGGTTTATGTAGCCGTTTATTTCCTCCTACAACTATTAACCAAACTAAATCTTTTTGGGGTGATGTTGATTGCCCAAACCTAAGGATGCTCTTGCATCATACACCCTTGGTAAGAAAAATTGAGCATCCTGCTGAAAGAGTTCAAGAAAATTCCCCCCTTTGTTTATTTTTCCTCTTTTTCCACAACTTCTACACAAACCTAATGGGGCTTACACTCTATAAGAAATCGTGCTCAACAAGGCTTACATTTTCAAAAATCCATGCCCAACAGGGCATACTACCTCCCTATCCTCCCATTGTAATATGATCAGCAACACAAGTTGTTCATCCTTTGCGTTATTCTCTTGGAATGCAACACTTATGTCAGTACCATAAAGACCAACATCCTGTAGACATCTATTTTGCATGTCTTTAAAACTCATGGTGTCAATATCGTACACTAACTCCAAATCAAAATCAGACTTCACAATAAAATGTGTCCCCAAATCCAACATTCCATTTCGTTGCTCAACAACAAAAATATCCATTGCAAAGGATTTACCTTCCTCAACATTTGTGTCAAATGTATCATGTGAGTCAACTTCTGTTTGCATAGTTAGGGCCATGCTATGCCCATTTCCCGGACTTCTTTGGTCACTTCCAAATGCACTCAGTTTCAGATGAGGATCCACATTTGCCTCTTCATCCTGCAGGTCCTTATGACCAACATCCTCTCCATCATCATTTGTAAAATCCTCTGTATCTAGCAACATGTTAGATACCATTTGCACATAATACAAGGTTCACTCTATCACCAAAGGCAATCTTCTCATGGCATTTGTAGCCTTCCTTTCTGCTACACATCCTCTAATTTGACAACAGACTTCCATCAAAATATTATCCCTCTCGCAACTCCTCTCATTAAGTATGGATTCCACCTGCCTGATATATTATGCTACGCTGAAAATAAGGTGGGTGTCTTCCATCTTCACAAATTCCTTGGTAGCAATCTTCAAGGACTCATCATCCTTCACACATTCAACCTTCCATCCCATTGTAGTGTAGCAATATTCCGGTCTACATGCCTCTTCATCCAATATGCTTGGCATCTTTGGTACATGTTCTTCCTCGTTTTCTTCTTCTTCAGGCCAGCATACAATCGCAGGTCCTCCATCTCTCTTTATATCACTTTCATCAAGGCTCAAACTAGAGTTTTCTCCATGCTTCTTGACCTCTTTAGTCCTTGGGGGTTCTACATACCAACCGCCCACATTCTCCAATGCAAACTGTTGTATTTTCTGATTGCCATACTTTTCTTGACCTTCAGAAGCCAAATGTACAAGCTTTCTCCTTAACTTGCTTTCCAAAGCATCCAGTCTTCCTTTTAAGAAATCTATCCAATACTTCTCTAGCCTTTTATCCTCTATCGTCTTCTTTTTCTGTGGTATTCTTGCTAGGCTCTCGACCGTATCCATCAATTCTTTTATTCCAGTCATTTCATCATCTCTTGGGGTTCCTTTCTTAGCCATTTTTGCCATCAAAGTGCAAAATTATTATTATATTTGTTTTTCTTCTCTTCAAATTGTCACTTGTAGACTTCTACCGTTTTCCAATCTTCTCCACAATCGTTCTTGATTGTCGTAATTCTTTTGGTTTGTTGGTTCTATAGTTCCCTTGGCTCTTCTCACCTCTCAAGGTTGTTCCTCTTTGTGGTTGTCTCTTCACACGCATGCCTCGTAGTCTTAAATCCAAACTACTAGTTACAAAGTGCCTTGCCAACACTATCTCCCATGAGCTTCCCTGCCAACAATCATACTTGCTGAAACAACCTTCACTTAGGTCTCATACAACCACAATTTCTACAAGGAACAATTTATCATGGAACAAACTCAACGGGAGCTAAATAACGCTTTGATAACTCTATAATTCTTCTCTACCCAGAATTGAACCTATGTTCTGCTTTTTTTTTGGGTCCTCATAACCCAAAGTTGAAACTAGCTCTGATACCACTTGATGAAGTCATGTAGCCTAAACCTCTCTTAAGCAAGGCTTACAGGTTTCCACTACCCATCAGGTGCACGGCTATGACCCATTCTTAAATAAATAACAGAGAATAGAAATTCCAGCATTGCAATAGAATCACTAAATTTGAACCAACAAATATTCCAGAGCAGCAGTGTAATGCTTTCTTTATTTAAATTTATCATCCCACATACAATGCAAATAGCAAATAACATTTTTATGTACTTTGCTTACAACAGAAATTAATTTCCAATCCGAATTTAAACTTCTGTAGCGATCTGAACTAACTCCCTTTGTTTGTTGTTGAACCGAGTTGATACAGGCTAAACTATGTCCCCAACTGTAGAGCCAACACTACCCTTCCTTGTTGCCTTCAAACTTCTTTAAAAACTGAACTCTTCTCCTTCGAAATTCCCCTTTTTATTATTTCATGTGTGTCTCTTCATTTTCCATGGAGAAGGTGGATAGTTGTAACCGTTCCTCTTCCAACCAATTCCACCGATGAATCGTGCTCCAACTCATATGCTCAACCTTGATTATGCCACCTTACTCCACGTGTAGATCTGATCTGATCCGAAATCCTCGTATTCTATAATCGCCATTTGTAATCTACAGACTTTTCGCAGCTAAACCGACTTTCCGCAGTCAAACAAACTTTCCGCAACAAACATAATTTCCACAGCCGAACAGACTTTCTGTAGTCTCGACAGAATTTCCGCATTCAAGACTTTTCGTCGTCGCTACAGAATTTCCACAGTTAGACTTTCCGTCACCGCTACAGACTTTCCGCAGCCAAACGAATTCGCAATAGGTTTCTATAGCCGTTTATTTCCTCCTACAACTTTAACCAAACTAAATTTTTTGGGGTGATTTTGATTTCCCAAACCCAAGGATGCTCTTGCATCACCCTATTTTGGCATTAAGGAGGATTTGAGCTTACTTGTGATTATATTTAAAGATGTACCAAACTTTTGTTATTATACTTGGTCTTTCATTGATCTACTTAATGGTAATTTTGTTGGCAAAACAATTTTGTTGGGAGATTCTCTCTTGCAATATACCAATCACCCACCTAACCAAGATGGAAAATAAGGGATATAAGAACTTGGAGGAGACTCTCCAAGATCAGAAGAGGAAGGATGGAGAGGAAATGGCCATATGATTCATAACCCATGCCTTATTGATTATATCCCTAATATGGAACCAGTCATTAACAAACATTTATATGATATTAATGTGATAAAAAATGTTGTCGAGGATACTGTGATATCCCTAATATGGAACCAGCCGTTAACAAACATTTGTATGATATTGATGTGATCAAAAGTGTTGTTGAGGATACTCAATGTTGATTTGTTTATATATATATTTAATCAAGTACTTAAATCTAATATCAACATGGAGATGAATTCCTCTGAGATTAGATGGGACATCATCATGTTGACTAATCTACTCAATGACACTATTAACAACTCCAACGAGAACATAGAGCTCCATGTATGTATGTATGTAACCCTATATCTTTTAAGCACAAATAAGTTTGTGCCTTGTTTTTTAATATCTCTCTCTAAGTTTAGTAGATTTGGGAGTTAAGATGGATCTTTATCATTTAAACTAGATGTCGAGTTGTAGTTATTTTAAGAGCTTAATTTCAAGCTCAAGTGGTCATTGCTTGATGATGAGATATTTTTACACTACCATGCAACTCCAAGACACTACGATTCTCTCTCTCTCTCTCTTTATGTATATATATATGCTTACTAGATCTAGGCTGCCTCTCTCAAACACATATTGAATCTTTTGAGAAGAAAGAGGTTTGTGCCTTGTTTTTAAATATCTCTTTATGATTTATAGATTTAGACTCTCTCTCTCTCTCTCTCATCTTGAATCACTTAAGCACACAGAGGTTTGTGGCTTGTTTTTTTATCTCTCTTTGTGCTTAATAAACTCGGGGTTGACATGGATCTCTATCATTTAAATCTCATGTTGACTTCTCTCCCTCACTCGTCTTTTTTAAGCACAAAGAGGCTTGTGCCTCAATTTTTATCTCTCCTTATGATTATTAGACTTAGATTTAAATGGATCTTTATCATTTAAATCTCACGTACATTTGTAGTAATTCTATGAGCTTATTAATAAGCTCAAGTGGGCATTGCTCAAGGATGAGGTATTTACATTGCCATGCAACTCTAATCACCACCATTATCAAAGCACTTAATGAAAACTCTCTGAAAAAATAGATTTGGTGTTGGATTACTCATTTTCCTCATGGACAAATGGGAAGGGTAGTATCATCATGATTATTTTAAGAGGCTAGATTTACCTTCTTCTACACTAACCTACAAAATTGTCATATTTTCTTCAATGCACTATAAATGGAGGAGGGTTAAATCAATCTTGGATGATTAGAACATGGTTTTAAACACGACCAAGGAAAATACGATTGGGAACCATGTCCTCATTAATCCCAAACCCATTCATTATTATCGCATCATCAAAGTGCAAGGTGTAATAAATATTAGGTTCAGGGTTTCTGGGAGGAGGGGAAATTCTATCTATTTATACCCCAGATGGTAGTGTGGATTTCAATCATAAATCTGAGATCTCGATGCTCTGTGTTCTTTTAATTAGTAATGTAGCATTATTCCTCTCACTAATTTTATGAACTCTTTTTACGAGATATTTTGCTATGTTTCCTTGCATTATCAATTGCATAATACATGTGTTATTGGTTTATTAACTCTTTACAATCTCTATTGTTTAAAAAAAATTATTGTGTGTTACGTGTTGGTGTTTATGTAGTTCATGGATTTATTCCTAGTTTTTTTAGGGATTTTGGATAGTGTTGTCTTAGCTTAGCTTTGCATTTTAATGAACTTGAATAAATTACATGATGGTACACGGAAAACTTACTCCTTCAAGGAATTCTTACTACAAGAAAACACCTTATAGTTGAGATATTTGTAGAACTTCCCCAAAAACTCGTTTCCTTTCTCATTTGTAGCAGAGGCAAGCGACCAAAGGTTTTAGTGGAGGATTTACTTCTGAAGCTATTAAATTGACAAAAATGCACTATTGTGCTTATGTGTCAAGCGTATCCAACAATGGATGTGACATTTCATTCTAAAGTATATATTTTTAAATTAAATAATCCAAAAAAGAATGAATGGTGTGTTTAACTAAAATTTGATTCGATGGTGTGCTACATATACGACACACTGTCATATGGTGTGATATGTGTGTGTGTGTGTGCATTTAGTGAAACATTGACTCTCTAGTGTGCCTTGACTACAAAATCATCGTCATTGGTGTGTTCCTCACATATAACACTCAATATCAAGTTTAAATGTTTTGTTATCAAATATAGATTTGTATATGCCCATGGGGTGTAGAATAGACGGTGAATGGGTGTATTATTAAGGCACTCCTTACTGTAAGGTCGTTGGTTCGAAACTCCATGGGTACTAGCCTTACAACATGTGTGTGTGTGTGTTAAAAATGGAAAAAACTTAATGGCGCATTTAATTTGAAAGGCATGCCCCAATGCTCTTAGACTAAGATGCATCATTCAATAGTGCTCTTGTAAAATAAATTGCATTCGTCCATCTTTCTGTCAAGTGCACTGAAGTAGGGTAAAATAAACAAATATAATTTTTCAACCAAATTTTCGATTTTTAATTGTCCTCTAATGCTTTCAAAGACAAAGGCATTGGTGCTCACTCTCTTGCATGGAACCCTTGGTACTAGTAGAATTTTGTTGCCTCATTCCTAGAGTCGTACTCTTTGTTGGTTTTTTTTGGTTGGAAAAAATGCTTATAATTTTGTTTTTTTCATCTACATAGCAACCATGCCTCCTCAGCTCGCAAGACAATAGGTAAATTACTTCTTACCTCCTCATTTACATTTTTTGTGGATCAAAAATTTAAATTATTGATCAAATTTATGTTTTTCCCTTCTTCTTTTTAAAAACTGCATAATGCGTTCAGTGCATCTTGTAAATTTACAGGAATCACCATCACCAAGCATTCAATTGGTTCATCTCGCATTGAACAAATTGGTACATCGTGTAGATTTACAGGAAACATTGTCACCAGTGCATCATGTTTCAAGAAGTGCACCATCGTAGGTGAAACTAAAAAAGGTTATGTTGGTGCACTTCCTTAATTAAAGTTGCATTATCATAGAGCGTGTGTAGTTATAAGCAACACACTTCCTACGTGCGAGTTTTAAACTTATGCTGATTGGTTTGTGCTTCAAAAAATGAATTTGGGCAGTGTGTGCAGTGCTAATAACGATTAGACGAGCACCAACAATTATTTTAATTTAAAATTTCCCTCCCATGTACGATGCATTTTAAATAAAAAACATAAACATCTTTATTGGTGTCCTTTCTATTTCAATATTGTAACACAATTACCAATATCACTATGGTATTCAAGTATACTTTGTTAATTAGCATAGCACCATTGATAATGTGTCTTGTGATTAGAAACACGTAGCTGGTGCATGAGCACTTAAATTATCTCAGATTGGTCAATGCATTGGGGCACCATCTATGGTGAATTCATCCATTTCACGAGCACCGGTTGATGTAATATTTAACAATTGTACCTCCATATCTGATGCATTTGTTAATAGCCAATGACACCAGTAACAATGATTTTGATATGTGCCCCGCATCAATAAAAAAAACCATTTTAAAAAATATTTAAACAAAGGATAAGATGCAAGACATCATATATGATGATTCTTGATATTGCAAGTGCACCATAGATACTGTTTTAGTACATATGAAGCTCACTGGAAACATATTCAAAATACATGTTTTCCACATAAATGTTGCATTGGTAAAAAAAGTAAAAGCATCGTTGAGGATGCACTAAAGTATCTCAAGTGCACAATTTTAGGGAAATTTATATTTTACAACTTTGTCAGTGCATGATGTAAGTGTCATGGCTTATTAATGTGCTTATAAAATGTAAGGATGTTTTGTTATTGGTGTGTCTTTACTAATATGCACACCATGCACAAGGTGCAATTTTTTATCGTAGCACTGTCGGTAGTGCTATTATCTTTTTTTAAGTAAATTGTTGTGTTTAACACAATATTTATATGGGAAACTTTAATTTCATTTAAATATATACAAAATGATATATATATATATATATATATATATATATATATCATTTTTTTTCTAGAGAAAAAACAAGCAATATATTCAAAAGTGAATATACATTGAGTTTCCCCTGCAAACTCAAACAAAGTTTAGACTAAAGACAGACTCAAGATAAATTGCCTCACCATATATTAACTTAAGAGCTAAACATAATTATGACTGTATCTTCGAACTCGAGGTAATAGATACTTGGGCTATTCATGACCTTTATATAGACTATTTTGTCATTACCTTATTTACATCCAAAACATCAAATTTCAAGCGAAACAGAGTTATGATTATCTCTTTAAACTCATCACGACTAATAATCGTGTTGTTTTGATTTTCAATTATAACTCATCATAACTTTAGCCTTGTTGCCCTGCTTTTCAATCTCCACACTGCTTCTTGTTCTTATAAGAGCATTCTTCGTTTGTTTTCCGACTGGATGAGAGAGTTTTTTCAATCATTTGACAGATAGCCACCTCCTTCGAATCATAAATAGCTTGAAGAGAGTCTTCTACAAATTTTATATCCTACTCATCATACAACTTCTTTTAGCGAGCCCACCCAATGGTTGCCTTCTTTAGGTTTCTTAATTTTAACCAAAATGAGGAGAAGCCGAGACATGTGAAGTTGGGTCAAAAGGAATCCATATATCTCGTAGCATAGAAATGAAGTCTTCCTCATTAATCTAGCCTAAGTTGAATTTGAAGGCTTGTTGGATTTTGTCCCCTTCCCTTAATCCCCAATAAAATCGGAAAGTGATCAGACTCATCTCTACAACTAACCCATTGCCTCAAATTCACAGAACTCTCCACAAGGGATTCAGAGACCAAGAACATGTCCAACCGCTTTGCTATATGATATTCTCTAGTCCTCTTATTTCTCCAACTAGGCTTAAGCTTAGCGAGCTCAATGTCCAAGAGTTATTTTTCCTCAAACCCGCGAATAAAATAGTTCGAGAGAGGATTCAATGAGGCCTTATGTACCTAGACTTCGGAAGCTCCCAGGGTGAAATTGAGATCACTAGCTAAAATAATAGAAGAAAGGCTTCCTCATCAAATCGTCCCAGAAAGCAACCATATCCAGATAAGGACCATAGATGTTGAGGACTTAAATCTCCATGCCCAAATCTTTTGAGAAGAGTTCAATTGCCAAACCAAAACCCACAAGTTTTTGGCCCTGGTTGACTTGGGATTCCATCTAGTCTCCAAGCCTCTAGAATGGCCTCTAACATCAAATGCTACGAAAATCCATCCTTTGAAAATAGCTTATGGAATCTTAACAATAATATACCCCTCTCCTAACGTTCCCTACATAAGAATGATATCTGGAGAATTGGAGTCAACCAATCTCCTGAGTGATGATTTTTTGGAAGGGCTCTCCAAATCCCTATAGTTGAAAGAGAGAATTTTCTTTTGGAAACCCCAATAAGGGCTTTCGCTGCTTTAAGCACCCCATCAATAGAAGGTTTTTTACCAACTGTCATATCGACCCTAGCTTTATCCTATGCTTTGGAGAAATTTTATTTGCGACCTCCTCCTTTCTTCACATATAGACTTCCTGGATTTCACCCCAATCCCCCAGGGTCTTTATGAGCTTTGCTTTGAGTCTACCTAGGTCTCAGATTATATCTAACAATTTCCTCTTCAGACTCCTTGGTAGACCCCGACTCAATAGAAACTAAAGGCTTCAGAACAACAGAGTCCTACCAAATACTAGGGTAGGTTGTTGGTCTTAAGGGGGGAAGAAGGGAAAGAGATGCCATGGAACCCACAAGGGAATAGGGAAGTGACGGTTGAGCACTTGATATTACTTGAAAAGAAGAGAAAGTATTCAAGGGAAAGGTGGAAGATACCATCATACCTACAATTGAACCTTCCACTTGACCATAATCGTTCACACTTTGGACTCCGTTTGAATTTGTCTACCCGTAAGCCTTTCGAGAGAGGCCCATTAAACCCATAGGCCTCCGCACAAAGGGAGAAAGGATACTCATTATGGTCAAAGTGTTAATTTTTTATCTTTAATTCATAAATGCAATAGTACTTGAAATCAAATAACAATGATACACATAAGCAATCACATTCGACACATGAATTTACCCTGGGAAAACCCTCTATGACTTGAGGGAGAAGACCCCAACAAAACCTTCCTTAGTATATTGATAGATAACAGAGAATGTATTTTACATCAAGCACCACTAGTGCAATTATAGAGCATGAGAAAGATAAAGAAGAGAGTCTCAGAATAATATACTGCACAAAGATAAGCGCCTTGCCTTCAAGGGAGAAGAGAATTCACTTCACATTGAATTCATCAATCCTGTATAACATATTTATATATTCTTCACATGCACCAACTTCTATTTTTATCTTCTGACTTCATAATGAACTCGCTCTCCATCTGGATGTATCAATATTGGATGAAGAAGAGCGCCCCACTTCTCATGCAGTGCATTAACCGACTGAACTAAGTCTTAGGATGAACTCGTCCCTTAACTGAAAGCTTTTCCACTTAGCTAGGTGGCTAACTTAAGTGTCGTCATGCAAGTGTCACAACTCAAGTGTCATATTTTAGTTTAACATAAGTGTTGTCTTTTAGTTTAACATAAGTGTCGTCATGCAATAACACTTGGTTAAATAGATCTTCTTTGTTATCACTTAGTTAACTCTCTTAATCGATTTTTTCTTGTTAGCATCATTGTAGTGATCAATTCAAGTTATCCTTTGATTTACTAAAGTCTTCATTGAAGTTTAACAATTCAAATTCTCTCTTAATTAATTCTTTTATGTGCAATTCAAATTCTCTCATATCTTATCTACATGTTCCACATGTGCCAACTTAATTATCATACCAAATATGCTAAGGAGATTTTCCAAATGTTGTGATCATATTATCCTACTATTGTTCCAAGTGGTTATATGCTAAAGTAATTCACTCTAGGGGTGGCCAGTCCCTAGGGGAGACTTAATAGCTCAACCATGGTTAGAATTACATCACACACCATACATGCTTTGAAGCATCACCTCAACACATGAGGCACCACCACAACACATGAGGATCTGTCTTGACACACAAGACCTTATCCTTGACTAGCAAGAATGTACAACATCTTCACTTTGACATGCAAAGCACTTTCCTTAACACATGAAGCTTAACCATTCTTCAGTCCAACTAAAAATTCTTCTCCAAGTTTCCTGATTCCAACTCAGGATCCTATAAGGCATTACTTCGACACACGAGGCTCAATTTTGACACACAATATTGCCTTGGAGAATGATTCATGATGTTGTAACTTTAATACAAAGGAACCAACTCAACCTCGTTCCTCACTACATGGATGTCCAGTTCAAATATTTTGGCCTTTGGGGAAGCCCTAATTTCTCCCCCTCTCTAGCTGAGTGGGAACGTTTGATCGAATCACTTGGAGAAAGTGGGATGGACTTTGACCTAAAAGGAAAATGAAAATTATCTACTAGGCGGCCATATTGATGACATCGATGACACTAGAAGTGAACGCCTTCGTAATCCAACCTTTAGGAAAGAACACTGGAACCCATTTCAATTTCTATTTCTTATGCTAACCCATTTCTAACATCCAACTTATATATACTTCTAGAAACTCTCCCAATGAGTTCCCAATATCCCTAAAGACTACCGAGAACTAGAGGTCAAGGGGAATCCATGGGAGACAAACCCAGATGGGTGCAATATATAGTTTTTCATGGCTGGCATTAAATAGAGAAGATCGCAATTTAGAGCCAAAAGAGCTATCTTGATGCACTGATTCCTATGTAGAATCCATTGAGCATCTTTTGATGACTTTAGAAGAAAAACAAACCAACCCTTAATCATAATAAGAATCGTTGGGAGGTAACCAAGCTTCTACCCCCAATAAGCCTCAACCCATTCTTTAAGGGTTTTAAATCTGAGACGACGCCCTCAAATCCTTTCAACAATGGCTTTTTATGCCATGTCCACTACGCTGTGAAGCAAAATGTCTTTTCCCAACACTAATTTTATGGCCTTGCCCTGTGATTTAGTGCATTTTTTTTTCTTTCCATAGCTACCCTTTCCTTTTGAATCCGAGTATGTGCTCTGCTTTTGAGACTGAGCACCATCCTTTTCCCCTTCATAATTGTGATCTTGAGGGCCTTCAAATGCCCCCACCTTTAAAGGAGAATAATGGAACGCAGAGCACCCCCCATAATTGCTACCTACCTAAGTTGAAAAACCATCAGAGAGCAAAAGGAAGACATTTGTGTCCACAAGAAATTCTCCTGGAAGCTCTAAGCTTTGAGGAAGAGAGTCGAAACTACCGAGCTCAATAGAGTAAGGAAAAGTAGGTTCATCAATGTACAAGAATGGAAAAACATTATCACTTGGGAGGCCCGAGCCATCCAAAAAAGGTCCCACACCTAAAGAAGGGAACTGGGCTTTAAAGGGTTGCGTTAATACTTGGCATGATGGAGACCATGACAGATCTTGGTATTCTGGATCCATTTCCAAAAACTGACGTTGTAGGTTCTAGGATTGGAGAAAATATGATGCTCAAACATGGAAAGAGATTCCTACTGACATCACCACCTACTTCCACCTCTAGCAACCGCCCCCCTAAGTCACCTTCTTCTATGGTCTCCCAATCCACCACCTGCCTGCCAAGTGGCACATCCCATATATTTTCTTCCTCCAACGGATCTAAGGAATAATCCACTTGCTCTTCGTCGTCTTCCATAATCATAACTACTAGTGAGGACTAGGGAGATAGGCAGAGACTTCGCTTCGAGAATCTAAGCCTGCAACACCATCACTTGAACCCTAACCCCACAAAAAAACCACAAACCTCCATCCTCTATCATATCATGACCAATGTATAATGTATGTGCAACCAATGTATTTATGAAAGGGGGGATGACTCCTTGCATAATGTATGCAAAATCAATGTAAAAACACTTACCAAGTAATAATAAAATTAGAAGGTTGCATTGCCTTGTTGTTTTACCTGCAAAGAATAAGATTTCCATGTAAAATGATCGAGTGCATTGTTGTTATTGTTATTTGCTTGTTTATTTTTATATTAGTCTAACATATATTTAATAAATTATACAAAATAATACTATCAGCCTTAGAAGCAACAAAACACCTCCCTTACTATTTTTTTGTGTGGCAATTAGTCCTATGTCGATCTGTTGGTGGGAGGGATATTTATTCATCAAGTGAGAGCTTAAAGTATACGAATCCACATAAAAGGATCCACATTTGAATCGACCATCAACAATCTAGAGATATGCATCTTTCTCGCAAACTGTTAATTTGATTCAATCTTTTAGAATGTTTAGCCCCGTAATTAATTTATTTTTTTAATGTATGAATCGATTAGCTCATCCAAAAAACAAAGGAAATCCATGGGAATAGGGTTTCGACCTCCAAAATTCTTCATTGAGCCTCCAACTCTCTTTGACATCTTCAGATCAAGAATTCCGTAGAAGCATTTCACCTGGATTTTCTGCAAATTGAAAGGATTTTTCAATTATTTCACCCAATTTTTTTTATCAGGGTTTCACGTGAATGATTTCTCCCATGGATTTTCTTTAGGATTTCAACTATTTCACCTTTTTTTGGTATTAGGGTTCTACCTAACTGATTTCTCCCATGTATTTTCTTTAGATATTTATACAAATATTATGGTTATGAACGGTATTCATGTGAATGAATGTTGGTATTCACATGGTTTTGTTATTGACAAGATTTGCAACATTAGGTTTGATGTGGATTTGTGAAACTGTATAAGTAAATAATCTGATGTCATTAACTTCTCAACCAAGCATTCCAACATCCTATACCTTGACCCCAAAACTGAGAGAAAAATATAGACCCTTCTCTACCAGTTGTTATAAAGTTTATAGAGAAACTTGATTTATAAACCTTTAATCTTATAGAGGCGGACGTCAAGTAAAATCTCCAAGCTCGGGCTTTCCTAATTTCAGTCAATATAAGTTTATGAAGATGTCAGTGGTGATGAAACTACAACGTCATTTATAATGTACAACTACTTTAAATGTTCTGAGTTTTACAACATAGGTCGTGGTGGAAAATTTGTAGCAAAAATTATTGGTTTTATTTAATGTCTTACGCAACCAATGTAGCCACGACATATAGTATATGACCTTCAAGTAGTGCATTTGTTAGATAAATAGTAAATAGAAAATGACTCTAAACAATAGAAGGGAAATGAATCCACGGTTGGAGCAAATTGCACTCTCTTCTGTCATGGTAAGTGTTTCAAATAAATGCACGCTAAAAAATACAGAGGGACTTGAAATTGATCAAATATACTCAAATATACGTAAGAGAAATTGAGAGTATATTGAACATTAACGCCATTTTGATAAATATGCTCAGCTTATTTTATGTTTTAGTATTTGATGTGTTTTATTGGGATATACTTATGTTGTTTCATAAGATTCCACAATTTCAACCCCCCCATCGTTCAATAATAGCTTTTTCTCCACATCATCCTAATAAGAATTTAGATTTTGTTTACCAAGTTTCTCTTTCCTATTCATAGAAGGGTTTGGGTATTTGTCACTGAAAATTATGATTATTGTGGCCATCCTAGTGAAACTCATCATAGTTGATTTCAATTTGCAAAATATGCATGTATCTGGTCTTAGGTTGAATCCATTCTATGGCATCGTCGAATATTCCAAATAAATATTTTTATCTGTAGGGTTTTACGAAGTCGATCATGCAAATTCAAGCAGTTTGTTGTTGCAGCAACATCCCCCCCCAAATTTTTTGTACATATTGGGGCCCCTCCTTTTGTTCTTTCTAGAGAGTCTGCCTAAAGAGATTAATTCTTGTTTTTAGTTTTGTTTTCAACTGAGGAATCTGCTTTAAAAATTTGAAGTTTTTCTTCTAAGTTAAAATTCAGGATTCCCTCCCGAAACCGCGGAAGTGTTCAAGTTTCTCTCCCGAAACCGCGGAAAGCTTTTTGAAAAAACTTAAGTTCCCTTCTCGAAATTGCGGGAGCCATTCAGAAATCGCTCCCGAAACTGCGGAAGCGTTCAAATTTCTCTCCCGAAATTGCAGAAGCAAATGGCGAATCCCTTCTGAAACTACGGAACCATTCAACTTTCCCTTCCGAAACTGCGGAAGCATTCAAGTTTCTTTCCCGAAATTGCGGGAGCCATTCATGAAAGTCTCCCAAAATGGCGGAAGCATTCAGCGAACTGTCTCGAAACTGCGGAAGCCATTCGCATTTTTCTCCCTAAACCGCCGAAAGACTTAGTGTTTTTTGGAAGAACTTAAGTTTTCCTCCCGAAACTGCGGAACCATTGGGCGAACTCTTTCGAAACTGCAGAAGCCATTCGCAATTCTCTCCCGAAACCGCCGAATCTATTTTCCTATCTCTCTCGAAACTGCAGAAGCCATTCGCGAAAGTCTCCCAAAACTGCGGAAGCATTCGACAAACTCTCCCGACACTGCAGAAGCTTTCGTCAAATATAATTCATCGATAAGCTTGAACAAAGTAATTTCATCAGTTGCGGAAGGATATCCTGAGTCTTTCCGAAACTGCAAGATGACTCGGCAAAACCGTTCGCGATAAACTTCCTAGAGGTTGTATTTCAAAAAGATACACCAATCTCTCCCGAAACGCCGAGGCAGTTCGCCATATCGTTCCGCAATTGCGGATGAAACTGGTAAGTCCACCCCGCAAGCGACGGTCGCGCACAAATGCCGAGACAGCTTGAAATGATCGCGCTGTACAAGGCATTAAAACCCTGTTTTAATGACACCACCATCCCGTTTAATGCCGCACATGTCCAACCTTTTAAAAGGACGGTGGGGGTTTGGTTGATCACATTGTTAGTTTTCGTTAAAAAAAAAAACGCCGTTGGGAAGACCGCGCCGGACCGCTCCAGCTTAGCGCATCCACGACCGCGTCCACCTCACTCAACCACTATCTCATCTTCAGGTAGGCTTTTTAACCGCCATTTTTGTCTTATCTCCACGTCAAGTTACTTTTGGGGTTTTCCCGTCCATAACGTGGCCGATAGACATTGGTAGCATATGTCATTTTTTATTTTTAAGGCTGTCGTGGCCCCTTAGGTTCCTCATCCCCACCAGCTGAAAGCCGTAGCCATGACCATCCAAGTTCTTCACTGACCACATTTCGATCGTTTCCTACCTTGATTCAAGCTTCGTACAGACCACAGACCGTTTCGCAAGTGTTATTAATGGCAGTTGTGGTCGGTTGAGATACTCAACCACTCACCTTGTTAGGCTCAGTTAATGAATGTGGAAAACAGTCCCTTGTTTCATTGTTTATTCATAGGATTGTTTCACTCCAGGCTCACCTGACATTGACCATTAGAAGTGCAACGATGAAGGGTACCCTCTCTCCAAGGGCTAGGCGGGAAGCAGGTTGTTTCCACGTCATATGCTTACCTTTTCGGAAGCATTCCAAAAGCTCCTAACTAGACTTTGTCTCCCAAGGATACTCAAATCTCAGAACCATATTTCTTTTTTGGAGTGACTTATTTTGCTTCCCCAGCATGCAGCTTCATAATTTGTCTATATTTCTCATTAGCATGTTGAATTGGTCCTTCTCTTTGTTACACTCTCATAACATGTTGCAATTTTTTATAATGATTTGCATTTGGTTGCTAGCAGGGGTAAGCCAGGATGCCAAAAGGTGGTAGAAAGAAAGCTAAAGTGATGGAACCAGAGCTAGTGCCACTAAGGACTGAAACTATGTTCCAAGATACTAAGTGTACCACCAGCATTCCTCCCGAGGTCCATTGGGGAGATGTTTATAGGATGATCAGGGACCAGGATATCCCAGATTTATTATTGGAAGAAGAACAAATCTACCTCAACATCAGAGCTTCCGGCATAGCTAGGGCTTCTACCCACCCTGAATTGTTCCCATGCTCTGAAGTGATCGGGTGGATATTGGAACATGCCAACTCAGAGACAAGAGTATTACATGATAGCAGGGGAGAGGCTTTTGCTTCATTCCATCCAGCATATATTGCTGCAGCCTACAAATTCTCACGTCCCCAGCAAGCTCTAAGTGATGAATGGTTGGGCAAGATGAACAATATTGAGATGGCCAAAAAATTATTGGTCACGGGAAAGCACTTGAGAAAGAGAGGTAATGATGAATATGATGTTCAGAACCTAAGACCTCCTTTTAGATTAATCACCCTGATGCTATGCAGAATTTTCTGCATGCCCAATGGCATTGTATATAGGATACAGTGGGCCCCCATCATCCACTTCGTAGCATTCAAAGGGACTATGTTTGACTGGGCTACTATCCTTTCGGACAGTTTGGCATCCACAGTGGCTGCTGCAAGAGAGGGTCTGGCCTTAAAAAAGTCAAAATTTTACATGTCTTCCTATCTCATTGACTGTATTTTGGCCAAACTATCTTTCCCCAGCCTAGGTTGCACATGGGATAAAGCCAACACCCCGGTCTACACCGCTTATAAAATAATGTGGGCTCAAAATTACAGAGCAAGCTATAAGCTCATCTGCGAAGAGTTCATCATGCCTCTATATGAGTAAATATTCAAGGAAGAGCCCAATTGTCTATCAGAAAATGCCATGGAGGTCTTGGAAAACTATGGAGATTTTTATTTCTCAGAGCAGGGCACCTACATTAGGATGTTTGGAGGGACCAAAGCGCCATACATTTTTCCAAAGTACGCTACTGATTATGTAGTCCTCAAGGAAACAGTCAGACAAATTTTCCTTGATGGAATAGGAGGGGTGCTTAACAAGCAACATAAAGCTTCTTTTCCTCCTTTACCCTTCTGCATAGGAGCCTACAAATTCTCAGGGGTTGCATCAGCTGAGGAATTTGTTCAAGAGTTGAAAGCTTTCCACTTCGGTGAAATGATCTTCCATAGAAATGATAGGCGGGGGAAGGTTGTCGAGCATTGCAAAGAAATTTATGCTCATTTTGAATATGCTCATTACTATGATGCCGAGGAAGAGGCATTCAGAGGCATCAGCAACGTGACTGAGTTGCAGATTTGTCGTCAAGGCAGTGGAGCAAGTTCTAGCTCTACCCCAACCCGAAAAGCCAGCCTGCAGAAAGAGAGAGAAGCAGCTGATGCCCGAGCCCAAGAAGAGCAAAGGTTGAAAGAGGAAGCAAGGTTGCAGCAAGAAGCTGAAGTTGCAAGATTGCAGCAAGAAGCAGAAAATGAAAGGCTGCAGAAAGAAGCTGAAGATGCAAAGCAGATGGAAGAAAATGAAAATCAGCAGCAAGCTGAAGAAGAAGAAAGAAGGCAAAAAGCTGAGGAGGAACAAAAGGCTGAAGAGGAACAAAAGGCGGAAGAAGAACTTAAGACCGATGAAGATTCCCAGGCAGGTGGATCCAGCACCCAAGATATGGAAATAGACATACCTCAAGTAGGTGTTCCCGGCATCCAAAATGTGGAGGTAGGTACATCTCAAGCAGGTGTTCCCGGCACCCAAAATGTAGAAACAGGCACTTCTCAAGTAGTCCAGACCCCACCCACAGAAGCAGAAATAAATATAATAGACCTCCCAATCGTCCCTTACACTCCATCAGAAGAGCATACTGTGTCCCGATGGGATGAATTTGTGTATGATAAGAAGAGAAAGGCAGTAGTCCTAAAATCGAAAGAGAGGATAAAGAGACTCTTCCAAGAAGATATTGTTACCGGGTGGGAGACCACAGTAATGTAAAATACAAATAAGGCTCCCATAGCCATGGCATCCGTCGCTGTAAAAGCAACAAAAGCAACGCAGGACAATGTGGCCGATATGGTTAGAGAAGTTGAGTCAACAAAAAGGAGAGCTCACATGTTACAACATACTGTGGCTAATGAGCAGGCTTATAGGGATCTTGTAGTAAATAAGTATAATCGCTTGTCTGTTGAGCACAAGGAATTGTCAGATAAGTATCGCCAGTTAGAAGAAGAAAAATAGCACCTGGCAGTCCAGATGATGGTTTTAGAGGCAGAAAAGAACGATTCGGAAGCTAGGGTATCTCAGCTGCAAGCAGATAAGCAAGCAATGGGCGAGCAATTAGAGCAGGTAGAGAGCAGGACAATAGATATGTCTCCCTTTCATGAGTTGTCCTGTAACATCCTGAGACAAATGCATGCCACACAAGAGCTGATTACTGAAGAAGTGTGCAGGCTCAAAGCCATGATGGTTAGATTGAAAGAAGTTAATGCAAAGGCCAATAGGCTTAAGGGTAAATATACTCGGGTTAAAGCAAACATCCTGATCCAGATGGAATGGAGAGAAGGGAAGGTTGATTTCCCCAAGCATCTCCCATTCAAATCTGTAGATGGTTTTAATGAAGATATAGCCCTTATGGAATTCTGCAGGAACTATGGCCTCAAGCTAATGGCTAAGATCCAAGGAACAATGGATAAAAGTAACAGTCTTTATCAAAAAATCCATGAAGTGCATGATAAGTGCAAGTTGAGTTTCCCTCAGTCCCTTGATGAGTTCTCGAGCAAAGAGCAACGTTTATCAGACTTGAAGGAAGAGTTAGGCATTCAAATAGAATATGTAAAGAAGATCGATGTCTTAGCCATTGATGATCTCCATCACTATATCAGGCTGTCATCAATATACAGTCATTTGCTTAAAGAAACCCACCAAGCAGCAGTTGCAGAAATTCAGGGTATTGGAGCAGAGCTTGGTAAAGATGTGACTTCCTAGAAGATCTTGCTCCCTTCCTCAGCAAATATAGTTATCAGAGGCACTGGTATCTGGTTCAGTTACATAGCAGAGGAGGAAAAGAAAGCAGCAGCAGTAGCAGCCAGTCCAAGTGCTTCTCTCCCAGCAGCAACAGCGGTATCAGCCAATCCAAGTGTTTCTCTCCCAGCAGGAGCGCCTTCCCAGGAGTGAACACGCTGACCCTAAGGCGTTGTTCCTATTTTTTGTATTTTTTGACCTTCCTATGTCTAAAGCGTAGAACCATTGGACAACTGTCCTTTTCTTTTTGAGGAATTTCCTGTTTTAAGAAAAGGGTCGCAGTTTTTGTTTATAAAAAGGGAAAAGTCTGTAGAGGACAGGTGTAAAGAGCCAGTGGCATCCCAAGAGGAATTTTGTCATGATATAAATAGAAGTTTAGGAAACAATGTAAAGGACTTTTGGTAGGGAAATAATTTTTCTGAACTTGTACGAGCTATCTTCCACTTGTTTCAAGAAAATGAAATGTACCTAATAAGAGCCTAGAGAGGACGTCTTTTGCATGGAAATGGATATTGGATGCATGTTGGATTATTCCTGTGACCTCTATATTCTACTATGAGATCTTTCTTTGCTGTCTTGAATTATTTCTTTGTATTGAATGATCTTATTTTTCTTTGTGCAAATGAATTTTCTCCTACATGAGTAATGGAATTTGTTATATCTGAATTAGAAGCTATCTTCTAATATCTCTTGCTTTTTTGCTGTGGATCTATCTTTATGATTTAATGGCTGTCTGTTGATTTTTAGATAACTCTTCCAGCACATTACTCATACTTATAATTTGCTCCTTGTAGAGATAATTTAGATTTATTTCAATTTTAGTTACAGATTTGTTTCGAGTTTTGCATTTAGATTAAGTTAGCTTAGGCACTTGCATATCATTTCAAACTATACAATCAAAAAAGAACAGTGGATCGGGCCATAACCGGTTTAATTGAAGCAAATCTCCAAACCCAACGGTTGCCGGAACCGCTAATCGGATGGATTCCCCATACCAAACGGTAGACAATCTAATTGGGATAGTCTACCGGGGAGAATCCCTTTCTGCTTGATGTTGCGATCTTCGGGGCATCAACACAGTTTGTCCTTGTTTTTTTCCAATAAATTCTTGTTTTTTTAAGGGTTTGGTAATTTGCAATTAATTGTGTGAAATATTTACCCTAATCATGTCGGGAGTAGTTCCTTAGCTTTAGGGCAATTGGGGTTTTCAGACTTTCTTTAGTTGAAAAAATCGGTTTAAAGGGAAAAACATCATTAATTTGATAGGTGATCATTGGCTTTACTTTTTCAATTTCAATTTGGGTTTAAAGGGAAAATTATCATTCATTAAATATGCGATCATTGGTTTTGCTTCTTCAATTTTTACTTTTGGGGTGGTCTAGGGGTTAAATATGCCTCTTGATCACCAAATAGCATCCCAATGCCATTTAGTGAAGCATTCGATGCCCAATTCTCATGAAATAGATGATAGGGGTTGGTCTCCTCTTTACATCAAAGCTCGTAGAGGCAATTTTGAGCAGGTCAATTGCTGTTATCTTTTATTATTATTATTTTTAATTAAAATCTGTTTATACACAGTGAAACATGGTGGCGGACACAACCCAAAGCCTCTCGGAAGAAAGAACATTTACACAAACTATGGAAGATGAAAATCACTCTCTTCTAAAATGTACTAAATTTTGTAATTCTAATTCTATCCCCAGACATTTCATCCCATGAGAAACAAATTAACCAATGAATTTTATAACAAATGTTAAATAATAAAAATAAAATTATAAAAACCTACAATTGTAAATGAAATTATTGATTAAAATTTGATTAAATTTAACCTTTTGTTTTATTTCTTAAGAAATGGGGTCCTACAACCTGGCCAGGTAAAATAAACATAAGCAAATATTTTAAATCTTTGTGACCAGAATCCTGACCATGGAAGTGCTCTTGTACACCAAGTAGATCAAATAATCATAAATTTAAACTTGATATTTATGTTATCTTCCTAAAAGAGAGGGGGGTTTTGGCCGGTGTGCTTTGGCAAGTAGATAATATCTCAAAGCACCTGTGCACATGCTCAAGGGAATTATCTATATCCTTGTAGTAGTAGATAGTTTGTTTTCATTGTGAATTTAATAGTTCCTAGCTACCCCTACACAAGTAATCCATGCCTAACTAGTCAAAAGTTCTTTCAAATTTTGTAGTCAAGTCAGAAGTGGTTGAATTTGGATGTCCGACCAATACAAAAGTGATACATATTTTAAACTTCTTTGTGGTATTGGTATCTCACACAGTGAGAACTTAGAATGGTTCAGGGGTTTTGTCTTGATATATTTCTTGTGTGGTTGGGATGAGTTAAAACAAGATTGTTAAGGATTAATGTTGGGTTGGTGATAATTTAGGTAAAAGCTTCAAAAAATTAATGTAATGAACTATTGTCCCCTTTGATAATTTCATAGAATACTATAATGCATATAAACAAGTACAAAATGGCTAATTTGTTACTAAAAAAACAACTAAAATTTGTATATAAATGACTATTTTTGAGTCGACGACTAATAGTAGCTAATTTTCAATATCTTATAATGTGACTAACTTTTAGTCGTATTTCTCTTTGTCATTAATTGGTTGCCTTGATTTATCATCTAGTAGTATATTTAGTCATGCATTTGGTCATTAATTTAGTCCTTCAGTTAGTCATTGATTTAGTCATTAAATGTCACAATTAATGACCGAATACACGACTAAATATACTACTAGATGATAAATCAAGGCAACCAATTAATGATTAAGGAAATACAACTAAATGTTGGTCGTATGTAACATCCCCCAAAAAATCACTAAAATTAAAAATTTTCTAATAGCATTAAATGCTTGTATCTATTGTGCGGAAGTATTAAATAGTGTTAACTTTAACAAATCTAAACACTGCTTAATTAGTTTTTAATGACGACAACTTCTATAATTTGACGTCGGTGTTTTTAAGTCTTATGACACTTAAAAGTGTCGACGATTGTCGTAATTGCTGTTTAACTTATTTGCTGTAAGAGGTTTACCTAAATGATGTAATGTAATTCATTAGATTCTTGAGACTAATTGCTCGTCTTAATGTAATGAAGGGGCCCTTTAAGCATGCCCTAAGGCTTACTTAGCTGTTGATAGCTAACGCTCTTCAAATTCTACATGCAGATTACAGGTAAGAAAGAGATTTTGACTGAAGCTTATCACAAGTAATTCCAATTGGAATTTTTAGTTGTATCATGAATCGCCTTTGATGTTAGTTACGAGTATACGAAGATTTTTAATCTATGTACGAGTAAGAACTACCCTAACTAAGAGTATCATGCTCAGAATTAAATATCAATCTGTAGCGTATGTTTTTCTGCTTACTTTTAATATCTCGTTCCAATAGGATAATATAAAATTACAATACCCTTGCTATGGTTTAACCTTGTTCTTCACATGTTAAGTATGCGTGAGTTGTATGTATTATTAGTTTGATTGTTCTTCAAGCATGGTTTGCTAAGCCATTATCTTAACCTACCCCTTTTGCATTATCCAAAGGTGGAAATTGATCTATCCATACGATTCATCATAATGTAATGTAAGCGTTGATATCATAGGTCAATATTTATTCAAGGTAGTGTTGATATAGTCCATTAGTTAGATAGATTATACTATATGTTTCTATACAAGTAAGCTATATGCATATTCCTTTTATATGTTTTCGTTTTGCATCCAATATGTTTGTAATAACATTTGAATGTTACAAGGTATCAATTATACGATTTGTAACCATAGGTTTAACCTATGTGCAAACATCCTTTATGCATGCAATTACAATGAAATAACTATGCGAAGGTATGAACTATAGTCTTAATGTTGCAAGCTTTGAACCATATATTAAATGGCATGTGATATGATACTAAAATTGTAATGGAAATATGTGTTGGCAGGAGTAGTTGTTGTTTTTAATGCTATTTATTAGAGTTGGGTGATCGTAAAGTTGGCATGCCCTTGTGGCTAGATCTAAACCGTTGATCTTGTTGATGTCTTGGGTTTTGGGATAAACCCTAGCCTAGCATTGATAATCCCATCACCTTCGTGTATCAGTTCATTTGCGAGTTTGAAGGTTGAGGTCGATAGGCTCTACGTTTTTTCTAGGGTTTGGGAGCATGGCTCCAGTTTCTCCCGGGGTTTTGATGCCGAGACCCTGCACCGGCAAAATATTATAGCCCGAGATTCTTTATAGAGTTTGCGGGTTTGGTTTTTGAATCATTGGGTTATTGGTATACAGTGTTGCGATTCTCCTTTGCTGGTTTGGGGTGAATATTTGCGCTACAGTGATTTTGCTAGAGTGGTTCGAGGTTAAAAACCTCAGCCTAACAGGTAAATAAATGGTAACAACACAGTTTCAATTGATCATTTTTTAGCATCGTAATTTTTACATAATGTACTAACTTCCACTGATGTGGGTTTGGTTGCAAGGTGGAACTGTTGTCTCCTGACATAGCTTTGATGGGAGGATACCCTGCTGCGTACTTACCAAGGTAAGCCTCGGTGGTTCCTCCTAGGCTCTCGACGCTGTTCTGCAATGAAGAAATGGTGAAAGTTAAGGCATTGCTACCAGTTTGTAAACCTTAGTATTTATGGTTTGTAAATGCTCCAAGTAGAGTTTAATGTTGGCATTATTGCAAATTAAAAATCCGAAGGGCAAGGTTTTGACTGGGAGGGTTTCGCTCCCGAGCTGAAAAGCTCTCGTTGGTTTCCAACGATTTCTCTTTTTACTGCTAGCTGTATGTAAAATGTTTTTATGTTTAAAGGATTGTTCTTCAATGCAGAAGTGAGTATGGTTTCGGTTCGGTTCTTAACACTTCAAGTGTTTAGGACATGGCTCGATAGTAATGGTGTAATACAGTAATGTTTTTGTTTAAAACTGTTTGTAACATGGATGGCCATGAGCCTGGGTGTTAAAAAACCCTATTATAAATATTACTGCGTTTTCTTTTTATATGTGGTTTATGGGTTTGCTGAGGATTGAACCCTCAACCCTATCCCGCAGTAGTGTTATAAAAATACTTTAAAGATTTATTGTCTTACTTATGTTATGTCTGGAAGTGTTGAACCCATAGGTTTCCTCTCGGTAGTCTTTGATATTTTTATGTTAAGGAATTTTAATATATTGTTTGTTTATAAAACTCTGGGAAAGCCCGTCGATGATGGTAGATGAGTGACTTGTTTTGCTTTACACCTGTTTATAATTAAAGGCCATAAGCCTGTGTTTTGTATTATATTTCCAAGTGTGGAACAATATAATGTTTGCGTTTTCATTTGTCGTTTACATAATTAAGCTGTAAGGCTAGGCTTACAAACCCTAGACCTTTGACAAAGAGCTATTATTGCTATTTGTAATATTTAAAGTTTAGTTTTCAAGTATAATTACTTAATATCATAAGTAATGATAATCGTATTCTGGTATTGTATAAGGGATACATAGTTTCAACCTACTTACAGTTATCACAGCTTCAAGTTTATTTATGAAAGCTTATGATGCGTGTTTCGATCCTATTAGGGTTTGCAAAGTCATTATTTTAAACTATGATGATATTATATGTTGATGTTTTAAGGAATAAATCGATGCTCATAAAGTTACTAATATATATAAATAGTAAGTTTGTATCTAAATAATTCTGTGTATTTGTATACAAATTATTTGATTCTAAGTGTATTTGTTGTGGTTTAGCATTCATTAAGTAAATACCTAGTATATTAAACTATTGTGAATGAGAATCAAGGATTTTACTGCTAAACCTATGCATGATAAATACTTATGATTCCTAGTTAATTTCTGTAATAGTTATCTGAATAACAGTATACTTGTAAAGAAAAGAATAAAGTAGATTTGTATAAACTTCCAGCACTTCAAATTTGTTTACAATATTATCATTCGAATCTACTCTAATTCTATCTTCCCTGTACTAGAGTGACATTTTAAACAATGTGTGGAAAAATGCAGGGAAGCAATTTTAATCTATCACTTATTAAACAAGTTTTAACTATTCAAACAAAATAAACCTAACAGCTGCAAAGCCTTTCAGAATAGGTAAATTGCAGAAATGAAACATTGTTGACAGATTTGAATATCTAAGATAGAATAGAAACTGATAACATATTAACATCAGATTCTTGGTAAAAACTTGACAGAAGTAAATAAGATAACACAATTTGAACCTGGGAACTGTAGAAGAGACAAACAACCAAAGGAGCCTGTTCCACCCAACAGTCTCCTGAAGACACCCAAATTACTTGCCTCAGGACCCCCGAGCTTGTTCACTGAACCACCAGGACGAAGATGTTGTGTGGAGTAATAGAATAAATTCCTTTGCAACTCAGAAGTAGCACTTAGCAGTAGTACTTCCGACCTTTAGCAATATTGAACTTAGCAATATGGTTGCACTAGTTTAGAATGCAGTCTTAGTTCACTCAATCACTTCTAACCTTCCCCTCATCGAATCACTTGTGCTCGGAAATTATCACAAGGTAAGAATAAACAGCCCCCTGCTGAATTCGATGGTAATAAGTAGCATGCCTAGGTCTTTGGTCAGTTTATTTAGTAAATGAGCCACCTGCTCAGCTCCACTTTCTTGGGGAACATGACCATAAAAGTAGGGAAGTTGCCCCTTGCAACAGTTAGAAGTGAGTTGAGGATGCTGCCAAGTGTCAGTTTGCTCTCCACCTCAGTCCATTCCTCCTAGTGGGTCAATGAACACTCATTCAACAGCCTCCTTTGGATGTTTGTCTCCAATTTTATTTATTATTAATAAAATATTCAGAGTAATTAATTACAATCATCCTTGATCCCACTTGGTCAATAGTCATAAAAATTTACAATAAAAATAAAACATAATGTTTTCTTCATAACATAAAATGTCTAGAACTTGGGTATGTGACAAACACCCCCTCTTAAGTTCAGCATCGTCCTCGATGTTACTTTATTCATCATCCTTTTGTTCCTCCTGGAATAACATTGGATATGCCACCACCATATTACTTTCCAATTCCCAAGTGGCTTGGTCTAGACTAAGGTGCTTCTACTGCACCTTTACCTGTCCAATGGTACGATTATGAAGCAAAATTTCCCTCTTGTTGAGGATACAGTCCAGTTCCACCATAAAATCTCCTTTTGGTTCCACCTGTACATCATTCCAATTTATCACATGAGTAGCATCATGCACATACTTTTTCAAAAGAGAGATGTGAAATACATTATGTACTTTAAGATTTGGTGGTAATGCCAACTGGTATGCCACAAGTCCTACCCTGGACAAGATTTCAAAAGGTCCACAAGACCTTGGTGCTAATTTAGCACAGCTTTGCAATCTTAGGGAGCTCTTTTTAGGCTTTACCTTGAGGAAAACATGTTCACCAACCTGAAACTCTTTCTGAGTTCTCTTGAGATCTGCATGACTTTTCTGTCTATCTTATGCAATTTTCAAATTGCCTTGAACCTGTTTCACGGTTAGTTCCATTTCTTTTAATAAATCAGGTCCCAGCATTAACCTGTCAACTCGATTGCTCCAAGAAATAGGAGTATTACATTTTCTGCCATATAAAATTTCAAATGGACTAAGTTTTGTTGAAGTTTGATAATGGTTATTATAAGCAAACTCAGCAAGGTGTAAATACTCCTCCCATTTACCTGGCTGATCTCTAACATACATTCTTAACATATCTTCAAGAATCTGATTGACTCTTTCAGTCTCTAGGGGTTTCCTGTGCATGGTTACATGTAATATATATATATATATATATATATATATAGAGAGAGAGAGAGAGCGAGAGAGAGAGAGAGAGAGAGAGAGAGAGAGAGAGAGAGATCTTTCAAATGCTTAAAAACTACTTTCAAGGTTTCCTATGTGAACAAATCTCATTTAACAGACTGGTAGATGCAAAAGCAGATTTAGATCAATATAGTCAACGAACATGCTGAATGCTTTGAGGAAAGATTCTACAAGTGCATGGGTCAGAAAAACTCATTTAACAGGGATGGATAGCAAACTTCACCAACCACTTGGTTGCATGAAAAATGGCATTAATAAGAACCCAGATAAGAAAATCTAATGAAATAGACACTTCAGTTGCCAAAAAAAACAGATATTACATGATCCCAATATACTTAAAGCTTTTAAGAGATTCCAACTTGAATAGAAATTATTAAAAAAGACCAGATGCTTTTACCACTTATTTCAACAGATATCAACAAGGAAAGAATTTAGAAAGGAATCACCCAAGTGTCCAGATAAGCAAATCAAACTCAACATACAAGTAGATGAGAAAAGCCATATTTAAGCAGAGATGTTATGAATCTTAACAGTTAACAGATATTTTAATGGATATCCACAAGACTGAAAACAGTTTTTACTAAGATAAAAGTATCAAAATGAATAATTGGAAACTGAAAAGACAACTTAAACAGAAGCATATATAACTAAAACAAATCTCAAATTTGCTTGGTCAAGTGGTTGAGATGTGGCATCACCATGCAATCGACCCAGATTCAAACCTCAGGGGGCTTAGAGCCCTGTTTGAAATTTGCCCAATGCTTTTAAGAAAATCCAAGCTGTCTAGAAATTATTAAAAATACCAGATGTTTAACATAGATTCAACTCAAGAAACAAGTAGATGGCAAAATCCAAATTAAAGCTTATGCTTGAGATCTTAACAGAAGCCTACAAGCCTGGAAAAGGTTTTACTAAGATAAAAGAATCAAAGCAGATAACTGGAAACTGAAATAAATAAAACACTTAAATAAAGGACTATATACTAAAACAAATCTTGAGTTTGTCTTATCAAGTGGTTGAAATTGGGAATCATCACGTGGTTGAAATGGGGAATCATCATCATGCAAGAGATCCAGGTTCAAGCCTCGACGAACTATCCCTATTTGAAATGGATTTTCCAAGATGCATAGACATTATCAAAAAGAGCATATGCTTGACACGAATTTCAATAGACATCGATATGGATAGAAATAAATTAGTGTCCAGATAAGCAAATCAAAGATGCCCACGGGCCTAAAAATGGTTTCACTGAGATGAAAAATTCAAAACAGATTATCAAAAACAAAAAATAACTAAAACGATGCATATACAACTAAAACAGATTTGAATCTACCTTGTTGAGTGATTGAGACGACACGTCAACGACTCAACAGGAAAAAAAAAATCCAGATTCAAACATTGGTGAGCTTGGAACCCTATTCAAGATGGATAGTCCAAATGGACCAAGTCTCCACGCTCATGTGGGCCCGTGTTAAATTGAATAAGGTTCATAGATAGGGTATGACGAGCAAAAGCATTTCTAAAGCACTTCCAAATTAATTAATAGAATCTTGGATTACCTGTGGCAAGTTGGTGACCAAGGTAGAGGACAAAGGTTCAAGTCTAATAATAAAGCTCTGCCATACTATTAAAATAGATGATTTTAACAATAGATGATTTTAACAGATTTCGATTCAAAGTTCCAACATATCAATAAAAACAATTACTTATCAAAACTATATAAAAAAAATCCCACCAGAGAATTTCTAGAAAAAATGTGAAAAGCAATTAGCTTTTTGATGGACTGTGAACGAGGTGGTTATGCAATTGGTTTTCAAAGATTTTGACTTCAATTATGCAAGTGGATTAAGGGCGTAGTAATGTGGCAAGTTCTCACTCGGAAAAGGTTGATGCGCAGTCCACTTTATCTGCGTACATACATAGCAAGACACATGTAATACGTGACCTTGTACAAATTGAATCCATCGAATCTAGGTAATACATGATTTTAACGAACTTTTTCAAGGTGAGTTTGTTATGAAGTTTTTTATTTTATTTCTACCATAGGTTAATAATAATAATGCATTTGACATGGTACATTATGGAATCTAGTGCTTTATCCTTAATGTCTACTGATCATATGGTGCTTTATCTTTAATGTCTATTGGTCCTATGTTATATTATATATGAAGCACATTAGCCATATAATTAAGCCTGATCTTTACAATGACCTGGTGGTCAGGCTCAATTATATGGTATTATATGATTAATAATAATGAGTAATTTTGTTCTAAGGCCTTTACTTATGATGGCATTTTAATTTTTGAGTAGAGAATAAGGTCTCTACTTATGATGACATTTTAATTTTTGAGTAGAGAATCGTAAATGTTGAATTGTAAGTATTTGAAATGGAGTTTCCAATTGGATATGTAATTATTCAGATGTATATACTCATTTTTGTTTAGATGCTTCTTCTAAATATGGCATAAAAGGGTGGGCAACTACCTTAAAAGGCATAATGCATGGCAATTTTTTTGAACTTCTTCGTTATTAGTTGAGCTTTGTTCATTAATAACTTTTGGTTCCACTAACATCAATGTTGATGGAGAACATTTTGTTGAAATAATGCCTTGTCCAGGTAAATATAATAGACAAAATATCCATTATAAAATACTTTGGGCATAGTTTGTATATTAATCATTACACTTTGTAACGAAGCTATGGCGAACCGAACATAACAAAGAGATCCAATATAACCATATTTAACTATCACAACTTAGTATATTAGGCCTATAACGCTATTCAAGGGATTCTTTCATTGGCCAATAAAGCTAAACAATCAATTTATGGCTTAATAGTCCACTAGTTGACCCTTTCAATAGTCCATTGTTTAGATAATTTTGTATCCTTGGAATTTCATTCGTTTGATAGACGAGGAATCTAGCTATATTACCCAGAAATGATTTCTCATTGAGAAAACACCTTTGGCATAATTATTATTATTTAAGGTTAGAGCTAAGTGAGACACCAATTTGGTGTATGAGATCCTCTTGTTTGTGGGATGAGGGACTGCACATAATGTAATGATGTAATTGCAAAATTTTATAAAAGTGTGCATACCTTACCCTCCTCTGAATTTGAACCTATGACCTCTTAAGAGGAAACACAAGTTCTTAACCATTAGGCCCACTCAAACTATAGTGATGCATGGTTAAATTATGTTTTATTTGAACATTTTAAAATAAAAGCATTTCACAAAGTTTTTTTTTTTTTTTTTTAAAGAGGATCATTAATTACCATTATATGTATATATGGGCGATTAGAAATTCATCATCTACACGTTCGTATTGCATTTGTCTCATGACTAACGATTTGAGGATTTCAATTTATTTGATATGAATTGGGATGACAAAATCTTGTGGAGTTCTTTAAAGGAAGTGGAAGCACCATAATAGGTAAACTTCACTGAAATTGGAGGACATCGTAATTATGGCCATAGAGCTTATGGCTTGAAGTCTAAAGATTTTGAATGTGAATTTCACAATGGAAGGGATAAGATCTCAAATGAGAGAGTTGTTCCAGGATCTCACCATTTATTATGAAGGAAGGGTGATGTTGGCTTACTATCGGCCTGTAGAAATATGGGCATATGACAGGATGGCAATAACACTTTAAATAGTCTGGGTTGGTAGGTGCGGGAGGATTCCTTCTCGACTCCAAGGGAAACAAGGTGAAATACTTTGCTTGGGGAATTGGTAGGAGGACCAAAATGATGTGGAGTGGCTTGCATTGATCAAAGGAATGGAAATCGCAAGGAATGAAGAAATCAAGGATCTTGTGGCCTATGGAGACTCAATGTTGGTAATAAGGGAAGCTAGAACTTTGGCCAAAAAACGAAGAAAGACCATCTTTAAGCTCGGTCATCTCTTCAATTTCATGGCTAAAGACTTCAATTCCATCAACTTTCTTCACGTTTTGAGGAATAATAATCAGAAAGCAGATATCATGGCCAACGTAGGTGCTGGTCTAGACTATGGAATCTCGATCAGTAATGGTCAAGATCTTGGCATCAATTGGGTTCCATAATCTTTGCCCCCTTCCAGTTTTGACGATGAAACTCAAGCATGCTCCAAGTTTTGGGAAGTGGTGTTTCTCCTTGGCATGGGATAAACCTCATTTTATCCCTATGAACTATAGTCCCGTTTCAAATTTGATTTTCAGTTATTGCAAGATTTCCGTGGGATCCTTCAACACTCCTCGAAATTTTCCTGTGTCCTCTCGGTGCCCTTGGAGCCCTCCACACGTTGGTAACAGCTATCTCGCATGCTAGCTTTTATGGAGGTTGAGGATTGAGGAACCGTCGGCTTATATCTCGCTCGAGGGTGATATCCCTGTCATTCTGTAGGGCCAGCTTCACGCTAAGATCAGGGTGTTTGTTGTTTGGTTTATTTTGGAGGAAGACAATCCCATTGCCAGCCAGATCCTCCTTGCATTGCAATGTCTTCGCTGCAGGAAACATCTTCAGTCTTCGGCCCATTCACAGGGTGTTAGTTTGCAAAGAACTTCTTTAGCTCTCGACGTTGTGCAGGGTCAAAACCCTGGTGGCTCTGCACAACCTGCTATTCGTGGTCACTCCAGAAACGAAGAGTCGAGCATTGGAAGGAATTGGGCGCATTTAGCAGGTGATAGAAGTGGTTTCAATAATTAGGGGTCTCCACCTGGGCTTGACAGTCCTCACTCCGAGGTTCATTCGCATTGAAGTATTTGGAATCTCAAGTCCACTAGCTCAGAGGAGAGAATTCTGATCTTAAAAGAGCCATTTCTCACCTTTTCACCATTGTTCAGATTACGAACTCAAAAGTTCGTAGCAGTAGTAGCAAGCTGAAGGAGTATTATGACATTCTTGTTGGGAAGTTTGATAATGGTTGTCCTTGTTCTGTGGATTTGAGTACTAAAATTAGGGATCTGCACTACAGTCTCATAATTGTGGAAGTGAGGATAGATGGCATGAGGTCTAACATCAAGAATAACACTAGTTCCTTTTAAGGAATTGCTGAAGACAAAGCCAAAAATGTTGTTGGGAACAAGGAGAAGAATGCTCACCATTAACTCGTTAATTCTAGAACACTCAGTTCATTCGAACTCTTTGCTCTTCTATGGCTTTTCAATACGTTTGTGATAAGTCTCTTTTTGCTAGGCTTGTAGAAGCTGTTGATCAACTAGTTTAATGTTTCTTTCTTTGTTATGTATTACTCTTGTATTTTGCTTCTAGGCAAGTTTGTAAGAGTCTTCAGGTATTGCAGAATAGGTTTTGTGTATGATCTTCCTAGACTGGAAAGTGAAGAGCTAGAATTCAAGGCAGCTCTTCAATTTTGGGATCAGTCTTCCCATCTTTTTTGTAATTCCGTTCCTCTTTTTATATAAAAGCTCGTTATCCGTTATCGTAAAAAAAAATAGCACTTTAAATAACAAAACTAGATTTGGTTATCTTTCAAACAATCTATCAAACTTAGGTTCCAATGAACCATTATCCCCAAATCACACCCTATGATGCAGTCTTGTAGCCCAAACCTCTCTTAAACAATGCTTACAGGTTTCCACTGCCCATCAGGTGCACAACTATGACCCATTCTTAAATAAATAACAGAGAACAAAAATTCCAACATTGCAATAGAATCACTAAATTTGAACCAACATAAATTCTAGAGCAGCAGTGTAATGCTTCCTTTATTTAAATTTATCATCCCACATACAATGCAAACAACAAATAACAATTTTGTGTACTTTGCTTACAACAGAAATTAATTTCCAATCTAAATTTAACTTTATGTAGTGATCTGAATTGACTCCATTTGTCTGTTGTTGAAACGAGTTGAGACAAGATGAACTACATCTCCAACCACAAATCCAACACTGGCCTTCCTTGCTGCCATCAAACTTCTTCAAAAACTGAACTCTTATCCTTTGAAATTCCCCTTTTTATTATTTCCTGTGTGTCTCTTCATTTTTCATGGAGAAGGTGGATAGTTGCAACTGTTCCTCTTCCAACCAATTCCACCAATGAACCATGTTCCAACTCATATGCTCAACCTTGATTATGCCACCTCACTCCATGTGTAGATCTGATCTGATATGAAATTCGCGTATTTTGTAATCATTATTTGTAATCTACAGACTTTCCGTAGCCGAACAGACTTTCTGTGGCCGAACAAACTTTCTGCAATCGAACAAACTTACCGCAACCGCTACAGACTTTCTGCAATCGAGACTTTCCACCGCCACTACAAACTTTCTGCAACCAAGACTTTCCACTGCCACTACAGACTTTCTACAGCCGAACTTTGTGCCTCCGTTGCAGGCTTTCTGAAGCCCAACGGAGTCGCAACAGGTTTCTGTAGCCATTTATTTCCTCCTACAACTATTAACCAAACTAAATATTTTTGGGGTGATGTTGATTGCCCAAACCTAAGGATGATCCTGCATCATACACCCTTGGTAAGAAAAATTGAGCATCCTGCTCAAAGAGTTCAGGAAAATTCCCCCCTTTGTTTCTTTTTCCTCTTTTTCCACAACTTCTCCACAAACCTAATGGGGCTTACACTCTATAAGGAATCGTGCTCAGCAAGGATTACATTATTCAAAAATCCATGCCCAACAGGGCATACTGCCTCCCTATCCTCCCGTTGTAATATGATCAACAACACGAGTTGTTCATCCTCTACGTTCTTCTCTTGGAATGCAACACTTATGTCAATACCAGAAAGACCAACATCCTCCAGACATCTATTTTGAATGTCTTTAAAACTCATGGTGTCAATATCGTACACTAACTCCAAATCAAAATCAGACTTCACAATATGTTCCCAAATCCAACATTCCATTTCGTTGCTCAGCAACAAAAATATCCATTGCAAAGGATTTACCTTCCTCAACATTTGTGTCAAGTGTATCATGTGAGTCAACTTCTGTTTGCATATATGGGCCATGCTATGCCCATTTCCCGGACTGTTGTGGTCACTTCCAAATGCACTCAGTTTCACATGAGGATCCGCATTTGCCTCTTCATCCTGCAGGTCCTTATGAACAACATCCTCTCCATCGTCATTTGTACAATCCTTTGTATCTACCAACATGTTAGATACCATTTGCACATAATACAAGGTTCACTCTATAACCAAAGGCAATCTTCTCATGGCATTTGTAGCCTTCCTTTTTGCTACACATCCTCTAATTTGACAACAGACTTCCATTAAAATATTATCCCTCTCACAACTCCTATCATTAAGTATGGATTCCACTTGCGTGATATATTCTGCTACGTTGAAAATAAGGTGGGTGTCTTCCATCTTCACAGATTCCTTGGCAGCATTCTTCAAGGATTCATCATCCTTCACACATTCAACCTTCCATCCCATTGTACTGCAGCAATATTCCGGTCTCCATGCCTCTTCATCCAATATGCTTGGCATCTTTGGTACATGTTCTTCCTCATTTTCTTCTTCTTTAGGCCAACATACAATTGCAGGTCCTCCATCTCTCTTTATATCACTTTCATCAAGGCTCAAACTAGATTTTTCTCCATGCTTCTTGACCTCTTTAGTCCTTGGGGGTTCTACATACAAACCGCCCACATTCTCCAATGCAAACTGTTGTATTTTCTTATTGCCATAATTTTCTTGACCTTCATAAGCCAAATGTACAAGCTTTCTCCTTAACTTGCTTTCCAAAGCATCCAGTCTTCCTTTTAAGAAATCTATCCAATACTTCTCTAGCCTTTTATCCTCTATCGTCTTCTTTTTCTGTTGTATTCTTGCTAGGCTCTCGACCATGTCCATCAATTCTTTTATTCCAGTCATTTCATCATCTCTTGGGGTTCCTTTCTTACCCATTCTTGCCATCAAAGTGCAAAATTATTATTATATTTGTTTTTATTCTCTTCAAATTGTCACTTGTAGACTTCTACCGTTTTCCAATCTTCTCCACAATCTTTCTTGATTGTCATAATTCTTTCAGTTTGTTGGTTCTATAGTTCCCTTGGATCCTCTCACCTAATGTTGTTCCTCTTTGTGGTTGTCTCTTCACACACATGCCTCATTGTCTTAAATCCAAACTACTAGTTACAAAATGCCTTGCCAACACTATCTCCCATGAGCTTCCCTGCCAGCAATCATACTTGCTGAAACAACCTTCACTCAGGTCTCATACAACCACAATTTCTACAAGGAACAATTTATCATGGAACCAACTCAACAGGAGCTAAATAACGCTTTGATAACTCTATAATTCTTCTCTACCCTGAACTGAACCTCTGTTATGCTTTTTTCTTTTTTTAAGTCCTCATAACCCAAAGCTGAAACTAGCTCTGATACCACTTGATGCAGTCATGTAGCCTAAACCTCTCTTAAACAAGGCTTACAGGTTTCCACTGCCCATTAGGTGCACGGTTATGACCCATTCTTAAATAAATAACAGAGAATAGAAATTCCAATGTTGCAATAGAATCACTAAATTTGAACCAACAAAAATTCTGGAGCAGCAGTGTAATGCTTTCTTTATTTAAATTTATCATCCCACATACAATGCAAACAACAAATAACAATTTTATGTACTTTGCTTACAACAGAAATTAATTTCCAATCCGAATTTAAACTTTTGTAGCGATCTGAACTAAGTCCCTTTGTTTGTTGTTGAACTGAGTTGAGACAGGCTGAACTACGTCCCCAACTGTAGAGCCAACACTACCCTTCCTTGTTGCCTTCAAACTTCTTTAAAAACCGAACTCTTCTCCTTCGAAATTCCCCTTTTTATTATTTCATGTGTGTCTCTTCATTTTCCATGGAGAAGGTGGATAGTTGTAACCATTCCTCTTCCAACCAATTCCACCAATGAATCATGGTCTAACTCATATGCTCAACCTTGATTATGCCACCTTACTCCACGTGTAGATCTGATCTGATCCGAAATCCTCGTATTCTATAATCGCAATTTGTAATCTACAGACTTTCCGCAGCTAAACAGACTTTCCGTAGTCAAACAAACTTTCCGCAACAAACATAATTTCCACAGCCGAACAGACTTTCTGCAGCCAGTATAGAATTTCCACATTCGAGACTTTCCGTTGCCGCTACAAACTTTCCACATCCGGACTTTCTGTCGCCGCCACAAACTTTCTGCAGCCGAACGGATTCGCAACAGGTTTCTATAGTCATTTTTTCCCTCTTACAACTTTAACCAAACTAAATTTTTTGGGGTGATTTTAATTGCCAAAACCCAAGGATGCTCCTGTATCACCCTATTTTGGCATTAAGGAGGATTTGAGCTTACTTGTGATTATATTTAAAGGACCTTAGATGTACCAAACTTTTGTTATTATACTTGGTCTCTCATCGAACTACTTAATGGTAATTTTGTTGGCAAAACAATTTTGTTGGGAGATTCTCTCTTGCACTATACCAATCACCCACCTAACCAAGATGGAAAATAAGGGATATAAGAACTTGGAGGAGACTCTCCGAGATTATAAGAGGAAGGATGGAGAGGAAATGGCCATATGATTCCTAACCCATGCATTATTGATTATATCCCTAAAATGGAATCAGTCATTAACAAACATTTATATGATATTAATGTGATAAAAAATGTTGTCGAGGATACTATGATATCCCTAATATGGAACCAGTCGTTAACAAACATTTGTATGATATTGATGTGATCAAAAGTGTTGTTGAGGATACTCAACGTTGATTTGTTTATATATATTAAATCAAGTACTTAAATCTAATATCAACATGGAGATGAATTCCTCTGAGATTAGAGGGGACATCATCATGTTGACTAATCTACTCAATGACACTATTAACAACTCCAATGAGAACATAGAGCTCCATGTATGTATGTATATAACCCTATATCTTTTAAGCACAAAGAAGTTTATGCCTCATTTTTTAATATCTCTCTCTATGTTTAGTAGATTTGGGGGTTAAGATGGATCATTATCATTTAAACTAGATGTCGAGTTGTAGTGATTTTATGAGCTTAATTTCAAGCTCAAGTGGTCATTGCTTGATGATGAGATATTTTTACAATGCCATGCAACTCCAAGACATTGCGATTCTCTCTCTCTCTCTCGCTATATATATATATTTATGCTTACTAGATCTAGGCTCTCTCTCTCAAACACATATTGAATCTTTTAAGAAAAAAGAGGTGTGTGCCTTGTTTTTAAATATCTCTTTATGATTTATAGATTTAGACTCTCTCTCTCTCTCTCTCTCTCTCACATCTTGAATCACTTAAGCACACATAGGTTTGTGGCTTGTTTTTTTTTATCTCTCTTTGTGCTTAATAAACCCGCGGTTAAGATGGATCTCTATCATTTAAATCTCATGTTGACTTCTCTCCCTCACTCGTCTTTTTTAAGCACAAAGAGGTTTGTGCCTCATTTTTTTATCTCTCTTTATGATTATTAGACTTAGATTTAAATGGATCTCTATCATTTAAATCTCATGTACATTTGTAGTAATTCTATGAGCTTCTTAATAAGCTCAAGTGGACATTGCTCAAGGATGAGGTATTTACAATGCCATGCAACTCTAATCACCACCATTATCAAAGCACTTAATGAAAACTCTCTGACAAAATAGATTTGGTGTTGGATTACTCATTTTCCTCATGGAAAAATGGGAAGGGTAGTATCATCATGATTATTTTAAGAGGCTAGATTTACCTTCTTCTACACTAATCTACAAAATTGTCATATTTTCTTCAATGCACTATAAATGGAGGAGGGTTAAATCAATCTTGGATGATTAGAACATGGCTTTAAACATGACCAAGGAAAATATGATTGGGAACTATGTCCTCATTAATCCCAAACCCATTTGTTATTATCGCATCATCAAAGTGCCAGGTGTAATTAATATTAGGTTCGGGGTTTCTGGGAGGAGGGGAAATTCTATCTATTTATACCACAGATGGTAGTGTGGATTTCAATCATAAATTTGAGATCTCGATGCTCTGTGCTCTTTTAATTAGTAATGTAGCATTATTCCTCTCACTAATTTTATGAACTCTTGTTACTAGATATTTTGCTAGGTTTCCTTGCATTATCAATTGCATAATACATGTGTTATTGGTTTATTAACTCTTTTCAATCTCTATTGTTTAAAAAAAATTATTGTATGTTACGTGTTGGTGTTTATGTAGTTTGTGGATTCATTCCTAGTTTTTTTTAGGGATTTTGGATTGTGTTGTCTTAGCTTACCTTTGCATTTTAATGAACTTGAATAAATTACATGATGGTACACGCAAAACTTACTCCTTCAAGGAATTCTTACTACAAGAAAACACCTTATAGTTGAGATATTTGTAGAACTTCCCCAAAAACTCGTTTCCTTTCTCATTTGTAGCAGAGGCAAGCGACCAAAGGTTTTAGTAGAGGATTTACTTCCGATGCTATTAAATTGACAAAAATGCACTATTGTGCTTATATGTCAAACGTATTGAACAATGGATGTGACATTTCATTCTAAGATATATATTTTTACATTAAATAATCCAAAAAAGAATGAATGGTGTGTTTAAATAAAATTTGATTCCATGGTGTGCTACATATACGACACAATGTCATATGGTGTGATGTGTGTGTGTGTGCATTTAGTGAAACATTGACTCTCCAGTGTGCCTTGACTACAAAATCATCGTCATTGGTGTGTTCCTCACATATAACACTCAATATCAGGTTTAAACGTTTTGTTATCAAATATAGATTTGTATATGCCCATGGGGCATAGAATAGACGGTGAATGGGTGTACTATTAAGGCACTCCTTGCTGTAAGGTCGCTGGTTCGAAACTCCATGGGTACTAGCGTTACAACATGTGTGTGTGTGTGTGTTAAAAATGGAAAAAACTTAATGGCGCATTTAATTTGAAAGGCATGCCCCAATGCTCTTAGACTAAGATGCATAATTCAATAGTGCTCTTGTAAAATAAATTGCATTCGTGCATCTTTCTGCAAGTGCACTGAAGTAGGGTAAAATAAACAAATATAATTTTTCAACCAAATTTTCCATTTTTAATTGTCCTCTGATGCTTTCAAAGACAAAAGCATTGGTGCTCACTCTCTTGCATGGAGCCCTTGGTACTAGTAGAATTTTGTTGCCTCATTCCTAGAGTCGTACTCTTTGTTGGTTTTTTTTTGGTTGGAAAAAATGCTTATAATTTTGTTTTTTTCATCTACATAGCAACCATGCCTCCTCAGCTCGCAAGACAATAGGTAAATTACTTCTTACCTCCTCATTTACATTTTTTGTGGATCAAAAATTTAATTTTTTTATCAAATTCATGTTTTTCCCTTCTTCTTTTTAAAAACCGCATAATGTGTTCAGTGCATCTTGTAAATTTACAGTAATCGCCATCACCAAGCATTCAATCGGTTCATATCGCATTGAACAAATTGGTGCATCGTGTAAATTTACAAGAAACATTGTCACCAGTGCATCATGTTTCAAGAAGTGCACCATCGTAGGTGAAACTAAAAAAGGTTATGTTGGTGCACTTCATTAATTAAAGTTGCATTATCATACAGCATGTCTAGTTATAAGCAACACACTCCCTGTGTTCAAGTTTTAAACTTAGGCTGAATGGTCCGTGCTTCAAAAAATGAATTTGGGCATTGTGTGCAGTGCTAATAAAGATTAGATGAGCACCAAAAATTATTTTAATTTAAAATTTCCCTCCCATGTACGATGCATTTTAAATAAAAACATAAACATCTTTATTGGTGTCCTTTCTATTTCAATATTGTAACACAATTAACAATATCACTATGGTATTCAAGTATACTTTGTTAATTAACATAACACCATTGATAATGTGTCTTGTGATTAGAAACATATCGTTGGTGCATGAGTACTTAAATTATCTCAGATTGGTCAATGCATTAAAAAATGCATTGGGGCACCATCTATGGTGAATTCATCCATTTCACGAGCACTGGTTGATGTAATATTTAACAATTGTACCTCCATATCTGATGCATTTGTTAATAGCCAATGACACCAGTAACAATGATTTTGATATGTGCCCCGCATCAATAAAAACAAAAGCATTTAAAAAATATTTAAACAAAGGATAAGATGCAAGACATCATATATGATGATTCTTGATATTGCGAGTGCACCATAGATAGTGTTTTAGTACGTATGAAGCTCACTGGAAACATATTCAAAACTCATGTTTTCCACATAAATGTTGCATTGGTAAAAACAGTAAAAGCATTGTTGACGATGCACTAAAGTATCTCAAGTGCACAATTATAGGGATATTTATATTTTACAACTTTGTCAGTGCATGATGTAAGTGTCATGGTTTATTAATGTGCTTATAAAATGTAAGGATGTTTTGTTATTGGTGTGTCTTTACTAATATGCACACCATGCACTATGTGCAATTTTTTTATCGTAGCACCGTCGGTAGTGCTATTATCTTTTTTTAAGTAAATTGTTGTGTTTAACACAATATTTATATGGGAAACTTTAATTTAATTTAAATATATACAAAATGATATATATATATATATATATATACATCATTTTATTTATTTTTTTCTAGAGAAAAAAAAAGTATTATATTCAAAAGTGAATATACATTGAGTTTTCCTTGCAAACTTAAACAAAGTTCAGACTAAAGACAGACTCAAGATAATTTGCCTCACCATACATTAACTTAAGAGCTAAACATAATTATGATTGTATCTTCGAACTCGAGGTAATAGATACTTGGGCTATTCATGACCTTTATATAGACTATTTTGTCATTACCTTATTTACATCCAAAACATCAAATTTCGAGCGAAACAGAGTTATGATTATCTCTTTAAACTCATCATGACTAATAATCGTGTTTTTATTTTTATTTTCAATCATAACTCATCATAACTTTAGCCATGTGGCCCTGCTTTTCAATCTCCACGTTGCTTCTTGTTCTTATAATATCTTTCTTCGTTTGTTTTCCAATTGGATGAGAGAGTTTTTTGAGTCATTTGACAGATAGCCACCTCCTTCGAATCATAAATAGCTTGAAGAGAGTCTTCTACAAATTTTATATCCTACTTATCATAAAACTTCTTTTAGTGATCCCACCCAATGGTTGGCTTCATTAGGTTTCTTAATTTTAAGCAAAATGAGGAGAAGCCGAGACATGTGAAGTTGGGTCAAAAGGAATCCATATATCTCGCATCATAGAGATGAAGTCTTCCTCGTTAATCTAGCCTATGTTGAATTTGAAAGGGATTATTGGCTTCTGTCCCCTTCCCTTTATCCCCAATAAAATCGGAAAGTGATCAGACTCATCTCCACAACTGATCTATTGCCTCAAATTCATAGAACTCTCCACAAGGGATTCAGAGACCAAAAACATGTCCAGCCACTTTGCTATATGATATTCTCTAGTCCTCTTATTTCTCCAACTAGGCTTAAGCTTAGCGAGCTCGATGTCCAAGAGTCGTTTTTCCTCAAACCCGCGAATAAAATAGTTCGAGAGAGGATTTAATGAGGCCTTATGTACCTAGACTTCAGAAGCTCCTAGGGTGAAATTGAGATCACTAGCTGAAATAATAGAAGAAAGGCTTAATAAAGACTTCCTCATCAAATCGTCCTAGAAAGCAACCATATCCAGATAAGGACCATAGATGTTGAGGACTAAAATCTCCATGCCTAAATCTTGTGAGAAGAGTTCAATTTCCAAACCAAACCCCACAAGTTTTTGGCCTTGATTGACTTGGGATTCCATCTAGTCTCCAAGCCTCCAGAATGGCCTCTAAAATAAGAAGCTATGAAAATCCATCCTTTGAAAATACCTTCTAGAATCTTAACAATAGTATACCCCTCTCCTAACGTTCCCTACATAAGAATGATATCCGGATAATTGGAGTCAACCAATGTCCTAAGTGATGAGTTTTTTGAAGGGCTCTCCAAATCCCTACAGTTGAAAGAGAGAATTTTCTTTTGGAAACCCCAATAAGGGCTTTCGCTGCTTTGTTACCAACTGCCATATCGACCCTAGCTTTATCCTATGCTTTGGAGAAATTTTATTTGCAAGCTCTTCCTTTCCCCACAAATAGACTTCCTGGATTTGACCCCAATCCCCAGGGTCTTTATGAGCTTTGCTTTGAGTCTAGCTAGGTCTCAGATTATATCTAACAACTTCCTCTTCAGACTCCTTAGTAGACCCCGACTCAATAGAAACTAAAGGCTTCAAAACAACAGAGTCCTCCCAAATACTAGGGTAGGTTGTTGGTCTTAAGCGGGGAAGAAGGGAAAGAGATGCCATGGAACCCACAAGGGAATAAGGAAGTGACTGTTGAGCACTTGATATTACTTGAAAACAAGAGAAAGTATTCAAGGGAAAGGTGGAAGATACCATCATACCTACAATTGAACCTTCCACTTGACCATAATCGTTCGCACTTTGGACTCCGTTTGAATTTGTCTGCCCACAAGCCTTCCGAGAGATGCCCATTAAAGCCATAGGCCTCCACACAGAGGGAGAAAGGATACTCATTATGGTCAAAGTGTTAATTTTTTATCTTTAATTCGTAAATGCAATAGTACTTGAAATCAAATAACAATGATACACATAAGCAATCACATTTGACACATGAATTTACCTTGGGAAAACCCTCTATGACTTGAGGGAGAAAACCCCAACAAAACCTTCCTTAGTATATTGATAGCCATAACAGAGAATGTATTTTACATCAAGCACCCCTGGTGCAATTATAGAGCACGAGAAAGATAAAGAAGAGAGACTCATAATAATATCCTGCACAAAGATAAGCGCCTTGCCTTCAAGGGAGAAGGGAATTCACTTCACATTGAATTCATCAATCATGTATAACATATTTATATATTCTTGATGTTCACCAACTTCTATTTTTATCTTCTGACTTCATAATGAACTCGTCCTCCATCTAGATGTATCAATCTTGCATGAAGAAGAGCGCCCCACTTCTCATGCAGTGCCTTAACCCACTGAACTGAGTCTTAGGATGAACTTGCCCCTTAACTGAAAGCTTGCCCACTTAGTTAGGTGGCTAACTTAAGTGTCGTCATGCAAGTGTCACAACTCAAGTTTCATCTTTTAGTTTAACTTAAGTGTTGTCTTTTAGTTTAACATAAGTGTCGTCATGCAATAACAATTGGTTAAATAGATCTTCTTTGTTATCACTTAGTTAACTCTCTTAATCGATTTTTTCTTGTTCGCATCATTTTAATGATCAATTCAAGTTCTCCTTTGATTTACTGAAGTCTTCACTAAAGTTTAACAATTCAAATTCTCTCTTAATTAATTTGTTTATGTGCAATTCAAATTCCCTCATATCTTATCTACATGTTCGACATGTGCCAACTTAATTATCATATCAAATATACTAAGGAGATTTTCCCAATGCTGTGATCATATTATCCTACTATTGTTCCAAGTGGTTATATCCTAAAGTAATTCACTCTAGGGGTGGCCAATCCCTAGGGGAGACTTAATAGCTCAACCATGGTTAGAATTACATTACACACCATACATGCTTTGAAGCATCACCTCAACACATGAGGCACCACCACAACACATGAGGATCTGTCTTGACACACAAGACCTTAGCTTTGACTAGCAAGAATGTACAACATCTTCACTTTGACATGCAAAGCACTTGCCTTAACACATGAAGCTTAACCATTCTTCAGTCCAACTAAAAATTCTTCTGCAAGGCACTACCTCGACACATGAGGCTCAATCTTGACACACAATATTGACTTGGAGAATGACTCATGATGGTGTAACTTTAATATAAAGGACCCAACTCAACCTCGTTCTTCACTGCATGGATGTCCTGTTCAAATATTTTGGCCTTTGGGGAAGCATTAATTTCTCCCCCTCTCTAGCTGAGTGGGAACGTTTGATCGAATCACTTGGAGAAAGTGGGATGGACTTTGACCTAAAAGGCAAGTGAAAATGATCTGCTAGGCGACCATATTGATGACATCGGTGACACTAGAAGTGAACACCTTCGTAATCCAACCTTTAGGAAAGAACACTGGAACGCCTTTCAATTTCTATTTCTTATGCTAACCCATTTATAACATCCAACTTATATATACTTCTAGAAACACTCCCAAAGAGTTCCCAATATCCCTAAAGACTACCGAGAATTAGAGGTCAAGGGGAATCCATGGGAGACAAACCCAGATGGGTGCAATGTATAGTTTTTCATGGCTGACATTAAATAGAGAAGATCACAGTTTAGAGCCAAAAGAGCTATCTTGATGCACTGATTCCTATGTAGAATCCATTGAGCATCTATTGATGACTTTAGAAGAAAAACAAACCAACCATTCATCATAATAAGAATCGTTGGGAGGTAACCAAGCTTCTACCCCTAATAAGCCTCAACCCATTCTTTAAGGTTTTTAAATCTGAGACGATGCCCTCAAATCCTTTCAACAATGGCTTTTTATGCCATGTCCACTACGCTGTGAAGCAAAACGTATTTTCCCAACACTAATTTTACGGCCTTGCCCTGTGATTTAGTGCATTTTTTTCTTTCTTTCCATAGCTACCCTTTCCTTTTGAATCTGAGTATGTGCTCTACTTTTGAGACTGAGCACCATCCTTTTCCCCTCCATAATTGTGATCCAGAGGGCCTTCAAATGCCCCCACCTTTAAAGGAGAATAATGGAACGCAGAGCACCCCCCATAATTGCTACTTGCCTAAGTTGAAAAACCATCAGAGAGCAAAAGGAAGACATTTGTGTCCACAATAACTTCTCCTGGTAGCTCTAAGCTTTGAGGAAGAGAGTCGAAACCACCGAGCTCAGCAGAGTAAGGAAAATTAGGTTCATCAATGTACAAGAATGGAAAAACATTATCAATTGGGAGGCCTGAGCCATCCAAAAGAGGTCCCACACCTAAAGAAGGGAACTAGGCTTCAAAGGGTTGGGTTAATACTCGGCATGATGGAGACCATGACAGATCTTGGTATTCTGGATCCATTTCCAAAAAATGATGTTGTAGGTTATAGGATTGTAGAAAATATGATGCTCAAATATGGAAAGAGATTCCTATTGACATCACTACCTACTTCCACCTCTAGCAACTGCCACCCTAGGTCACCTTCTTCTATGGTCTCCCAATCCGCCACCTGCTTGCCAAGTGGCACATCCCATATATTCTCTTCCTCCAAAGGATCTGAGGAATAATACACTTGCTCTTCGTCGTCTTCCATAATCATACCTACTAGTGAGGAATAGGGAGATAGGCATAGACTTTGCTTCGAGAATCTAAGCCTGCAACACCATCACTTGAACCCTAACCCCACGAAAAAACCACAAACCTCCATCCTCTATCATATCATGACCAATGTATTATGTATGTGAAACCAATGTATTTATGAAAGGGGGGATGACTCCTTGCATAATGTATGTGAAAGCAATGTAAAAAGATTTACCATGTAATAATAAAATTAGAGGTTGGCATTGCCCTGTTGTTTTGCTTGCAAAGAACAAGATTTCCATGTAAAATGACCGAGTGCATTGTTGTTATTGTTATTTGCTTGTTTATTTTTATATTAGTCTAACATATATTTAATAAATTATACAGAATAAGACTATTAGCCTTAGAAGCAAGAAAACACCTCCCTTATTGTTTTTTTGTGTGGCAATTAGTCCTATGTCGATCTGTTGGTGGGAGAGATATTTATTTATCAAGTGAGAGCTTAATGTATACGAATCCACACAAAAGGATCGACATTTGAATCGACCATCAACAATCTATAGATATGCATCTTTCTCGCAAACTGTTAATTTGATTCAATCTTTTAGAATGTTTAGCCCCATAATTAAATAGTTTTTTTTATGTATGAGTCGATTAGCTCATCCAAAAAACAAAGGAAATCCATGGGAATAGGGTTTCGGCCTCCAAAATTCTTCATTGAGCCTCCAATTCTCTTTGATTTCTTCGGATAAAGAATTCCATATAAGCATTTCACTTGGATTTTCTGCAAATTGCAAGGATTTTTCAACTATTTCACCCAATTTTTTTTTATCAGGGTTTCACGTGAATGATTTCTCCCATGGATTTTCTTTAGGATTTCAACTATTTCACCTTTTTTTTGGCATTAGGGTTTTACCTAAATGATTTCTCCCATAGATTTTCTTTAGATATTTATAAAAATATTATGGTTATGAACGGTATTCATGTGAATGAATGTTGGTATTTACATGGTTTTGTTATTGACAAGATTTGCAACATTAGGTTTGATGTGGATTTGTGAAACTGTATAAGTAAATATTCTTATGTCATCAACTTCTCAACCAAGCATGCCAACATCCTATACCTTGACCCCAAAACTGAGAGAAAAATATAGACCCTTCTCTGCTAGTTGGTATAAAGTTTATAGAGAAACTTGATTTATAAACGTTTAATCTTATAGAGGCGGACGTCAAGTAAAATCTCCAAGCTCGGGCTTTCCTAATTTCAATCAATATAAGTTTATGAAGATGTCAATGGTGATGAAACTACAACGTCATTTATAATGTACAACTACTTTAAATATTCTGAGTTTTACAACATAGGTGGTGGTGGAAAATTTGTAGCAAAAATTATTGGTTTTATTTAATGTCTTACGCAACCAATGTAGCCATGACATATAGTAGATGACCTTCAAGCAGTGCATTTGTTAGATAAATAGTAGAAGGAAAATGACTCTAAACAATAGAAGGGAAATGACTCCATGGTTGGACCAAATTGCACGCTCTTCTGTCATGGTAAGTGTTTCAAATACACGCATGCTAAAAAATATAGAGGGAGTTGAAATTGATCAAATATACTCAAATATACGTAAAATAAATTGAGAGTATATTGAACATTAACGCCATTTTGATAAATATGCTCAGCTTATTTTATGTTTTAGTATTTGATGTGTTTTATTGGGATATACTTATGTTGTTTCATAAGATTCCACAGTTTCAACCCCCCCATCGTTCAATAATAGCTTTTTTTCCACATCATCCTAATAAGAATTACTCTGACCCACTAGATTTTGTTTACCAAGTTTCTCTTTCCTATTCATCGCAGGGTTTGGGTATTTGTCACTGAAAATTATGATTATTGTGGCCATGCTAGTGAAACTCATCATAGTTGGTTTCAATTTGCAAAATATGCATGTATCTGGTCTTAAGTTGAATCCATTCTATGGCATCGTCGAATATTCCAAATAAATATTTTTGTCTGTTGGGTTTTACGAAGTCGATCATGTAAATTCAAGCAGTTTGTCCTTGTTTTTTTCAATAAATTCTTGTTTTTTTAAGGGTTTGGTAATCCGCAATTAATTGTGTGAAATATTTATCCTAATCACATCGGGAGTAGTTCCTTAGGTTTAGGGCAATTGTGGTTTTCAGACTTTCTTTAGTTGAACAAATGGGTTTAAAGGGAAAAACATCATTAGTTTGATAGGTGATCATTGGATTTACTTTTTCAATTTCAATTTGTGTTTAAAGGGCAAATTATCATTCATTAAATAGGCGATCATTGGCTTTGCTTCTTCAATTTTTACTTTTGGGGTGGTTTGGGGGTTAAATATGCCTCTTGATCACCAAATAGCATCCCAGTGCCATTTAGTGAAGCATTCGATGCCCAATTCTCATGAAATAGATGATAGGGGTTGGTCTCGTCTTTACATCAAAGCTCATAGAGGCGATTTTAAGCAGGTCAATTGCTGTTATCTTTTATTATTATTATTTTTATTAAAATCTGTTTATACACAGTGAAACATGGTGGTGGATACAACCCAAAGCCTCTCGGAAGAAAGAACAGTTACACAAACTATGGAAGATGAAAATCACTCTCTTATAAAATGTACTAAATTTTATAATTCTAATTCTATCCCCAAACATTTCATCCCATGAGACACAAATTAACCAATGAATTTTATAACAAATGTTAAATAATAAAAATAAAATTATAAAAACCTACAATTGTAAATGAAATTATTGTTTAAAATTTGATTAAATTTAACCTTTTGTTTTATTTCTTAAGAAATGGGGTCCTACAAACTGGGCAGGTAAAATAAACATAAGCAAATATTTTAAATCTTTGTGATCAGAATCCTGACCATGAAAGTTCTCTTGTAGACCAAGTAGATCACATAATCATAAATTTAAACTTGATATCTATCTTATCTTCCTAAAAAGGAGGCGGGTTTTTGCCGGTGTGCTTTGGAAAGTAGATAATATCTCAAAGCACCTGTGCACATGTTCAAGGGCATTATCTATATCCTTGTAGTACTAGATAGTTTGTTTTCATTGTGAATTTAATAGTTCCTAGCTACCCCTACACAAGTAATCCATGCCTAACTAGTCAAAAGTTCTTTCAATTTTGTAGTCAAGTCAGAAGTGGTTGAATTTGGATGTCCGACCAATACAAAAGTAATACATATTTTAAACTTCTTTGTGGTATTGGTATCTCACACAGTGAGAACTTAGAATGGTTCAGGGGTTTTGTCTTGATATATTTCTTGTGTGGTTGGGATGAGTTAAAACAAGATTGTTAAGGATTAATGTTGGGTTGGCGATAATTTAGGTAAAAGCTTCGAAAAATTCATGTAATGAACTATTCTCCCCTTTGATAATTTCATAGAATACTATAATGCATACAAACAAGTACAAAATGGCTAATTTGTTACTAAAAAAACAACTAAAATTTGTAGATAAATGACTATTTTTGAGTCAACGAATAATAGTAGCTAATTTTCAGTATCTTATAACATGACTAACTTTTAGTCGTATTTCTCTTTGTCATTAATTGGTTTCCTTGATTTATCATCTAGTAGTATATTTAGTCATGCATTTGGTCATTATTTTAGTCATTGAGTTAGTCATTAATTGTCACAATTAATGACCGAATACATGACTAAATATACTACTAGATGATAAATCAAGGCAACCAATTAATGACTAAGGAAATACAACTAAATGTTGGTCGTATGTAACATCCCCAAAAAAAATCACTAAAATTTAAAATTTTCCAATAGCATTAAATGCTTGTATCTATTGTGCGGAAGTACTAAATAGTGTTAACTTTAACAAATCTAAACACTGCTTAATTAGTTTTTAAAGACGACAACTTCTATAATTTGATGTCGGTGTTTTTAAGTCTTACGACACTTAAAAGTGTCGACGATTGTCGTAACTGCTGTTTAACTTATTTGCTGTAAGAGTAATGTAATTCATTCGATTCTTGAGACTAACTGCTCGTCTTAATGTAATGAAGGGGCCCTTTAAGCACGCCCCGAGGCTTACTTAGCTGTTGATAGCTAACGCTCTTCAAATTCTACATGCAGATTACAGGTAAGAAAGAGATTCCGACTGAAGCTTATCAGAAGTAATTCCAATTGGAATTTTTAGTTGTATCATGAATCGCCTTTGTTGTTAATTATGAGTATATGATGATTTTTAATCTATGTATGGGTAAGAACTACCCTAACTAAGAGTATCATGCTCATAATTAAATATGAGTTTTTAGCGTATGTTTTTCTGCTTACTTTTAATATCTCGTTCCAATAGGATAATATAAAATTACAATACCCTTGCTATGGTTTAACCTTGTTCTTCACATGTTAAGTATGTGTGAGTTGTATGTATTATTAGTTTGATTGTTCTTCAAGCATGGTTTGCTAAGCCATTATCTTAACCTACCCCTTTTTCATTATCCAAAGGTGGAAATTGATCTATCCATACGATTCATCATAATGTAATGTAAGCGTTGATATCATAGGTCAATATTTATTCAAGGTAGTGTTGATATAGTCCATTAGTTAAATAGCTTATACTATATGTTTCTATATAACTAAGGTATATGCATATTCCTTTTATATGTTTTCGTTTTGCATCCAACGTGTTTATAATAACATTTGAATGTTACAAGGTATATATTATACGATTTGTAACCATAGGTTCAACCTATGTGCAAACATCCTTTATGCATGCAATTACAATGAAATGACTATGCGAAGGTATGAACTATAGTCTTAACGTTTCAAGCTTTGAACCATATTTTAAATGGCATGTAATACGATACTAAACTTGTAATGGAAATATTCGTTGGCAGGAGTAGTTGTTGTTTTTAATGCTATTTATTAGAGTTGGGTGATCGTAAAGTTGGCATGCCCTTGTGGCTAGATCTAAACCGTTGATCTTTTTGATGTCTTGGGTTTTGGGATAAACCCTAACCTAGCATTGATAATCCCATCACCTTCGTGTATGAGTTCATTTGTGAGTTTGAAGGGTGAGGCCGACAGGCTTTGCATTTTTTCTGGGGTTTGGGAGCATGGCTCCAGTTTCTACCGGGGTTTCGATGCCGAGACCCTGCACCTGCAAAATATTATAGCCTGAGATTCTTTACAGAGTTTACGCGTTTGGTTTTTGAATCATTCGGTTATTGGTATACAGTGTTGCGATTCTCCTTTGCTGGTTTGGGGTGAAGATTTGTGTTGCAGTGATTTTGCTAGAGTGGTTAGAAGTTAAAAACCTCAGCCTAACAGGTAAATAAATGGTAACAATACAATTTCAATTTATCATTGTTTAGCATCGTAGTTTTTACATAATGTACTAACTTCCACTGTTGTGGGTTTGGTTGCAAGGTGTGTTGATGTATTTGTAACTTCGGAAGATATTCACTTGTATATTGTATGTATTACATTTGTACTTTATTGTATCCCCAACAGAGATGTATTATTCCTCTGATTGGAAGTGTCGTCATGTGTACTTGCAAGTGTCGCAAGTTATATTGTAAGTGTCGTAACTTATACTTGATGGGTTATTAGACCACCTTGTTGGGGTCGGCCTTGTATGAGTCATGTGGGTCAAAGGGTTATTAGACCATCCTATTGGGGGTCGGCCCAGTCAGCATTATGTTGTGTGGTTAAGTTAGGGCTGACCTAGTTGAGTAAAGGTCAAGTGATGTAGTATATAAATAGAGAGTGTGTCTCTCTCATTTTACACATTCTATTGTTCACTCACTTCGCATTAGTGAGAGAAGAGGAGGATGTGCACAAGTGGAGGAGGAGAATGCTTTTGTAGATATCTATCTCTTGTGTTTGATCATGGTGATCATTGTATTGATGCTTATTCTATCTCTGAGGAAGTTGCGGGATTTTTCACCTTCTTGGTTTTCCTCGGTGAAATGTTTTGTGTCTCTTGTCTCTTGTCTCTTATGCTTGACATGCTGTACATGTTGTTCTTTCAGTTAATATCCTAGATCAGAATGTATTAAATTATGAAAAACTAACATGGTATCAGAGCTAGCCTGAAAGAAGGCATGGTATGGCATTTATGACACTTGTTGCACTTGCCAAGCTAGGGCTTGATATAGAACAAACTAGTCATCGTAGCACTTTCGCTATAAATTCATTTTGGTGAAGTTTCAAGATTTGAAAATCTTACAGGTCGAAGATAAGATCCCCATGTACCATGTGTCCGAAGGAGAGCCTCTAATTCATTGTACTTTCAGATTTATGATCTGTACAATATAGGGTTTCTGCCTCTTCCAGATCTCAGTCATAAACAGGTGACCTGGGAAAAAAGGTCACAACTTGGGATAGGAAGCTCCAAATGAAATTTAGTTAAAATAGGCAGGTAGGGAACAGACCGTACTTTCACAAGTCCGATTTTCAGAGGCCGAAATTGAACCAGTGACATGTGGCAGTCCGTACAAGTTCGCTCTCCTGTTTTATCCATAAACAGGTCACGTTGCGACACTTGGCATAACTCTCTCTCAGAGAATCAATTTGAGGTCAAACCTATGGGGTTGGAAATTCAACAGGTCATGATACCACAGGAAGAATTTTCAGACCCTGTAGATCCGAAATTTTTGAGTTACACAAGAAACAATGAGGTGCATATTTATGTCAAAACAAAATTGGATTTTGAGCACCTTCATTCATGGCTCCGGGAATTTAGGGTTTCGGAGAATGTTGGAATTTTTGTATCGGATACCACGGCTGGATGCTCCTCATCAAAATCGAAATTTAGAGACCAAGATCAAATTTTTTGGTTGGGCAGAAGGCCGGGCTTGATCAAATCCTAGTTCGGGACTTTGATCGGAAAAGTGGAAAATTAGGGCTTCTACAAAATTTGAAATTTATTAATTCTGTTACCATGGCTGGAAGCTCCTCAAGAAAATCGAAGTTTATAGCTTTGGATCAAACCTTTTGGTTGGGTGAAGCTCCGAGAAAATCAAACCCTAATTCAGGGTCCTCCCTAGTGAATCCAAAAATCTAAAAGGCAATTTTGATGGGTGAAACTTTGCAGTTTTCAAATTCTAAGTATACCAGCTTGATTAGCTCATCAAGGCGCATCTTTCTATCCTTTCAGAAGTTTGAAATTTTAGGGTTTCTTTGACAAACCCTAATCCAGCTCCAGATCCAGTTTCAGCAAATCAAAGTGGATTGGGTTAATCTTGGAAGAGAATGAATTGGACACCTGCATAAGTGAAGAAGTTCCAGTTCCAGAGGGAGATGAGGCTAAGGCCTTACATAAGAAGTCTACAAGCAATCTCGACAGGTATGACTTGAGGAGATACAGGTATGTTTTGAAATATGTTCATGATTAAGGTTATGATATGTTTGTCTTCATATTATTGAGGTTAGTACAATAGTGATTAATTTTAGACTTGTCTTATCACTCTAGTAAAAGTATGAATGCATGTATAGGGTTATGATATTTATGATTGTACTAATGCACCATGATGTTGTATGAGCTTGATGTTGTCCGCTAACATGTAAGGTACATCAAGAAAGACAAATCATGTTCTAGTTCAAGAACATATGACCATGGTGACATGAAGACAAAGATTCATCCATTGTCATGGATCACATAGAAGATCTACTTACGAGGTATGTATAACTTGGTTCTATAATGGTTAACCTATGAGATATGCAGGTTACTAGCACAAGTCATTGAAGAGAACAAGAAGACATTATGCGGGTATGTTAGACATAACTAGCTAGCATGCTAATCCAGGTATGTTTTTCCTATATCAAGTTAGAATCCTACCTTGTATTAGGATCTCTTATATAAGTATACTTGGTATGATTGATAATGATTATTCATGAAGTTATAGGTTTGAGTAATCATGGGTTTAGGCATATTATGCTTCTTACTTTGATTGATGATATGACTAACCAGAAAAGTCCTATGGTCAAATAGGAATATGCATGAGTAAAAGAATTGTGATAAATTATCTGTGTATGAAATGATCTTGACCATACATGTTTAAGATTACTTAGAATCATAATATTTTTGATAGTATTAAGATTATACTAATGAATGTATGTATGAGACCTCGAGGATAACACAATGATGATACTAGTAAGTATGCATAGTGATCGAGGATGGATATAAGTTCAAAGATAGGTAAACCAGGAAGCAAAGATCAAGAGGAAGCACACTCCAGTAGTTCCTGTAAGGAAGCAAATATTGAGAGGGAGTCCACCCTACAACCAAACAAAGATAAGTATTTGAATTGTCATTTCTTGCATACTTGTTTGTTTAAATAATATTGTTCAATGATGTTCCTAGACTTAGGGTGTGTATTATGCATATTAGAATAATTGCATTAATGAACAGTATACTACTAATATGCATGTGATGGGTAAGTGGCCTATGGCACTGTACAACATTTCATTGCTACTTATCTAGAATGAAACCTCTTTGCTGACATGTTGGGAGTTGTGCACACTTTTAACAATGTTCTGGTAGAGATTGGAAGGCATCTAGAAAGTTGCGGGATATGGATAAATGTTGTATTGAAGCATTGGCTAAAATAATTGCATAACTATATGACATATTTCTTTATGTGTAAGAATTTGTTCTAAAAACTATGAGATGTTTCTAATCATGCAATTTAACTTGCTTTGTAGAAAAGATCGTATACCATCACCTACAAAAGAAGGACTACAACATTTGTTCCAGCAACAAATCTATCTATTGAAGATATTGAAGTTCCCAGGATCCGGGATGAAGTAATGGAAGAATACCATGATCCGTCGATCATGAAGAAATATTTTTGGGATGTGGTCCTAAGACCATATGGGAAGTCTATTGTGACTTCCAAAGATCAAGCATGTTGCAGATGGCAACATAGAGAAATACAAAGCAAGATTTATAGCTCGTGGCTTCTCCCAAAAAAAGGGAATAGACTATGAAGAGACTTTTGCTCCTGTAGCCAGATACACTCCCATCAGATTAGTACTTGCTTTGGCTGCAATGATGAAATGGAAGATACACCAGATAGATGTCAAAACAACTTTCTTGAATGGTGTAGTCGAGGAGGAAGTGTATGTGGAGCAGCCACTTGGTTTATAGACACATGACAGGGAGTCATATGTGTGCAGGTTGAAGAAAGCCTTGTATGGCTTGAAGAAAGCTCCTAGGACTTGGTATGGTGTAGGATAGACAGCTTTCTATCCAGTTTGGTCTTTACCAAGAGTAAAGCAGATTCCAACCTTTACTACAAGGTCAAGGAAGGCAATCTAGTGATACTACTCTTGTATGTGGATGACCTGTTTGTTATAGGTTATGATATATTGATTGTCGACACGAAGAGGAAGCTTGCTGCCGAGTTCGAAATGAAGGACTTGGGGATGATGCACTACTTTCTAGGCATGGAGGTGTGGCAGAGTGCAGATGGAATCTTCCTTGGACAAGGGAAGTATGCAGTAGAGATCCTAAAGAGGTTCGGGATGATGGACTGTAAGACCATGGCCACACCTATGGCATCGAACCTGAAGCTTCTGTGTGATGCTTCATCTGATCCGGTTGATGTTACTGTGTATTGTCAGATGATTGGGTCCGTGATGTACCTGACGAACATGAGACCATATATTTTCTTTGCAGTGAACACATTGAGCTAGTTCCTGACGGATCCCAGAGGTGTTCACCTGGCTGCTGTAAAGCATATTCTGAGGTACTTGAAGGGTACGGTTGATTATGGGCTCAAGTATGATGCAAATCAAAAGTTTAACCTCGAGGGTTATGTTGATTTGGATTGGGAAGATAGTGCCATTGATTGGAAGAGCACTTCGGGGTGCTGCTTCAGTATGGGATCCGGTATGATCTCTTGATTTAGCAGGAAGCAGTCCTGTGTGGCATTGAGTACAGCCGAAGCAGAGTATGTTGCAGCTTGTTCGATTAGTTGTGAGGTAGTATGGCTGAGGAAGCTATTGTTTGAGTTATTTGATCTCCCGTTGGATGCTACTGGTATCTTTTGTGACAACCAGAGTTGTGTGAAGTTGTCTGAGAACCCCGTGTTCCATGATAGGTCGAAGCACATCGAGATCAAATATCACTATATCAAGGATATGGTGCAGAGAGGAGGAGTGAAGCTCCTGTATGTTGCGATGGACGAGCAGATAACCGATGTGTTGACAAGCCGCTGGATAGAGTGAAGTTTGAGTACTTCAGATCGAGATTCCTTCCAAGGGGAAGTGATGAGTCCGGAGACACAGATGCACATGAGCCATTCTCACATGGTGGTAGGTGTGTCCTCCCATGGTGTAGATATAAGGGCTGGGGCCATTCTGATATGGTTGAAGTGTGTCTTCCCATGGTCGTTGATGTAAGAGCTGTGCCATTCGAGCATGGTTGAAGTGTGTCTTCCCATGGCTATGATATAAGTGTTGTGCCATTCGAGCATGGTTGAAGTGTGTCTTCCCATGGTCATTGATGTAAGAGCTGTGCCATTCGAGCATGGTTGAAGTGTGTCTTCCCATGGCTGCGATATAAGTGCTGTGCCATTCGAGCATGGTTGAAGTGTGTCTTCCCATGGTTGCGATATAAGTGCTGTGCCATTATCGTATGGTTGAAGTGTGTCTTCCCATGCCGTAGGTATAAGTGCTGAGCCTTTCACGGATGGTTGAAGTGTGTCTTCCCATGCCGGTGAGTGTAAGTGCTATGTGATGTGCATATGGGTTGTGCTCCGTGGACGATGAGGTGATCTAAAGATGATGAGGTGATAGTATGGTACACAGGTTTTGCAGAGGCATATAATCAGTCCTGAGATGATCTTGCAGGTTTTGCAGAGGCAGTGTAATCAGTCCTGAGGTGTACCTACTTTATGGCTTGCTCACTGAGATGACATGATCAGTATGATCATGAGTATCAGGATGATACTCTGTGGCCATGGACAGGTTGTGTAGTTTCATGTAAAAGATCCTGGGAGATCCGATAGGTTGAGCTGTGTGCTCATAATTAGTCCAAGGATGCTCTTTTGAGGTTTTTCCATGACCACATGTAATATTTCCCTGGGATATCCGATAGGTTGAGCCGTGTGCTCGTAATCAGTCCTGGGATGCTCTTTCGAGGTTTTGTGGAGGTCACATATAATATTGCCCTGGGAGATCCGATAGGTTGAGCAGTGAGCTCGTAAAAGTCCTGGGATGCTCTTTCGAGGTTTTGTTGACGCACGTAATAAGTCCTGAGGATTCCACAGTATGGCCAGTGATGATGAAGACCTACAGGTGGTGGGCCTACATCTAGCATGAAAAAGGGATGTCTCTGTAGAACTTCCTATGACGAGAAGAATTATGAGATAGCACCAGTGATCGAGATGACGAGTACAGCAGCAGTGACGATGATGCTCCATGATCTAGTGATGATGATCTAGCTCCAGTATTGAAGACTTGTGCCTATATGTATTGATGACTTGTGTCAAGAGAATACCTTCCTAGTTAAGAGGGAGTGTTGATGTATTTGTAACTTTGGAAGATATTCACTTGTATATTGTATGTATTACATTTGTACTTTATTGTATCCCCAACGGAGATGTATTATTCCTCTGATGGGAAGTGCCGTCATGTGTATTTGCAAGTGTCGCAAGTTATATTGTAAGTGTCGTAACTTATACTTGATGGGTTATTAGACTACCTTGTTGGGGTCGGCCTTGTATGAGTCATGTGGGTCAAAGGGTTATTAGACCACCCTATTGGGGGTCGACCCAGTGAGCATTATGTTATGTGGTTAAGTTAGGGCCGACCTAGTTGAGTAAAGGTCAAGAGATGTAGTGTATAAATAGAGAGTGTGTCTCTCTCATTTTACACATTCTATTGTTCACTCACTTCGCATTAGTGAGAGAAGAGGAGGATGCGCGCAAGTGGAGGAGGAGCATGCTGTTGTAGATATCTATCTCTTGGGTTTGATCATGGTGATCATTGTATTGATGCTTATTCTATCTCTGAGGAAGTTGTGGGGTTTTGCACCTTCTTGGTTTTCCCCGGTGAAATGTTTTGTGTCTCTTGTCTCTTGTCTCTTATGCTTGATATGTTGTACATGTTGTTCTTTCAGTTAAGATCCTAGATCAAAATGTATTAAATTTTGAAAAACTAACAAGGTGGACCTGTTGTCTCCTGACAGAGCTTTTGTGGGAGGATACCTTGTTGCGTACTTACCACGGTAAGCCTCGGTGGTTCCTCCTAGGCTCTCCACGCTATTATGTAATCAAGAAATGGTGAAAGTTAAGGAATTGCTGCCAGTTTGTAAACCTTAGTATTTACGGTTCGTAAATGCTCCAAGTAGAGTTTAATGTTGGCATTGTTGCAAATTAAAAAGCCGAAGGGCAAGGTTTTGACTTGGAGGGTTTCGCTCCCGATTTGAAAAGCTTTCGTTGGTTTCCAACGATTTCTCTTTTTACTGCTAACTGTATGTAAAATGTTTTTATGTTTAAAGGATTGTTCTTATACCACTGGTCCTACCCTGGACAAGATTTCAAAAGGTCCGCAATACCTTGGTGCTAATTTAGCACAACTTCCCAATCTTAGGCAGCTATTTTTAGGCTTTATCTTGAGGAAAACATGTTCACCAACCTGAAACTCTTTCCGAGTTCTCTTGAGATCTGCATGACTTTTCTGTCTATCTTGTGCAATTTTCAAATTGCCTTGAACTTGTTTCATGGTTAGTTCCATTTCTTTTAATAAATCAGGTCCTAGCATTAACCTATCAACTGGATTGCTCCAAGAAATAGGAGTATTACATTTTCTGCCATATAAAATTTCAAATGGACTAAGTTTTGTTGAAGTTTGATAATGGTTATTATAAGCAAACTCAGCAAGGTGTAAATACTCCTCCCATTTACCTGGCTGATCTCTAACATACATTCTTAACATATCTTCAAGAATCTGATTGACTCTTTCAGTCTCTAGGGGTTTCCTGTGCATGGTTACATATACATATATATATATATATATAGAGAGAGAGAGAGAGACAGAGAGACAGAGAGAGAGAGAGATATTTCAAATGCTTAAAAAATACTTTCAAGGTTTCCTATGTGAACAAATCTCATTTAACAAACTGGAAGATGCAAAAGAAGATTTAAATTAACATAATCAACAAACATGTTGAATGCTTTGAGGAAAGATTCTACAAGTGCTTGGGTCAGAAAAACTCATTTAACAGATGGATGGATAGCAAACTTCACCAATCACTTGGTTGCATGAAAAATGGCATTAATAAGAACCCAGATAAGAAAATCTAATGAAACAGACACTTCAGTTGCCAAAAAAACAGATATTACAAGATCCCAATATACTTAAAGCTTTTAAGAGATTCCAAGCTGAATAGAAATTATTAAAAAAGACTAGATGCTTTTACCACTTATTTCAACAGATATCAACAAGGAAAGAATTTCGAAAGGAATCACCCAAGTGTCTAGATAAGCAAATCAAACTCAACATACAAGTAGATGAGAAAAGCCATATTTAAGCAAAGATGTTATCAATATTAACAGATAACAGATATTTTAATGGATATGCACAAGACTGAAAACAATTTTTACTAAGATAAAAGAATCAAAATGAATAATTGGAAACTGAAAAGACAACTTAAACAGAAGCATATATAACTAAAACAAATCTCAAATTTGCTTGGTCAAGTGGTTGAGATGTGGCATCACCATGCAACCGACCCATATTCAAACCTAAGGGGGCTTAGAGGCCTATTTGAAATTTGCCCAATGCTTTTAAGAAAATCCAAGTTGTATATAAATTATTAAAAAGACCAGATGTTTAACATAGATTCAACTCAAGAAACAAGTAGATGGCAAAAGCCAAATTAAAGCTTATGCTTGAGATCTTAACAGAAGCCTACAAGCCTGGAAAAGGTTTTACTAAGATAAAAGAATCAAAGAAGATAACTGGAAACTGAAATAAATAAAAAACTTAAACAAAGGACTATATACTAAAACAAATCTTGAGTCTGCCTTATCAAGTGGTTGAAATGGGGAATCATCATCATGCAAGAGATCCAGGTTCAAGCCTCGACGAACTATCCCTATTTGAAATGGATTTTGCAAGATGCATAGACATTATCAAAAAGAGCATATGCTTGACACGAATTTCAATAGACATCGATATGGATATAAATAAATTAGTGTCCAGATAAGCAAACCAAAGATGCCCACAAGCCTAAAAATGGTTTCACTGAGATGAAAAATTCAAAACAGATTATCAAAAACCAAAAAATAACTAAAATGATGCCTATACAGCTAAAACAGATCTTGAATATACCTTGTCGAGTGATTGAGATGGCACGTCAACGACTCAACAGGAGAAAAAAAAACCTAGATTCAAACATTGGTGGGCTTGGAACCCTATTCAAGATGGATAGTCCAAATTAACCAGGTCTCCACGCTCATGTGGGCCCGTGTTAAAGTGGACGAGGTTCATAGATAGGGAATGACGAGCAAAATCATTTCTAAAGCACTTCCAAATTAATTAATATAGATCTTGGATTACCTGTGGCCAGTTGGTGATCAAGGTAGAGGATAAAGGTTCAAGTCTAATAATAAAGCTCTGCCTTAATATTAAAATAGATGATTTTGACAGATTTCGATTCAAAAGGAAAAATATTAAGCTCTGCCTTAGAGAATTTAACATTACATGGTAAAAACATTAGCACATACCTTGCAGCTATAGAAAAGGAAAAATAGATTTAATCCCATGATCAAGAATAAACTGATTTAACAGATACCAGCTGTAAGAAATTGATTTGATCCCCCACAAGATGAATAAAACCAAACTTTAAGAGGTACCCAGAGATTTTTTATAACTGTCAAAATGAGCAAAAGAGATCTGTATAGGAAATCGACCTGCATATTGCATTTGACGAGATCCAAAGGGTTACGCCCTTGTGGGTGAGATCGCAGGTGAGAATGCCTCCCATGGTACAGGTTGCATAGAAGGCTGGGGAATACATGGTGATCTTCCCTGGTTCGCTGGGTGCCGGCACAACAAATGCCTTTGGAGCATTGACTTTGGCAGTTGCATTTTTCTGCAGAACTCCTGGTGTTGTTGAGATTCAACAGAGGATTCCTAATTATGTTTAGAAGGGTTTCTGATGCAAATGAGCCTCCTCTGAGATGGATCAAAGAAGAAGGAGATAGGGAATAAAGAAATCTTGGAAAAAGAGATCGGTTGTCTTGCTCTGAGATCGCCATGGCCATGGATTCGATCGATCGATGTGTAACACAGAGATGAATCAAATAAACGAGAGAGATAAACAGTTGCCTCTGCCCTCCTTCCTCCTTCTCTGTCTGTGGTTAGGTTTTAGAGAAGGCCTTCAGCATTCAGGGTTTCCTCTTCTTATTTCTTATTATTATTGTTTTTTTTGACAAGAACATATTGGTATTGTATTAGAGCCGGTATTTTAGCAACCGAAAGCTTTTACATAGATAATCTAGCATCAATACACCTCTTTAGTAGAACAACGATCTTATAGATTCGCCCAAAATATGGCAGGGCTCCCTATTCCCATATGCCCTTTGTATTAAAAAACATTGGCAAGCCACTGGGTTCGATTACAACCAGAGAATAATTCTGTCACTCAATAAGCCAGAATTCATGATGAACCTACAGTCTTTGCTCTAGCTGCTGCTTGTAAGGAACTATTTCAGTGAACCAGAGCGGCTTCGCGTCATTACTTCTTTTCGGGGTTGAACAATTTTTTTCTTTTTTGATACAGTCTGCCACTCGTTGCTCTAACTTTGATCAAGATTTACTGGTTGATCTGGTGCTTCTTCGGCTTTGGCAATGTCTGCCCAACTTGAGCCTCGCTGGGAGGGATTTGGCGAGCTAGGCGGAACTGCTTCTGCTGGATCTTTCTCCTTAGCTGGTTCTTTGGGGGCAGTTCCTGCTTCCCCTTCTGCAACTGGTGCTGGGATCATCCCTTCAGCTTGCTTCTTTGGGGTTGCTTCTGTCCACCAAGTGGGCTTTTGGCTTCGAGACTGCCTTCTTTTTCCGAGTTGCTTCTCACAGTTACGGGCGATATGCCCTGTTTCAAAACAAACCCTGCATCTGAAACAGAGGTTCTCATAGTCAATCTTCTGGGATCTAGAGTAGTCCTTGCCAGTTAGGTTGATTTCTGCTGGGAATCCCTTGTTGAAGTCCATCTCTACACAGATCCGAGCAAAAGTTGATTGAGAAGGAGAAGTATCGGGACTTTTGCATAGAAATTTTCCGAGTCCATTTCCAATAGCTTCAAGAGATTGGTCCCCCCAGAAATGCAAGGGAAGGGACAGGAGTCTCACCCAGATCGGAGCAGAAGAAATAGAGGCCTTGGCTGGATTGAAGTCGGGAGTCCAAGGCTGCAAGGACAGTCCTGCTCTGCCCCAAAACCACGGTCCGGAGCTGGAGACCTTGTCTCTATCTTCAGAAGAGTCAAAAACCGCCGCGAAGAAGCCCCTAGCAAAGGGGCAAGCAAAAACCTCACCCTCAAGTAACGGAGACCACTCGGAGGAGATCCAGGAACGCAGGTCTGCAAGGCTCGGCCAGAAGCCGTTGAACCTGCAAACCAATGCAAATTTGCTGAACTGGGAGGCAAGCGTCCGGGCTTCCTCAGGCATGCAAATAGTGATAGCAGGTCCTTCAGGGATCGAAGACGGCCGAGCAGATAGATCTCCCCGTCGAGAGGTCACGTCCTTGAAGGAAGGGCCGCCAGGGATGATGCTCGAGTTTGCAAGAGGAAGCCCGGATTTCAGCGAAGGGACGGAGGTCTTTCCTGCTGCGGAGGCGCCAGGGAGAGGTCCAGCCGTGGGAGCCAACTCAGGAAACTCACTCGCAGAGAAGGGAGAGCTCCCAGGAGGAACGGAGCCGCGGACAGGCGCAGAAGCTGCAGGGGCGGCCGCCATGGCAGACTCCGTGACCTAAAATCGCCCAAAAAACAACAAATAACTTTTGAATATATTGTTACATATCAAACATCACAAGCAATATAAAATAATAATCATTTCTTATTATTATTGTTATTATTATTATTAATCTCCTTTTTTGTCCAAAGATATTGGAATATTCTCCCTGTTTTTCTTGGTTTTTTATGTTTTTCAATGGGTTATTTTTTAAACTTTATTCCTTCTCGTTTTGGGCTATACCCACCATTCATTCATGAGGTTGGTTACCCCTTTGTGGACATCCTATGGTCAATGCCCTCCAATAATGTGGTGAATCGATTGATTGTTATGGTAAATGCTCTCTCCAATAAGGGGTTAGTGGGCTCCATCCATAAGGTGTGAAATACGTTTACGAGGAATTTGAATTTGATGAGGAATATCATACTGTTTCTTTTTTATAACCATCAAGATTTCATTCATAAAAATTATATAATAATTTTTTTTTTTAATTATGAAAATTTGAGAATAATAATAATATAATGGTTAATTATTTCCATGGAAAACAAGTTTAATTCAATGAGAAATCTAATTGAGTTGATAAAATGATAGTTTGTATTAACATTCATAATAACAATTTATTTTGAATATCACAGATTAGCGAAACACCAAATTCTATATGAGACCCATTTGTTTGTGAGATGAAGGATCTTCTTCATGATCTAAATATTTAACTTAAAGTAGATTACACACCATATAGTAAAAAGGTTATTTTTCTTTTCTTTTTTACATCAACATCAAGTTATCCATAACATCATCAAGGATTAAGACTAATATTTTTTACCTATCCAAGAACAATGCATTAGTATCTAAGAATAATGGAGCAGTAAGGCTCTTTGAGACCGAGAAACCTTTGGGCATTTATTGTTGGTTCAATATACTTTAGCCTTGAATTCGTGACCTCCCTAAGACCCAAAGGACTAGAGGACATTGGGCGAACCATTTGCCTATAAAACTAAGCCCACAAACTTGTTATCTTATGATGGGAGTAAGTTAATCTTGTAGCAAAAATACATTTTTTCTTCACGCAAATTTGATAAGAATCTTGCAAAAAAATTTAGCATGATCAGAGTTTCACTATGATCCAAGTTTTGTGCATGGTGGAACCATGTCCATAGGGGTTTTTCCTAATTGAACCAAACCCTCATAAAAACGACACAAGTTTCAAATTGATAAAAACTCTAGATTCATATATCATCGAATTATGTATGTTGGAGGGAAGTTTGCTACAGTATTAAAAAGTTTATATCATCATGGTATCCAATACCTAATATGTTGTTTCTTTGAAAAGCATATTTACGCTTAAATGAGTATACCAACAGTTGAAGCAAGAAGTGTCATGGCATTCTCTCGTGTGAATTTGAAGACGAAAATCAAATCTTTTTGGAGCTTCTCAAATGAATTATTATTGTTATTATTATTTAAAATGGTGTGTATATAAAGTTAAATGGTCCTTTTGATTAAGTGTATGTATGTATATATCATTTTGAGGAATATATGGATGATCATATGTTTGATGAGGGTGTTGTATCTATCCACTAAATGATCTTCTCTCTGCTTTTTTGGTTAATTGCACTGAAGAAGTGCATTCTACGGTCCAGTAGGGGGGTGTGTAACTCCTTTCGTGCTCACCTTAGAGCTGACACGTGTTCTTTTAAAAAAAAAACCTCGTATACAGCTAATCAAATAATTTTGAAATAGGTTTTTCATATTAATATAAATTTTGATCATCTAATTATTTGCTACTAAACTAAATACCCATGTGTTAATAATAATAAAAAATCAAGCCAATGATAAATAATGCCTCATCCAGGTAAATATAATAGACAAAATATCCATTATAAAATACTCTGGGCATAGTTTGTATATTAATCATAAGACATTGTAACGAAGCTATGGTGAACCAAACATAACAAAGAGATCCAATATAACCATATTTAACTATCACAACTTAGTATATTAGGCCTATAGCGCTATTCAAGGGATTCTTTCATTGGCCCATAAAGCTAAACAATCAATTTATGGCTTAATAGTCCACTAGTTGACCCTTTCAATAGTCCATTGTTTAGATAATTTTGTATCCTTGGAATTTCATTTGTCTAATAGACGAGAAATCTAGCTATAGTACCCAGAAATGATTTCTCATTGAGAAAATGCCTTTGGAATAATTATTATTATTTAACGTTAGAGCTAAGTGAGACACCAATTTGGTGTATGAGATCCTCTTGTTTGTGGGATGAGGGACTGCACATCAATGCAATGATGTAATTGCAAAAGTTTATAAAAGTCTGCATACCTTACCCTCCTCTGAATTTGAACCTATGACCTCTTAAGAGGAAACACAAGTTCTTAACCATTAGGCCCACTCAAACTATAGTGATGCATGGTTAAATTATGTTTTATCTGAACATTTTAAAATAAAAGCATTTCACAAAGTTTTTTTTAAAATAAAAAGAGGATCATTAATTACCATTATATGTATATATGGGCAACTAGAAATTCATCATCTACACATTCTTATTGCATTTGTCTCATGATTAACGATCTGAGGATTTCAATTTATTTGATATGAATCGGGATGACAAAATCTTGTGGAGTTCTTTAAAGGAAGTGGAAGCACCATACTAGGTAAACTTCACTGAAATCAGAGGACATCGTAATTATGGCCATAGAGCTTATGGCTTGAAGTCTAAAGATTTTGAATGTGAATTTCACAATGGAAGGGATAAGATCTCAAATGAGAGAGTTGTTCCAGGATCTCGCCATTTATTATGAAGGAAGGGTGATGTTGGCTTGCTATCGGCCTGTAGAAATATGGGCATATGACAGGATGGCAATAACAATTTAAATAGTCTGGGTTGGCAAGTGCGAGAGGAGTCCTTCTCGACTCTGAGGGAAACAAGGTGAAAGAATTTGCTTGGAGAATTGGTAGGAGGACCAAAATGATGCGGAGTGGCTCGCGTCGATCAAAGGAATGGAAATTGCAAGGAATGAAGAAATCAAGGATCTTGTGGCCTTTGGAGACTCAAGGTTGGTAATAAGGGAAGCTAGAACTTTGGCCAAAAACCGAAGAAAGCCCATCTCTAATCTCCATCATCTCTTCAATTTCATGGCTAAAGACTTCAATTCCATCAACTTTCTTCACGTTTTGAGGAATAATAATCAGAAAGCAGATATCATGGCCAATGTAGGTGCTGGTCTAGACTATGGAATCTCGATTAGTAATGGTCAAGATCTTGGAATCAATTGGGTTCCATAATCTTTACCCCCTTCCAGTTTTGACAATGAAACTCAAGCATGCTCCAAGTTTTGGGAAGTGGTGTTTCTCCTTGGCATGGGATAACTCTCATTTTATGCCTATGAACTATAGTCCCTTTTCAAATTCGATTTTCAGTTATTGCAAGATTTCTGTGGGATCCTTCAACACTCCTCAAAATTTGCCTGTGTCCTCTCGGTGCCCTTGGATCCCTCCACACGTTGGTAACACCTATCTTGCATGCTGGATTTTATGGAGGTCGAGGATCGAGGAACCTTTGGCTTCTATCTCACTCAGGGTGATATCCCTGTCATTCTGCAGGGTAAACTTCGCGCTAAGATCAGGGTGTTTGTTTTTTTTGTTTATTATGGAGGAAGACAATCACATTGCCGGCCAGATCCTCCCCACATTGTAATGTCTTTGGTGCAGGAAACATCTTTAGTCTTCGGCCCATTCTGGGGGTGTTAGTTTTCAAAGAAATTCTTCAGCTCTCGACGTTGTGCAAGGTCAGAATCCTGGTGGCTCTGCGCAACCTGCTATTCGTGGTCACTCTAGAAATGAAGAGTCGAGCATTGGAAGGAATTGGGAGAATTTAGCAGGTGATAGCAGTGGTTTCAATAATCTGGTGTCTCCACCTGGGCTTCACAGTCCTCACTCTGAGGTTCATTCACAATTGAAGGATTTGTAATCTCAAGTCCGCTGGCTCAGAGGAGAGAATTCTAATCTTAAAAGAGCCATTTCTCACCTATTCACCATTTTCTAGATTACGAACTCAAAAGTTCACAGCAGCAGCAAGCTGAAGGAGTATTATGACATTCTTGTTGGGAAGTTTGAGAATGGTTGTCCTTGTTTTGTGGATTTGAGTACTCAATTTAGGGATCTGCATTGTAGTCTCATAATTGTGGAAGTGAAGATAGATGGCATGAGGTCTAACATCAGGAATAGCATCAGTTCCTTTAACGGAATTGCTGAAGACAAAGCCAAAAATGTTGTTGGGAACAAGGAGAAGAATGCTCACCATTAACTCGTTAATTCTGGAACACTTAGTTCGTTCGAACTCTTTGCTCTTCTATGGCTTTTCAATATGTTTGTGATAAGTCTCTTTTTGCTAGGCTTGTAGAAGTTGTTGATCAGCTAGTTTAATGTTTATTTCTTTGTTATGTGTTACTCCTGTATTTTGCTTCTAGGCAAGTTTGTAAGAGCCTTCAGCTATTGTAAAATAGGTTTTGTGTATGATCTTCCTAGACTGGAAAGAGAAGAGCTAGAATTCATGGAAGCTCTTTAATTTTTGGATTAGTCTTCCCATCTTTTTTGTAATTTCGTTCCTCTTTTTATATAAAAGCTCGTTATCCATTATTGTAAAAAAAATAACACTTTAAATAGCAAAACTAGATTTGGTTATCTTTCAAACAATCTATCAAAATTAGGTTCCAATGAAGCATTATGCCCAAATCACGCCGTATGATGTAGTCTTGTAGCCCAAACCTCTCTTAAACAAGGCTTATAGGTTTCCACTGCTTATCAGGTGCACAACTATGACCCATTCTTAAATAAATAATAGAGAACAAAAATTCCAATGTTGCAATAGAATCACTAAATTTGAAACAACATAAATTCTAGAGCAGCAGTGTAATGCTTTCTTTATTTAAATTTATCATTCCACATACAATGCAAACAACAAATAACAGTTTTTTGTACTTTTCTTACAACATAAATTAATTTCCAATCTAAATTTAACCTTATGTAGTGATCTGAACTGACTCTATTTGTCTGTTGTTGAACCGAGTTGAGACAGGATGAACTACATCCCCAACCACAAATCCAAAACTGGCCTTCCTTGCTGCCTTCAAACTTCTTCAAAAATTGAACTCTTCTCCTTTGAAATTCCCCTTTTTATTATTTCCTGTGTGTCTCTTCATTTTCCATGGAGAAGGTCGATAGATGCAACTGTTCCTCTTCCAATCAATTCCACCAATGAACCATGTTCCAACTCATATGCTCAACATTGATTATGCCACCTCACTCCATGTGTAGATTTGATTTGATCTGAAATTCGTGTATTTTGTAATCATGATTTGTAATCTACAGAATTTCCGTAGCCGAACAGACTTTCTGCAACAAACAAACTTTCTGTGGCTAAACAAACTTTCTGCAATTGAACAGACTTACCGCAACCGCTACAGACTTTCTACAATCGAGACTTTCCACCGCCACTATAGACTTTCTGCAGCCGAACTTTGTGCCTCTGATGCAGACTTTATGAAGCCAAACGGAGTCGCAACAGGTTTCTGTAGCCATTTATTTCCTCCTCCAACTATTAACCAAACTAAATCTTTTTGGGGTGATGTTGATTGCCCAAACCTAAGGATGCTCCTGCATCATACACCCTTCGCTCCTCTCGCCTCTCAAGGTTGTTCCTCTTTGTGGTTGTCTCTTCACACACATGCATCGTAGTCTTAAATCCATACTACTAGTTACAAAGTGCCTTGCCAACACTATCTCCCATGAGCTTCCTGCCAGCAATCATACTTGCTGAAACAACCTTCACTCAGGTCTCATACAACCACAATTTCAACGAGGAACAATTTATCATGGAACCAACTCAATAGGAGCTAAATAACGCTTTGATAACTCTATAATTCTTCTCTAACCAGAACTGAACCTCTGTTCTGCTTTTTTTTTCCAATCCTCATAACCCAAAGCTGAAACTAGCTCTGATACCACTTGATGTAGTCATGTAGCCTAAACCTCTCTTAAACAAGGCTTATAAGTTTCCACTGTCGATCAGGTGCACGACTATGACCCATTCTTAAATAAATAACAAAGAATAGAAATTCCAGCGTTGCAATAGAATCACTAAATTTGAACAAACAAAAATTCTAGAGCAGCAGTGTAATGCTTTCTTTATTTAAATTTATCATCCCACATACAATGCAAACAACAAATAACAATTTTATGTACTTTGCTTACAACAAAAATTAATTTCCAATCTGAATTTAAACTTCTGTAGCAATTTGAAATAACTCCGTTCCTCTTCCAACCAATTCCACCGATGAATCATGGTCCAACTCATATGCTCAACCTTGATTATGCCACCTTACTCCATGTGTAGATCTGATCTGATCCGAAATCCTTGTATTATATAATCGCAATTTGTAATCTACAGACTTTCCGCGGCTAAACGGAATTTCCGCAGTCAAACAAACTTTTCGCAACAAACATAATTTCCACATCCGAACAGACTTCCTGCAGCCGCTAGTGAATTTCCACATTTGAGACTTTCTGTCGCCACTACAGACTTTCCACAGTCGGACTTTCCATCGCTGCTACAAACTTTCCGTAGCCGAACGGATTCGCAACAGGTTTCTATAGCCGTTTATTTCCTCCTACAACTTTAACCAAACTAAATTTTTTGGGGTGATTTTGATTTCTCAAACCCAAGGATGCTCCTGCATCACCCTATTTTGGCATTAAGGAGGATTTGAGCTTACTTGTGATTATATTTAAAGGACCTTAGATGTACATAACTTTTGTTATTATGCTTGGTCTCTCATCGATCTACTTAATGGTAATTTTGTTGGAAAAAACAATTTTGTTGGGAGATTCTCTCTTGCATTATACCAATCACCCACCTAACCAAGATGGAAAATAAGGGACATAAGAACTTGGAGGAGACTCTCCAAGATTAGAAGAGGAAGGATGGAGAGGAAATGGCCATATGATTCCTAACCCATGCCTTATTGATTATATACCTAATATGGGACCAGTCATTAACAAACATTTATATGATATTAATGTGATAAAAAATGTTGTCGAGGATACTATGATATCCCTGTTGGAGCCAAGGCCGCAGCTATGGTAAAAGCTGTGAATTTTGAGGAAAAAGCACAAGTATGGAAGAGAAAGTGCTAAGTTTTGAATAAGAGCCAATTTTTGGGACAGAAGCAGACGGTGCGCAGTACGGTGCCATATGGATAATCTCAGCGTAGATTACGGACCGGAAATCGCGGAGCTCGCGCGCACGTCAGAAGAGAATGAAGGTAGCTGAGTGGAAAGCCCAGCTACCACAATGAATGAAGCAATGGAGTAGAGGGATCAGCTACCCTCATTAAGGCTGAATACAGAAGTTATGGTTGCTCAGACCAAGGAGGAGCAACGGACTAAAGCATTGAAGGCGAAGGACAAGGCGCCCATACCCGTAAGATGCGCCGGAAATCATGGAGCCTGCAGGAAGCGACGACATGACTGCAAGCGGCGCCTACAGTACACCTAGCCATGTCTGTGGTTAGGGTTTTTGGGGATTACTGCTGGGAAAGGCCCACAGTTTTGTAAAGGTGTGATCGCCATGGCCACCTATATATATGTATAATTGTAAAGGGTAGATGTTAGTTAGCTAGTTTGGGAGCTGGTTAATTAGTCAGTCAGTTAGCTAAACCTGTGAGTGTGCTAGCTAAGATAGTAGACACTAGATGTAAGAAGGATTGATCGAGCTGATCATCTTCTGTTACGATCTTGTTGATTGTTTTCTACCGTGTTGCTAGAAAACAGGAGTTAGAGCTGGTTAGCAGTGAAGCTAATCCTTGAGTTGCAGACAGTCTGAGTCGACGTCTGAACTATTGTAATCTCTGAAGAGGAAGAGACTAGATCAAGAGAAGGGCTCCCAGCTGTGTGCGTGGAGTTTCCTGGAAAGATCTAAGGCTGCAGCTGTGTGCGCAGCCTAGTGTATAAATCTGTCATTTTCTGGTTAATATAATATACTCCCGTGGACGTGGGTTTTCCCCGTGGAGGTGGACTTCATATTTCTCGTTGTTGTGATATTGTGATTGAAGTGATTGCCTGTTTTAGTTTACTAACAGCGTATACAGGAATGTTGCATTATCTTTATGAGTGTGTTGAGTAAGTTCTTGGAGCTTCCTTGGGGATTATAATCGTTAAGGGTCGAAGGAATCGGGAAGACAACGTCGCCGCAGCGAGAGGGGAATATGTTGCTGCGACGGGCGTGCAAATGAAACGACGCATAGAATATTGGCGCAGAGGATAATTGGTCCTAGCGCAGGAATGGAAGTACCGCGCAGCTAGGCTGCTGAGTAGGAGCTTGAGAGTCGGTGCGCTCATGAGTCTGAGGAAGGGTCATTCATCTTAGAAGAATTGTCGAGGAGGAAAGAGCAGTCTCCGCGTCGCCCAGGTTAAGGAAATCTGATTCCTTAGCCCCCCCCATAGCCACTTCGGGTGAGACCTCGAGCTGCTGCGCAGCTCGTTGCCGAGAGGGCCAGTGCGCCAAGGGGTTTTGTTGCTGCGCTTCATTAAACCCGGGTCTGTCCAAAAAGCAGTCAACAAATGGTTCCATTGCCGCGTGACTGAGACTTGTTATTTCAGCGACACGCGAGATTGAGGTGAAACCCAGAGAAAGAAAGGAGCCAACAAATGGTTCCGTTGCCTTATGACTTCTTGATCACGTCACTTCCGTTGCTTTGAACCCTGTTCTTGAGCCAACATATGGTTCTGTTGCCTTGAGAACTTGCTCAGCTAACAAATGTGTTACTAGAATCCTACAGCTACAGAAATTCAGGAGTGGTTCGATTTAAAGGCTAAAGAGTTCGTTGAACAAGAAAATAGAAGCTCTAGGCTCCAGACAGAAGAATGGTTGCAGAAGTATCTCTATACTGACCTTCATGAAATTTTCTTTGTCACATTTGCACTTGAGTTACATGCTTGGATAGCCAAGTTAGCAGATACTAGACCCACTGTGCATATTGATCGACCAGTCGCTTGGACCCCTGAGCTAGTCAATATTTTGAAGCGGGTAGATAATTCTGTGTCCCGCGCAGTAGACTTTTGGTTGAACAGTCTGCTGGAAGGTTTCATCACTGAGTTTGCAGTGGATACAAGAAAGAGTTTCAGTGAAGCTGAGAGGAGTTTCTTTCAAACACATAGAGGTAAGCTCCTGAATTCTTTGAACTTACCGATTAAAATGCTTCTGTATGAAAAAGCAAAACTATGTATAACTTCAGATGAATAGCATAGACAAGTAATGTCCGTAGACTCTGATAGTGACCCTGAAGTTATTGGTTGCACTCGTAGTGGAAAATAGTATAAAGTAGGCCTTGACCAACATTCTTTTGAGTCGAGCCCAGAAGACAGTCAAGTTCCTAGAGCAAGCCACATAGAAAGACAAGGGAGCGCTCATATCCCTTACCACCCTTTTACACCGCAAAAGCCAGACGAAGCTCAGTATAATTCCGCAGTAACACCTTCTAGTAGCCCACACGGTACTTCTAGTACCTCTGTGCCACCTTTATTCAATCAGCCCAGAAGAACTGCTACAGCACCTCCACCTCAACCTAGCGCAAGAAAGATGGGTGATGACATGAAACTACCAACTTTTAGAGGAACAGGGATAGAAGACCCTGAGCAACACTGGTTCCTATGTGAAGCCATTTGGACAATTAAGCAAATTAATGATGATGCTGTTAAACTAGTTCAGTTAGCAACCACACTAAGAGAAAGAGCCTTAACTTGGTTCATGAAATACTCAGCAACACAGAATCAAACGCTCGTTGATGTAAGAAATGCAATGATTAGAGAATTCAAGAAACCTAAATCAGAATCACAGTGTATAACAGAGCTCAAAGACATCAAGCAGTTACCTACAAAGTCAGTATGGGACTTTGACCAAAAGTTCAAAGCCTTGATAGATCAAGTAAGCTTTGAGTTTGCACCACAACAGCATAAGGAATGGTTCATTGCTACGCTGCTTCCACACATTAGACTTCCTCTTATGCAACAGAATCTCACTACCCAGGAACAAGCTCTAGAGATGGCTATGAAACTAGAAGCTTCACCAATTGCTGGAACAAGCAACGATGTTGCGCAGTTGCAGAACCAATTAGCAAACTTAACCTTGCAAGTGCATGATATTAAGAAAGGCAAGGATGCTAAGGAGGAGATATGGTGTACAAAATGTAAAGCACAAGGTCATTCAAAGGACCATTGTCCTGTTTTCATAGAGTATATTGCAACTGGAGCACCTAACCCTTTACCACAGGCACAGGGACCTTGGTGTGAAATCTGTAGAACTAGAGGTCATAGACCACAAGAATGTCACTTACTTCAGAAATATGTACAAACCCCAAAGAATCTATATTGTAATTTCTGTAAATCAGTAGGCCATGATGAAAACAATTGCAGAGCATATGACCTTATGATGGAAAGGAAACACGATGTTTATAGAGTACAATCAGAAGCACAAGGACCCGTAGCAGGTCCACAGTATGACCAAACTCGCGACGGCCGAACAGGAAATTATAGAGGCCGAGGACGCGCAACAAATTTTGGCCGCGGAAGAGGCCAGATCACTTGTTATAATTGTGGAGCGCAAGGTCATTTTGCAAGAGATTACCAAAACCCTACATTCCTTTGCAGATATTGCAAATCTTATGATCATATCATTGAAGAATGCCCTCAGTTGATGACTAAGATGCAAGCAAAGACGCCACAGGTCAACCAGAATATTCAATTGATTGGAGCAGAAAAAATGGAACCAGACCGTACAGTTAATATCGTGACGCGCAGTGGAACAACCACTGGTGCGCCAGAGTCGGGAACTGGAAAGCAAGCGACGCAATGGGTACGCCGCGCTAATATTAAACCAGCCCCACTTAATCTGCAGAAGCAAAAAGAAGCATTCAAGCAAGCCCAAGAGTATTTCTCAGATCCCAGAGCTTCAAGTTCCGTCGCAACTCCGCATAATGATATTAGATCGCAAGTGCTAAGACAAGACAACCTGGTACAAGAACAGGCCACTACATCCGGAAGGCTTGATGAAGAAGATGCACTAGGCACTGTCCATACTTTTCTAAGAAACTGCTTAAAGTTGCTGCGCAATGAAAAAGCAACTATGGAACTGCAACACCTATTGGATAAATGTCAACAATCTGCTTCGACGAACACACCGCAGCGTGCTATTCACCAGATTGGGAGTCACACTAGAACTGGAAAAGAGATGAGGCTCACAGCGCAGATTGGAGCATTTGAGATGGACGAAGTCATTTTAGATTTGGGCTCCGAAGTTAATGTTCTCACCATGCAGACATGGGAACAGATGGGAAGCCCTCAACTTACAAGATCCCCCATCCAGCTAAGACTCGCGAATCAGCAACGAGTCTCTCCATTGGGTAGATTACCCAATGTACCTATTGATATCGAGGGAGTAAGAAGTTCTGCAGACTTTGAAGTAATCAAAATTCTGGATGATAGTAAACCTTACCCAACACTTTTAGGTACAGGCTGGGCATTTGATAATTTGGCTGTCATTAACTTGAAGAAAAGACAGATGACCTTCGAGGACGACCAGATTAGGGTCATTGCACCGCTTGATCCTATTCAAGGACCAAGGTACATAGAACCCATTCGGACAGAAGAAGAAGCGCGCCACATGGAAAGTTTGTACCAGATGACTGCTAGTCAGAGTGACTATGTCAATCCCACAGCAGATGGCCATATCAGCTGGCGATGCGATAGCTCGTGCACATCAGACTCAGATGCAGGATTGGAAAACTGGCAGAATCGCTTACATGAGGTTTCTACAAGACGTTGCGCCATGATGACTAAATCCATTCGATGGATTGGCACAGAATTGACAGACACTCCAATTTTTGATGGTTTAACTGAAGTAAGCGAATTCATACAGGCATATGAACAACACCTTCCAGAACAGCAGCGCCTACAGGCATTAGATGTATCACTGCGCGCTACACCCGCAAGATGGTGGGGTGCGCATAAAGAGAATATTCACACATGGCAAGACTGTCGCAGATTGATACTGCGCAGATTCCAGGACACTACAGCAGAAGTGTCGCGCAAATATGAGGGACAGAGTGACCCTGGGTCACACATTGAAGCATGCATTCAGCAATGGTCGGATATTCCGGACGATGAGTGGGTTCACCTATTCATCCACACATTGGACACAATTCCAAGGAACTGGTACACTGAAACAGAATTGCGCAGAGGCACTCTTACTTGGCCTCTTATGATAGAAAGTTTTCAACTTACCTTCAGCTTTGAGTCAGAGCATCCAAGTATTGATTAGGCTCTGAAGTGTATTAAAAAGAAGGTATTTGAACCATGTCTATTACCAGAATATTCCCAACCGGATTGGGCTATTCAGATCGAACATGCCCTGGAATGCTATAATTTCACCGCTGGAGAAGAGGAGGATGATCCTCGCAACATCAATATCCCAGAATCAGAAGGGACGCGCAATGTTGAAGGTCCTCAGCTTGATATCCCTGCCATTACAGAACACATCAAGCTCAAAAAGGTTAACATTGGTACAGAAGCCGAACCCAAGTTTGCTTCTATAGGAGACTATTGGGATGATGAAACTGTTGGACATATTTCAGATTTATTACGTGACTACCAGGATATCTTTCCTACCAAGTTCACAGAAATGAAAGGCATCCTAGGAGATTTAGGAGTGATGCGCATACCTCTGAAAGTAGATGCCAAGCCAGTAAAGCAGCGCCCATACAGGTTGAACCCGCGCTATAAAGAAAAAGTCAAAGAAGAAATTGACAAGATGCTCGCAGCAGGTATTATTGAGCCAGTAGAAGAAAGCGATTGGATTAGCTCTATGGTTGTACAAGAGAAGAAGACAAAAGGTGAAATAAGAATTTGCGTGGACTTGCGCAAACTCAATGACGCATCAACGCATGATCCATTTCCTACTCCCTTTACAGATGAAGTGCTTGATAATGTTGGAGGACAAGAGGCTTACTCCTTCACTGATGGATTTTCGAGATACCATCAGATCAGAATCCATCCAGAAGATCGCCATAAGACTACTTTTGCGACTGAATGGGGATCATTCCAGTATACGGTAATGCCCTTTGGTCTTAAAAACGCTCCTGCTATCTTCTCTAGAGTCGTTGTTGCTGTTTTTAAAGAATTCATCCATAAGTTTTTAGAAGTCTATTTTGATGATTGGACTGTGTTTGGCTTGCTAAAGAACCATATGGGGAACCTGCGAATGATGTTAGAAAAATGTAGACAGCACCAGATTTCCCTTAACTTGAAAAAATGTATCTTCTGTGCTCCTTTTGGTATTTTGTTGGGTCACATTGTATGCAGACAAGGACTCCTGATGGATCCTGCGAAGGTTGCCATCATTACTAATTTACCTGCGCCCAACTCAGTCAAGCAATTGCGCACTACATTGGGACATACAGGATACTACAGAAAATTTATCAAAGGTTATGCAAAGATCACAACACCTATAGAAAGATTGCTGAAAAAGGATTCGAAATTCCAATGGACAGAAGAATGCCAACAGAGCTTGGACACACTTAAAGACAAGATGATCAGTGCGCCAATTCTAGTTTTCCCAGACTGGAACAAACCCTTTCATGTTCATGTCGATGCTTCTTCCATAGCATTGGGGGTCGTACTTACACAACCAGGAGAAGGAGGTATCGATCACCCCATTGCTTACTCTAGCCGGAAGTTGTCCACAGCCGAGAAGAACTACACTACTACAGAGAGAGAAGGACTAGCTATGGTGTACGCCCTACAGAAGTTTAGACACTACTTACTGGGCACACATTTTAAAATGTATACTGACCATTCTGCTTTGAAATACTTGGTCAATAAGCCAGTGTTAGGGGGAAGAATTTGCAGATGGCTACTGCTCTTTCAAGAATATGATTTTGAGGTTATTGTGAAGCCAGGTAGATTGAATGCAGGACCTGACCACTTATCTAGGATCGAGTCAGGAGAAGAACCTACAAATCTGGAGGACAATCTGCCTGATGCATAGCTATTTTTTGTTCAAGCAGCAGACGAATATTATTCTGATATCCTTGAGTTTCTCACCACCGGACAAGCGCTAGTTCAGTTTACAATCCAGCAGAAGAAACAACTTGTCGTCAAAGCCGCAGACTTCACTTTGATAGCAGGCCAGCTCTATAAGTTGGGCCCCGATGAAGTCTTGCGCAGATGTATTTTATCGCATGAAAAGAACTCTATCATCGCAGAAGCGCACTCAGGCACCGCAGGAGGCCACTTCGCAGGAAAGCCGATTGCTCAGAAGATCTTAGCCGCAGGTCTTTGGTGGCCGACATTGCATAAGGATACTAAGGAATTCTGCAAATGTTGCGATGTGTGCCAGCAAATAGGAAAAACTTCAAGAAGAGATGAGATGCCGCTAAGACCTCAGATAACACTGCGTGCTTTTGATAAATGGGCCATTGATTTTGTAGGTCCTATCAACCCACCAGGAAAGAGAACCGGCGCAAGATACATCATTACAGCTACTGAATACCTCACCCGATGGGCTGAGGCTAAGCCAGTGAAGAACTGTGACGCTGCCATGGCCGCGCAGTTCATTTTTGAGAATATTATCACTAGATTCGGATGTCCACTGATTGTAATGAGTGATCAGGGTACACATTTCCTCAATGAGACTGTAGAAGCCCTTATTGAGGAATTCCAAATTAGTCACCATAAGAGTACACCCTACCACCCTCAAGCTAATGGCACGGTGGAGGCATTCAATAAAATTCTTGAGAATTCCCTGACGAAGATCTGTAATCAACAAAGAGATGATTGGGACCTTAGAGTTACAGCTGTATTATGGGCTTACAGAACCACATGCAAGAAATTAACAAGCCACACACCTTTCAGTTTGGTGTATGGACAAGAAGCAGTTATGCCTATGGAATACATTATTCCCAGTCTCAGAATTGCGCAAATTACAGAAATGACAGATACGGATACCATGAGTGAAAGACTTTCACAATTGCTTGCCTTAGAGGAAGACAGACTCTTAGCCGGATTCCATCAACAGGTACAGAAGGCAAGACAGAAAGCTTGGCATGACAGGCATATTAAGAATAAAGTCTTTTAGGAACGAGACTTGGTACTCCTCTATGATAGTAAATTCATCAAGTTTCCAGGCAAGTTTCATGTACACTGGTTAGGCCCTTATCAGGAGATAAAAATAACAGAAGGAGGAGCAGTTCAGCTTGTGAAGCTGAATGGAGAAGTACTGCCTACAAAGATAAACGGGAGTCGGCTCAAGCTTTACCGCGACGGACACTCCGCCCTGTCGACTTAAATAGCTGCTCAAAGAAATGCAGATGTCCAGTGTAGTTGAAAGAGGCATCGCATTATCAGTCTACACGGAAGTCGTGAGACCCTCAGTCTCTGGCTTCCCGCACAGTTCCTTGAACCATCCGCGCATATCAGTAAAAGTTTGTAAGAAGCGACCTTATTTTGCGCTCTGACGAAGTTTTTCCCCGGGATATTGAACTGTCGCTCTTGCGAAGTTCCCTGTGATAATTTGCCACTTGAAGAAGTTCTTGTTGTGGACCCCTATAGGCACAGTTACCTAAGTTGAAATGACCCACCGAAAAATTTGAATTACAGTAGTTATGTAGCCGCGTCTGAGAATAAATGAAGGATAAGCCCGCCATTTAAGTGTAGCCGCTCTGACAGATTCGGCTTGATCTCCGTAAGATTTGCATTTAACTCATGTGCCGAAAGCTTTAGCTTCTCCCGGAAGGCTGTCAGAGGCCGTCCATCACAATAAATGCACCGCAGAGGCGAGGAGGATAGAAGGGTTGTCAATTCATGCAGAGCCACCTACAGCTAGTAGCCCCACTTGCCCGCATTTACTATCACCTTTGGCTATAAATACCCCACACTTGTATATTTTCGGGTTACTTTCCTCGAGCTGCATAGTCTTGTTTGAGAATCTAAGCCATTGTTTTCAGAGCCGAGTTGTGCAGAGTGCCTCCTTTGTTGTCAGCGTCCATATCCCACGCTGTTCCACTGTTTCTGTCCACGTTCTTGTTACCTATACCCGTTCACGATGGAGAACCTGTCGACTGAAGAAGTTGTTCGTCAATTCCTGCGCCGAGGCCTAGATTTCGGCATGACTACCCCCATGACGGCCTCGACTTATGTACACCCTGGTTATCAGGATCCCAGACAATCTCCGGACATAAGAGCGTCTCAGCCACAGCCAGAAGAGCCCGTTCCAGAGCCATTGGCCACTATGGTAAACTATATTCCGCCGCGTCCAGACGATGCACCAGAGGTGCATATTCCGAAGAATGCAAAGTATCCGCTTCCGTTACCTCCACTACCGGTTGGCGTGCGAATAGAAGGGTCCTTGCTCGGACACCTTCCACTGGTCAAGTTCTCTGATTTCAACCTGGGAGACTATAAAACATATCCTCAGTTCCAGCTAGATCGATATCTGACGGTAGTGCATAATCCCACCAGAAAGGTTGACGAATTCATCCCGAAGGGATTTGCAGCAAATCTTGAGCGCCCTGGACTCCTAAACCTGTTAAAGCTACCGCATTTCGGGTGTAGCAATGAAGTGAACGCAGTTGTTAAGACACTGCTATCCTGCGTTCATGGAGGTTACCTTTGGCTGGGGAGGCCAATCAATTTAAATGTCGATTTGATTCACCGTATTACCGGTCTATCTAAGGTTGGTAAAGATCCCAATATTCATTTTGTGGGAAAAGACAAGGATAGAAAATTGGCTGCACAGCTGGTGTAGAAATACAACCTTACAAGAGGAGGTCGGGCTTATGACCTCACTATAGTAGAAGACGAAGCACTTAGATTTACAGGAAGTTTGCTCGCAGGCCGACTTCTCACAAAGTGCAGACCGAAGGAAGTTACTGGAGCTGTCGTGGAACTCGCCATCGCAACTGCGGAGGGAGAACAGTACAACTGGTCCCTCTTCCTCCTCAATTCTTTTTTGGAAGACTGCCGGAACGTCCAAGATAGCCCCGGTCAGTTGTTCCATTTTTCTTGGCTTTTAATTTTATGTGCTCTCGTCGGGTGGAAGGAGCCCCCGAACACTCAGTTCCTCCCGCGCCGCGCAGGAGAACCTGCCGGAATCCGCTATGTTAACCTTTGGGAATCTCATAATCCCGCAAAGCGCAAGATGAAACGCGCTGTATTTTGTGAATACTACTATCTCCTCAGAGATACCATTTAGGAAATGCCAAGGCTGAGTGAGGAGACAATGAAAATATATGACGGAAAGTTGGCCTTTACTGCCGACTTACATCAACTTTACCTCCGTCCCTGCGACATTCAAGAGGAATGGGCCGTAGGCATTTACAGGATGACCACCGAAGATGTCGAAGAAACTATCAAGTCTTGGTCGGATGAATGGAGGGAAGCCGCCGACATCGCATCCGCGATGCCACCCGCTGCTGCGCAAGAGAAGGATAAGGGCAAGGAAGCCCCCGAGCAAAGAAGTGATGAAGGCTCGACAGAACCAGCAACCAAGAAAAAAAAGGTGTCGCATCCCTCTGAGGCCATTCCCTCGGGGATCGACCAGTATTTGAAAGAGCAATTTCGCGAGCTGTGCACCACGCACACTCACATCAGAAGTGCTCTAGACCTGCAGTTTGTGGAATTAAAAGGTCTCGCAGGAAGGATTGCGCAGACCCATGCGCCAGCATCTACTTCGCAGGCGCCACAAGTAATTCCAAGTACCGAGCGAGTTGAAGAACTCATAGAAAGGCATACTGTTGTGCATATTCCACCTACAAGCATACTACAGGTAAGCGCCGTTGGGCCCGTTGAAATAAATTTGTCTCTAATTCCTATAGAGACTCTACAAATAGTACATGAGAAAGTTTCTCTTGAGTTGAGAGCTAGAGAGCTCTCTACATTCCAGGAAAATCAATGACTGCAATCGCAGGAGATAGAGCTGAAGGCAAGCCAGAAGAATATCTCCGAGAAACTCGCACTGTATGAGGCGCAAGACATTGGCATAAGAAACGCAGTGGATGAGATTACCCAGGAGTTACCGGCTTGCGAGATTCAACCAGACCTCCCTCTGGTTGAGAAAGTTCAAATTATTGGAGGAAGGGTGAAAACCCTGGAGCACGAAATAGTTGCTATGGCTAAGGGCCATAGAACCCAGATCGCCGAGTTGGAAGCTCGTGTTGCTGCGCAGTTTACAGATGATGCGCAGGAACAATTTGAAGCTCTGAGTAGAGCTTCCACACAAATGAAAGATAAAATACAGGAAGCCGAGAACCTGATGAGACAAGCTATGGAAGCTTGGACGGAGCTTGAGAAGCTCCCTTTTAAAGTTGGTCTTTTGGAACAGGTGCAAGCCGCAGAACAGTCCCTAACTGTTCTGACTGAAGAAGCTAAGGCCTTAGCAGGCTTAGCAAAGATGAAGAAAATGAGTGAAGTGCGCAGAGTGCAACAACAACTCCACAAGCTCAGAACTGAAGATGAGAAGCTCACCAATAGCATTCAGCCATTTATGGACGAGTATGCTGACATCGTTGTCCAAGTCGAGGCAAAAATCAAAGAAATTGCTGAATCTCAAGAGGTGATTGATGCCATAACTAAAGAAGAAGCCACTGCAGAAACGGTGCAGACAGTTGTGGAGTGTGTCGATGAATTGGACTCCGCTATTGCGTAGTGGAAGAAAAAATTCGCGGAGACCCAGGCAAAAGCAAATGCGCAAGTAAAGCGACCACACGCTAGTGCGAGTGGCTCGAGGGCGAGCCACAAGTAAGTGTTAGGGGCCTGTTGGAGCCAAGGCCGCAGCTATGGTAAAAGCTGCGAATTTTGAGGAAAAAGCACAAGTATGGAAGAGAAAGTGCTAAGTTTTGAATAAGCGCCAATTTTTGGGACAGAAGCAGACGGTGCGCAGTACGGTGCCAGATGGATAATCTCAGCGTAGATTACGGACCGGAAATCGTGGAGCTCGCGCGCACGTCAGAAGAGAATGAAGGTAGCTGAGTGGAAAGCCCAGCTACCACAATGAATGAAGCAATGGAGTTAGAGGGCTCATCTACCCTCATTAAGGCCGAATACAGAAGTTATGGTTGCTCGGACCAAGGAGGAGCAACGGACTAAAGCATTGAAGGCGAAGGACAAGGCGCCCATACCCGTAAGATGCGCCGGAAATCATGGAGCCTGCAGGAAGCGGCGACATGACTGCAAGCGGCGCCTACAGTACACCTAGCCATGTCTGTGGTTAGGGTTTTTGGGGATTACTGCTGGGAAAGGCCCATAGTTTTGTAAAGGTGTGACTGCCATGGCCACCTATATATATGTATAATTGTAAAGGGTAGATGTTAGTTAGCTAGTTTGGGAGCTGGTTAATTAGTCAGTCAGTTAGCTAAACCTGTGAGTGTGCTAGCTAAGATAGTAGACACTAGATGTAAGAAGGATTGATCGAGCTAATCATCTTCTGTTATGATCTTGTTGATTGTTTTCTACCGTGTTGCTAGAAAACAGGAGTTAGAGCTGGTTAGCATTGAAGCTAATCCTTGAGTTGCAGACAGTCTGAGTCGACGTCTGAACTATTGTAATCTCTGAAGAGGAAGAGACTAGATCGAGAGAAGGGCTCCCAGCTGTGTGCGTGGAGTTTCCTGGAAAGATCTAAGGCTGCAGCTGTGTGCGCAGCCTAGTGTATAAATCTGTCATTTTCTGGTTAATATAATATACTCCCGTGGACGTGGGTTTTCCCCGTGGAGGTGGACTTCATATTTCTCGTTGTTGTGATATTGTGATTGAAGTGATTGCTTGTTTTAGTTTACTAACAGCGTATATAGGAATGTTGCATTATCTTTATGAGTGTGTTGAGTAAGTTCTTGGAGCTTCCTTGGGGATTATAATCGTTAAGGGTCGAAGGAATCGGGAAGACAACGTCGCCACAGCGAGAGGGGAATGTGTTGCTGTGACGGGCGTGCAAGCGAAACGACGCATAGAATATTGGCGCAGAGGATAATTGGTCCTAGCGCAGGAATGGAAGTACCGCGCAGCTAGGCTGCTGAGTAGGAGCTTGAGAGTCGGTGCGCTCATGAGTCTGAGGAAGGGTCATTCATCTTAGAAGAATCGTCGAGGAGGAAAGAGCAGTCTCCGCGTCGCCTAGGTTAAGGAAATATGATTCCTTAGCCCCCCCATAGCCACTTCGGGTGAGACCTCGAGCTGCTGCGCAGCTCGTTGCCGAGAGGGCCAGTGCGCCAAGGGGTTTTGTTGCTGCGCTTCATTAAACCCGGGTCTGTCCAAAAAGCAGTAAACAATCCCTAATATGGAACCAGTCGTTAACAAACATTTGTATGATATTGATGTGATCAAAAGTGTTGTTGAGGATACTCAATGTTGATTTGTTTATATGTATTTAATCAAGTACTTAAATCTAATATCAACATGCAGATGAATTCCTTTGAGATTAGAGGGGACATCATCATGTTGACTAATCTACTCAATGCACTACTACATTTTTGTCCTGTAGGGGGGTTGTCTTCTGCCCCCAAAAGTGACCTACAGGGGGGGTTTTGGATTTGGGGGCGGTTTTGGAAAAACTGCCCCTAAAGTTACCAATGTTAAATTTTTTTCCCTTTAAGGGCGGTTTTTGACGAGATTGGAACCGCCCCCAAAAGTGACTTTTGGGGGCGGTTTGTGACCCCCCTCATAGACATATACGGAGGCGGTTTTAAACCCCCCTCATAGACCCCTTCATAGAGACCTACGAGGGCGGTTTTGAACCCCCTTCATAGAGACCTACGAGGGCGGTTGTGAACACCCCTCATACAAACATGAAGGGGCAGTTTGGAACCCCCCTCGTAGAGGACTATAGGGGTGGTTTCAAACGCCCCTTGTAGAGGCATATAGGGGCAGTTGTGAACCCCCCTCGTATAGTCCTATAGGGGCGATTTGGAACCCCCCTTGTAGAGGCATATAGGGGCAGTTTAGAAACCCCCCTTGTAGAGGCTTATAGGGGCGGTATTGAACCCCCCTTGTAGGGGCCTATAGAGGCAGTTTGAAACCACCCTCGTAGAGGCCTATAGGGGCGGTTTGGAACCCCCCTCGTAGATTCCTATAGGGGCGGTTTGTAACCCCCCTCATAGATGCCTACAGGGGTGGTTTAGAACCCCCCTCGTAGAGGCTTACAGAGGCAGTTTGAAACCCCCCTTAAAATTTCTTATTACAAACCTTTGGGGGTGATTACAAGCCCCCCTCGTAGGTACCTATGAGGGCAGCTCTAAACCCCCCTCATAGGTACCTACGAGGGTGATTCTAAACCCCCCTCATTGTAACATACAAGGGCAATTTCAAACTCCCTTCGTAGTGACATATGAAGGCGGTTTAGAACCCCCCTCGTAGCAACATACAAAGACGGTTTGAAACCCCCTATATAGCCATAATAAATCATAATAAAATACATTTTATTAAAAATACCAATATTGCAATATCAATAGGGCACGGAGGAATCGAACCACCAACCTCCTGCTTGTAAGGCAGGCGCTCTTCCATTGAGCTAGAACCCTTTCAGAATTGGGGAGAGGAGCATATGAACACCCAGATTGCATCATTTGTAATTCTAAGAAAAGACAATAATATCCAAAGACAACCATGCTTGAGACAACAAAAATGTGAATGGTCTTTGTTGTGCTATGTCAATCAAAGAAGAATATCCTCTCACAATCACATACACAAACCCTATATTTAGAGATGTTTAAGACAACCAAGGACATGAGAGACAGAGTTACCTAAGATAGATTGCCTCCCCTATAAGTTCAACAAAAATATCTAGCGGATCACTAGGAACATTTTTTTGTATATTTTCTGCAATTATTTAGAAGCATCAACCATAGGGGACATAACAATTTGAAAATGAGGACAACAATAACAAATCTACAACAGTCAATCACATATGTCTTCCATTAACTTGAAGAAGAAAAATACAATGCAATAGCTCAAATACCTATATGTATAATCATATGAATGATGAACCCCATCTCTCCTTTAGAAAATATGATGCCTAAGGTTTACAATTAATTCCAACCATCCTTGTGGTGTTCCTATTCTAGGCTAGGAAACCCTCACCCTAAATTTGCATAGTGCAATGTGACCAACCTATATGAGAGAATGTCTAGAGTAGAGCAGCCAACTAGAGAAGATTGCCCGCATATATGCATCTTTTAGCATTGGGAAAATTGCCCCATCAAAATCTAGAAGAATCCTCTCTTGTTCATCTTGTCTAAAGTTAGAACAACTAACTAAATATTAAAACAAAAAACTTCTAATTCTAAAGAAGCATGCTAAATAAATACAAGCATGCATGTACCCTATAAAAATGCCTTCGTGACTGCACCCTTCTCATTAATGGGGCTTAACTAACAGCCATCATGGTTGCATACAGAAACTAAGAGAAAGATCTGTTGAAGCATGTCGATGCTAGAGGAAAATCAACAACTGAGCAAGAAGTAAAGCTAACACTGTCACCACATCCTTCACCTCTCTTGCTTCACAGCTTGTGTTTTTCCAGCTATAGTGGGTTATGCAGCATGCCTAAATGTTGTTTCTAATATTCAAATTATGCTCAAATGTTGTTTCCATGGGTTGACAATTGGGTTTGTTTGTTTTCTCTAGATATATTGATTCAATTCATGATTTTTAAATGCTTCTCTGTGTTGTGTTGGTATTGACTAACATCAACTCTGGGCACTTAGAGAATTATACAAGAAGGATGCAAACTCTTAATCTTACTACTTGTTTGGTCAATTATGATGTCACAGGATGTTGGCCACTCAATTTTGGAAATCTACTCAAGGGTGTTGAAGAGCCTAGCCTTCAATATCCTGTCACGAATGAATGATGTTATTCATGAGGATGATTTCATTAAGGCTTCACAGAGAAATCCAACAACTTTGGTCTATGGAAATAATAAGATTACAAAGCCTTGTGTCTTCCTTCCTTCTTTGAGGAAACCCAAAATCTCGAATCTAGATTGCTTCCACTTTCCATCAGAGATCCCTTCACTTACACTCTCTCTGAGCCCAATCATGACACTTGAATTAGGGCTACATCACCAACCAGATACATCCAAACTAGGTGCCCTTGTTGGGTAGGCTTTGCTCAACTATGTAAATAGAGAATCCTACTTCTCAGAATCAGATTACAAGGATGCTTATGAGGAAATACCTACTAGTGCAAGGAAAATAAATTTTCCTCCTATTTCTCCACGTTTAGTCAATGCCTGGTGTTGTGGTAGAGAAGTTTGTAGGACTCTCTCTTGTCCTAATTCTCCCTGACAACTATATCTGTGGATGGAAGCATATTGGAGCTCTGAATTGGGGGATGTAAATAAGATAGCATAACCTAACCTATGTTTTTCATTCTATTTTCTTTGATGTCCATGTGATTTTCTTGATAGCAAATTTGTGAAATAAATGCCCTCCATTCAGAAATATTTGAATTTGAATGCATTATGTGCACCAGGGAGGAAAACTACACTGTCATGAACAAGTGTACTAGAAACAATTAGACGAATCTGTATCATGTACAAAGACCATTAATGAATAGATACTTGGACATCGATAAGCTGGGATAATTAGCCTATATTATGGATAATTGTGCCTTGTAGTTTTTCATAATATTTTATGTATATTAGACATATATGTATACCTGATATAATTAATACAATATACTTATAGGATATTTTGCATTGTTCTTTAAGCACCTAAAGAATGTGGCTTTCATTCTCTTGTGAATTAAATTACATTTTTTCTTTTAAACAAATAGAGGTTTATGTCGAATAGCCATACAACGTTGGATTTGTGGTTCATATTGCTTGAAAACATGTTGCAGAGATCCAATTAATGTATCTAGTGCCAAACTGTAGCTTGTACACCATGGTAGAAGAATTTATCCAAATTGGGTAGTTCCATATGGAAATTCGACCAATGATTAAATTCACTTGAATTTTTCCAATGTTTGGATTCAACTCATAAGACAATCATAACATGCCAACAAAAAAATCAAGGTTTACATGTGATAGTTCATATGACCTTTGTTTGTTAGAAATAATGTAGATAGATGAGAGGGGTCGAATTAATCATCAACTCAACTTTGAGGCTACCTCCATCACTTCACTAAGAAGGAAAAGGTGGAAAGCCTCGATACCCTTTAGCAAAAACATCAATTGTAATTGTATTCCCTCACAACCCAAACACAAAACCTCTTGCAAATTAGAGCTAGGAATAATCCCTTGATCTCCTATGATGACCCAATATATGCACTGGTGGAGATCTCCTTCTATTGGGTTTTTTCTTCTAATCTCCATATATTGTGCTCTCAAGGTGCTCATAGCTATCCTTATAACGTTAGGAGCAATGGACGCCAATAAATTCTTCAATACATATGCATATGTTTATAACTTACTGACCTAAATAAATATGACATTTGTTTGTCAGAAAAAATGTAGATAGATGATAATTCTATCATGTTCTTAACTCTCTATATATTACGGAAGTATCATTTTAGAGAAGATACACATATTTCTAAAATAATTTGCATGTGTTTTTCATATTAATGAGATGTACAGTTAATATCTTTTACGAATTAGAATTTTTCCAATGCTTCTTTTTCCAAATCATATCAAACTCAAATTTGCACCCAAATTCATACATGGTAATTGTGTTGTATACCTACTAACTTTATTCAAGATTCTCTAGTGCCAAAATATAGATTGTATAGCTAATAACTTTCTGAAAATTAAATTTTCTAAAGAAAAAAAAGGTCCTATTTTCTAGAAAAAAAGTCCTATCTTCTGAAAACTTCATTTCCAGTTCTCAAAAGCATCTCATTTAGGAAAATTTTCAATCAAGTAGCAAGGAAAAAAGAAGTACCTATTTGAAAATTTGGGCTATTGGTTCCAGACCTTTGGGTATCCTGCAAAAAAACCTATACATCCTTGAAAGATCAATTTCAATTCATAATCTTCATTAGAAGAAAGCATCTTAATAAAAGTACCTCACATTTTCACACTGTTCATGTTTCAAATTCATACCTTCTGGTCCTTTAGCAGGGAATAACACCTTGAATGTTCCTTATACAGAAGCTGGTTTTGATATTGGGAAAGGAGTTCATGCTCTACTTTCTACACATAAATATCCAAAAATACAAGTAAAAAAAATAAAGTGAGAGATTGAACTAAAAAAGTCAAAACAATTTTGGTGTTCTATTACATGAGCACATGAATTTTAAAATAAAAATGAGAGACTTGTTGACAACAAGTTATGCACTCACAAGAACCATTAGAAATGGAATCTTACCGCTAATAAGTTTTGCTAACTATCTGCATGTAAATAATGATTAGCTCTTTCTTTCTCAAGATTCAAGCATTCTTCATCCTCTATAAAGATACACATTTTTGCATTAGTTTAAAGCTCATTTCAACAAGTGTTTACATAAAAAATTGCATGACAAAAACTAGATTTAGGGAATACCTTGTTTTGAAATATTATAACTTCTAAGAATATTATATTTGTACTTTATTATTCCGGATATGTTTCATTCCTCCGTGAAGACCTTATTGTATATCCGGAGATGTTTTATTCCTCCGTGGATAATGTGGTAACTTGGGTTATTATACTTCCCTAGTGGGGGTCGGCCCTGTATGAGTCATGTGAGTTAAAGGGTTATTAGACCACCCTAGTGGGGTCAGCCCTACCACATTAAGTTAAGTGATTAAGTTGGGGCCGACCTAGTTAGTGTAAAAGTCAAGTCAGAGTTGTGTATAAATAGAGGAGGTGTGTTCCTCATTTAACACACATTACACTCACTTGTGATTGGCGCATAGGTGAAGGAGAGATATGCTATGGAGGAGAAGGAGCTCATGTCTAGGGTTTACATCTTTGTATTTGCTGGTCATCTATATTGAGGAAGCTTTGCTAGGTTGTCTACCCCATGAGGGTTTCCCAGGATAAATCTGTGTCTCTTGTGTTTATGTTGTGCTTGTTGTTCTTTCAGTGATCCTGTATATGCTACTATTATTGAAATGGAATGTAATGCTAATATTTTCTGTCTTAACATATTGAATCTTAACATGGTATCAGAGCTAGCCTGAAGGAAGGCAATGTATGGCACTTACGACACTTGCTTCACTTGCGATAATTTGAAGGTTAGGGTTTTATATAGAAAAAAATAGTCATCGTGGAACTTTCACTATAAATACATTTTGGTGAAGGTTCAGGATCTGAAACCTTTACAGGTCGTAGACAACATCCCCCTGTACCTTGTGTCCAAAGGAAAACCTCTAGTTCGTTGTACTTTGTGATTTATGATCAGTACAAGTTAGGGTTTCTGCCACTTCTAGATCTCAGTAAAAAACAGGTGACCTAGGAAAAAAGGTCACAACTTGGGCTAGGAAGCTCCAAATGAAATTTTATAAAAAGTGACAGGTAGAGCACGGACTATAGTTTCTTAGGTAAAGTTTTCAGATGTCAAAGTTGAACCAGTGACATGTGGCATGCCGTACAAGTTCGCTCTTTGGTTTTATCCCATAAATAGGTCACGTTGCGACACTTGGCATAATTCTCTCTCAAGAAATCCAATTGAGGTCAGACCTATGGGGTTGGAAAGATGATAGGTCAGGATACCACAGGCCAAATGTTCAGACCCTGTGGATTCATAATTTCAGAGATGCGCCAGAAACAATCAGGTGCATATTTCTGTCAAAACAGAATTGGATTTGGAGCACCTTCATTCTTGGCTTATCACTGCTGGGGGAATTTAGGGCTTTGGAGAAAGTTGGAATTTTTGAAATCGGAGTCCACGGCTGAATGATCCTCAGAAAAATCAAAATTTAGAGACCAAGATCAAAATTTTTGGTTGGTCAGAAGTCTGGGCTTGATCAAACCCTAGTTCGGGATTTTGATCGGAAAGGTGGAAAATTAGGGCTTCTGCAAAAGTTGAAATTTTTTAAGTCTGTGACCACGGCTGGAATCTCCTTAGAAAAATCGAAGTTTAGAGCTTTGGATTGAACCTTTTGATTGGGCAGAAGGGTGGGCTTTATCAAGCCCTAGTTCAGGGTCCTATCTAGTGAATCTAGAAGTTTCAAAGGCAATTTTGAGGGGTCAAATTTTGCAGTTTTCAAAATTAAATTATACCAGCTTAGAAAGCCACATCTTTCCATCCATTCAGAAGTTTGAAATTCAAAGTTTGAATTTTTAGGGTTTCTCTGACAAACACTAATCCAGCTCCAGATCCAGTCTCAGCAAATCAAAGTGGATTGGATTAATCCTAGAAGAGATTGAATTGGACACCTGCATAAGTGACGAAGTTCCAGTTCCAGAGGGAGATGAGGCTATGGCCTTACATAAGAAGACTACAAGAAATCTCGACAGGTATGACTTGTGGAGATACAGGTATGTTTTGAAATCTGATTCTTGATTAAGTTCATAATATATTTGTCTTCATGTTATTGAGGTTAGTACAATTATGATTGTTTATGCATGTGAATGATAGAAGACATTCATTGATTAGGGTTATGGCACTTATGATTGTACTAATGCACTTATGGTGTTGTATGAGGATGATGTTGTCTGCTAACAAGATACAGGTACATCAAGAAAGACATAACAAGTTCTATGACCATGATGACATAAAGACAAAGACTCATCCATAGTCTTTGATCATATAAAATCTCTACTTACGAGGTATGTATGACTTTGTTCTACTTTGCTTAACCTATGAGATATGCAGGTTCTAGCACAAGGTCTCTAAATCATTGAAGAGAACAAAGAAGATATTGTTTGGGTATGTTAAGACATAACCAAGCATAACAATCCAGGTATGTTTTCCTATATCAAGTTAGAATCCTACTTTGTGTTAGGATCTTAGGTAAGTATACCTATGTATGAAATAATCATGACCATACATAATGTTTTGATAGTATTGAGATTATACTAATGAATGTATGTTTATGTATGAGATCATGAGGATGACACTAGTGCACACTTAATCATGAATAGTGGTGTAGAATGAATAGAAGTTCAAAGACATATAGAAGCGGGAGGCAACCACACAAACATAAAAGATAAGTATTTGAGTTGGTGTTTGAATCTTTGAAATAGTAAATGATATTGCTTGTAATAGTTGTATGCATATTTGTATTCCTAGAATATATCATGCATAGTGTAAGCATTCATATAGCATTGAACAGTATACTACTAATATGCATATGATGGGTAAGTTGGACAAACATTCCATTGTTGCTTGTCTAGAATGAAACCTCTTTGCTGACATGCTGAGAGCTGTGCACGCTCTCGATAGTATGTTCTGGTAGAGATGGAAGGCATCTAGATAACCACTGTATGCATATAGGATATGGAAAAGTGTTGTGCCAAAGTATTGGTCAAGATAGTTGCATAACCACGTGAATCATATTTGTATGCATAATAGGTTATCATGTCAACATGATTTGATGATTATGAAGTATTGCTAATCATGTAATTAACCTTGATTTGTAGGAAAGATCATGAAGAATGATGAACACCGAACAAGTGATGGATGTCCAACAAGAAGACTTACAAATCAAACATACAATAGAAGGCTCGTGGCTAGAAGATTCTCTTAGAAAGAGGAAGAGGATCATGACGAGATGTTTGCTCCAAGTGGCTAGATAAGACCATTCTCTTAATGGTGTAATTGAAGAAGAAGTACAAATTGAGAAAACTCCCAGGATTCAATTGAAGAAAGCTTTGTACGAGTACCCAGGATCGATAGTCATTTGATGAGCTTAATGATCACCATGGGTGATGCGGATTTCAACCTTTACTACAAGGTTGAAGATGGTGTCTATATACAGATGACATTCTTCTCTTAGATGGATGCAAGAAGGAACTCACCACAGAGTTCGGATGATCTTGAGGCTCATATCAGTAGACCCATCTGACGGGAGATGGCACGGATAGATATGCAGAAGATCACTCAATGCAGAGTGTGAATGATGTTCAGTCATAGAGGGATATTTGATAGCTTCTTGACAAACTTGGGCTTTACCAGAAGTAAAGCTGATCCTAACCTTTACCTTAAGGTTATGGATGATACTATTATTGTATGTGGATGATCTCTTTCTGACAGGGAATGAGAAACAAGATCATGGAAAGCAAGAAGAAACTAGCTACAAAATTTGAGATGAAAGATCTCGGATTGATACATTACTTCCTAGGTTTGGAAGTATGGCAAGGCTCAGAAGGAATCTTTCTTAACTAGGGAAAGTATGCTATGGAAATCTTGAGAAGATTTGATATGTTGGAATGTACAACCATGGCCACTCTCATGGGTTCCAACTTGAAGTTGTTAGCTGATGACTCCTCAAACTTAGTGGACGTGACTCTGTACAGAAAGATTATTGGCTCATTAATGTATTTGACGAATACCAGGCCAGATATATTCTTTGCGATGAACACCTTGAGTAAGTATCTAGTGGTACCTAGACAAGTTCACCTGATAGCTACAAAGCATGTGATGAGGTACCTAAAGGATACGATAGATTTTGGTTTATGTTATCTTGGAGATCATGACTTCAGACTGCATGGCTACATAGATGCTGATTGGGCAGGAAGTGTATCAGACAGGAAGAGCACATCGGGAGGATGTTATTGTCTGGGATCTACCATGATCTCGTGGCTTAGCAGGAAGCAGTCTAGTGTGGCTCTCAGCACAGCAGAAGTGGAATATATAGCTGCTTGCTCTACTAGTTGTGAAGCGGTATGGATTCGGAAACTATTATCAGGATTGTTTGACTTGAAGATGGACCCCACTGTGATCTTGTGTGACAACCAGAGTTGTATCAAGATGAATAAGAATCCAGTGTTCCATGATAAGTCAAAGCACATAGAGATTCGATATTTCTATAAACGGGATATGGTGCAGAAAGGAGCTATCAAGCTCAAGTATGTAAGCACTGACGAACAAGTTGTTGATATATTGACCAAACCTCTGTCTCGAGTAAAGTTTGAGTATTTCTGAGAAAAGCTTGGTGTAGTTCAGAAGGACCCTCCTCTAAAGGGGGAGTGATGTGGTCACTAATGATGAGATTGCCTACATCGACAGTGAGGTCGACGATGTGGATACCTGTATTGGTAATACCGACAGTGAGGTCGATGAATGGTCCTTAGACTGGGTCTAAGTTGACAAGTGTATTGTATCATCCTTGGACACATGTTCTAAAAGAGATCTGTAGACATATGTCTCCGAGAAAGAAGTCCCTAGTGGACGAGAGGGATTTCATCATCCCTGGACTTCGGTCCCCTGAATTAATCCGTAGACATATGTCTCTAAGAAAGAAGTCCCTAGTGGACAAGAGGGATTGCATCATCCCTGGACTTCGATCCCCTGAATTGATCCGTAGACATATGTCTCCGAGAAAGAAGTCCCTAGTGGACGAGAGGGATTGCATCATCCTTGGACTTCGGTCCCCTGAATTGATCCGTAGACATATGTCTCCGAGAAAGAAGTCCCTAGCGGACGAGAGGGATTGCATCATCCCTGGACTTCGGTCCCAGAATTTATCCGTAGACAGATGTCTCCGAGAATGTGGTCCCTAGTGGGCGAGAGGGGATTGTATCATCCCTGGACTTCGGTCCCAGAATTGATCCGTAGACAGATGTCTCTGAGAATGTGGTCCCTACTGGACGATAGGGGATTATATCATCCCCGGACTTCGGTCCCAGCATTGATCCGTAGACATCGATCTTCGAGAATTGATGATAGGACTACATCGTCCCTGAACATTTAGTTCAAAATGTATGTGTCTGGATTGCATCGTCCATAGACATGAGACTTGTCTTAAATTGATAAGGATTGATCATCCTGGAAGTAGATCTAGATTGCATCATCCATAGACATGAGACTTGTCTTAAATTGATAAGGATTGATCATCCTAGAAGTAGATCTCGATTGCATCGTCCATAGACATGAGACTTGTCTAAAATTGATAAGGATTGATCATCCTGGAAGTAGATCTAGATTGCATCGTCCATAGACATGAGACTTGTCTAAAATTGATAAGGATTGATCATCTTGGAATTGGATCATGTGTATTGCAGATTGTGCTGCTAAGATCGAGATGATCTAGATGTTGTAGATTGAGATGATCCAGATGCTGTAGATCGAGAATGATCCAGATGTTGTAAATTGAGATGATCCAGATGCTATAAATCGAGATGATCCAGATGCTGTAGATCGAGATCGAGGTGATCCAGATGATGATGATGCTGTAGCTGATCGAGTGCTGCAGAAGATGAAGATTCAATACTGATGATGCTGATGTTCCAGTATTTATTATGTTCTAGTAACTATTTGAGTTATTGATGATGATGTATTAAGAAAGCTTCCAATGATTTATAGATGTATCATGTATCATGTAGTTGATGACTCCTTGCTCTTGCAGATGTTGTTATAATATCCTTCTCGTTAAGTGGGAGTGTTGAAATATTATAACTTCTAAGAATATTATATTTGTACTTTATTATTCCGGAGATGATTCATTCCTCCGTGAAGACCTTATTGTATATCCAGAGATGTTTTATTCCTCCGTGGAGAATGTGGTAACTTGGGTTATTAGACTTCCCTAGTGGGGGTCAACCCTGTATGAGTCATGTGGGTTAAAGGGTTATTAGGCCACCCTAGTGGGGTCGGCCCTGCCACATTATGTTAAGTGATTAAGTTGGGGCCGACCTAATTAGTGTAAAAGTCAAGTCGGAGTTGTGTATAAATAGAGGAGGTGTGTTCCTCATTTAACACACATGACACTCACTTGCGACTGGCGCATAGGTGAAGGAGAGATCTGCTATGGAGGAGGAGCTCATGTCTAGGGTTTACATCTTTGTATTTGCTGGTCATCTATATTGAGGAAGCTTTGCTGGGTTTTCTACCCCACGAGGGTTTCCCAGGATAAATCTGTGTCTCTTGTGTTTATGTTGTGCTTGTTGTTCTTTCAGTGATCCTGTATATGCTATTATTGTTGAAATGGAATGTAATGCTGATATTTTTTGTCTTAGCATATTGAATCTTAACACCTTGATCATATAATATGGACATAAATATTCTAGAATCATGGCACTCTAAGAATCCTGTGCAAACCCAACAAACCCAGCAATCATGGCACTCCAAGAAATCAAGTCTCTCTCAGGCATTTTTTCAAACATATGGTATGAAAAATTGATCTTACAAAAATTAGGACACATAGGATACAAGGGAATTAATTACATGAGCATTTGATTCAAGCCCATTCCTAATAAAATACCCATGAATCTCCCGACCCTGTTTTTTCTCTGCATGGAAAGGACTAACAAGTTCCTACTTGTATTATTAAGTATTGTCACACTAATAGTAGTTTTTTATCAACTTCAAAGAGCAATTGCATAACAGAAACCAAGAATTGTTGAATGGAGCATTGCTCAGAACACCAAAATTTTACAGAGCCAAATAATAAGCATTCATGTTTGCTATAATAGGACCCCCAAAAACGTGCCAAGAATAAATAAGAATGCATAACACATATCTGAATGCATGCACTCTCGTAAATTTGAGATGCTTTCAAGTTATAGTACAACCTGGCCTCTCCAAAAATTGTAAAAACTGATGAAATGAACACCACAATATGCAAAGTAAAGTTTTCCAATCTACAATAATTACGAACTCTAAAGATAAATTAATTCTGACTAGTACAAACAGTCAACCCCCGTCTGCTCTAAATAGTCACATATCATTGTCAAGATATGTAATTAGCAGCCATGATTGTGTCCCATCTCTCCTAACATGAATTTTAAGCAGAGGTTGTCCTAAAATGACCCGAGAGATGCTTGTTGCAGCTTCTTGCAGAGGTTGGAGAGAACACCATCTTTATTCAATCCACTATCATATATGACCTTCCCTTGTGATGTAATCCCACCACAAAAATTTAAAAATAATGCATTCAATAATTCTAACATGAAAATTTCAACAGGGCCCACCCTTTCTCTGACATATCTTGATGCATTATTTATAAATTATTTATTGATGAAATAAAGCGCTATTCTAACAAGTTTTATTTGACTGCAGGAAACAAAGTAAGCTGACAATATGAAAAGAAAAAGGGCCAGACTCAATGGCCAAGACAAAAGGTGCCAGACTCAATGGCACGGAAACAAAAGAAAAAGGGTGCCAGACTGAATGGCAAAGGAAACTAACTACTGCTCAAGGGAGCTTATTCGGATTCCTACCTACCCTAATCTAACCACTCAGACAAGTGCTACGTAAAATCATAGATCCAATGCCCATTCATCAAACAAATTAATGATTCTTCCTTGATGCTCTTTAATAAAACAAGTCAGGATTGGATTAAAGATTAATGAATTTGATAGCACAATCTTCCTGACTTGTTCAAAAATTGAAAAAGGGTTGGAATGGTGCAAAATGAAATCATGCCAAGGAGCAAATTGATTGATGCAAACATCCTCCATCAAAATATTGATAGGATCATATAAATTATGCAAATTATTGTTTAAATGGATGGAGAGGGAAAATACATGGCACATGATTCAATTCCTCTTGACACAAACTACTTTCCTCGTTCACTTCTCTCACATATTCAATTTGGTTATCCCTGGGATTGATGATGGAACAAGAACCAAGTGGGGACAAATTAAATCTTAGAAGATGAAAAATCAAAATCAACCACACTTGTTGCTCAAAAATGGAGAAAAGATGAAACTGATCTTTATACACCCTTTCTAGCCACCAGCAAGAAAAATAAAAAAAATTATTCATCAGGGATAACTGGAAAAGAAAATGAAGCATTTTTCCATCAACCACTTGAGACTCCTCAATGATAACTTTGCATGCCAAAATTTGATTTGAAGATGAAAAAGGAGAAAAAGGTTACACCAGCAGGGATGGGAGGGTGGATTCAAAAATAGAAGGTTGATTTGCATCACATGAGATTTCCAAACCTGACTCTTCAAAAGAAAGAAGACATTTGTCAAAGGGATCATCAACATGATATAGTTTAGGCTCAGATTGACCATCTTCACTCATGCATACAACAACTAGAGAAGGAAATGAAGCATTTTGCCATCAACCACTTGAGACTCCTCAATGATAACTTTGCATGCCAAAATTTGATTTGAACATGAAAAAGGAGAAAAAGGTTCCACCAACAGGGATGGGAGGGTGGATTCAAAAATAGAAGGTTGATTTGCATCACATGAGATTTCCAAACTTGAATCTTCAAAAGATAGAAGACATTTTTCAAAGGGATCATCAACATGATACAATTTAGGCTCAGATTGACCATCTTCATTCATGCATACAACAACTGGAAAAGGGAATGAAGCATTTTTCCATCAACCACTTGAGACTCCTCAATGATAACTTTGCATGCCAAATTTGATTTGAAGATGAAAAAGGAGAAAAAGGTTCCACCAGCAGGGATGGGAGGGTGGATTCAAAAATAGAAGGTTGATTTGCATCACATGATATTTCCAAACCTGACTCTTCAAAAGATAGAAGACATTTGTCAAAGGGATCATCGACATGATACAGTTTAGGCTCAGATTGACCATCTTCACTCATGCATACAACCAAAGGGCTTTGATTTGAAGAAGAAACTACATTAGAATCAGGCAGAATAGGAACAAAGTCTTCATGAACATTTTTGCATCTATCCTAGGATGACATGGACATGACCGATATTTGGTTTTGGACAATACGATTTTCAATCATGTCATCATCATCATATTGCACTTTTGAGGCCTCCTCTAAAAATCCCTCACAACCAGATGAGCTGGGATTTTCTTCAATGATCATGTCATCTTGGTCAATCGAATCATAAGTTAAGTCGGAGTCCTCATTTACACCTTCAGAAGAAGAAGCAGTTTAAATAATCCTTTGCACATTCTTTAGTGTATCGTCTTGAGACTCAAAAGGATGATTAAGATGGGTGTTATACCTATCTAATTCCCATTTTATCAAATACAAAGCAGGGTTAGGTAGAAGCACTAATAACAGGGCTGAGCTCTTGTTATTAAACTTGGTCCTCAAACTGGCTATACAGAAGGGTCTACAAAAATTGCAAGTCTTGGGAAACTCCCAAGTAAATAGAAAGTTATAAATTGGTTAAACGGTGTTTGTAACTTTGTACCATGAAAACTTCATCTCAAGGCCTATATATGAGGAACTACAAAACTTCAAACCTGCTATTAATGAGGTCTCTTTCTTCCATGTGTACAAAGAAAGGAATAGGTTGGCAAACTACCTCTCAAAAGATGGTCTCTAGATGGCTCCAGGATCCTGGCATTTATGTGAACAAAAGGAAGACTTTCTTACAGAACATGATACTGGACCTTTTTGTTAAACTGAAATTTTGAGCTGGTGCTGCGATTTTTTGTCTATGATTGCGGGAATAATTGAATCGGTTTTGGATACTATTTTTGGTTCCTGGACTTTGATATGGAAGACTATATAATGACAGTACTAAGACATATTGATGCACTTATCTGGAGGACCTACTTTTTTATATGGTATATCAAAACCCATGTTTTTTTTTTAATGGAAATCTCTTGGACAGTATGTTTGTACAATGATAGGTGAAGAGAATTGTAAAATCTCTCTATTTTGAAGTCTGATCTCTGAATGCTGGAAAGCATCTATCAAATGTAATTTTATTTTTATTAATAAAATTGAAATTTTTTCTGTGCAAAAATAAGACATTAGTACCTTGTGTGCAGGATGAAAAGGCATGCATTAACATGAAGGAAGGTCTTCCAATTCCAGTAGGCATATTAGCATCATGCAGGATGAAATAAAAGATAACCACTAACAATAAACACCATAATACAACATGTATTATAAGTTATACTCTAATTAGACGTACCTTTGTCAGATAGAAAAATGTCCTTTCAGACTCCCAAATCCTACGACCAATTATATATTCTCGATCCTTGTAGAAAAAGGAAAACTGTGGATTTAACACCACTGACATTATAAGAAACTAGATAGCATAGATAAGATAAGATAAGATAATTTTATTAATGTCCAATGAATGACAACAAAAGTAGGTCAATGGGACTAAAAGGATACAATCAGTATAAGTACAACGTGGGAGTGCAAATGCAACTCCTAGAAAAATCTAGAACTATATCTAAGAGAATTGAGAAAAATAAAACAGAGCAATTTTGAAATAGCTTAGCCAATGGATAATAACAAAATGGACAACATATCAGACACTAAAACAGGGCAAACTTGAAAAGGCCAATTCTGTATCTTACCTTCCTAATCTAGTGGACAATCATGGTTCCTGTCAGTGGGTACACCTCCATAATTTTATTATAAATGAATATGTCATCCCAACTTCGGTGAAAGTCGTCATCCCAAAAAAAATCCCTTACTAGCTCTGGCACCACATCCTCAAAGACTGTTCTTGTGTAATACTATGTGGGGCCAATCTAGAAATAACGTGACAAAATAAAAACCATGCTCCTTGAAGAAAGGATTCCACCTACTGAAATGATAACTGAATCTCAACAAAAAATATTGAAAAACTTGATGACTAGAAAATGGTAGCAGTCAATTAAGTTAAATCAATACATTGATCCATAGCCTCTTTACCAGTACTATCTCTTATAAAAGGCCTCAATAATTAGTAGCAAGCTTCTCTATTATAATATAACAGAATGTGTATTATCTGCTATCACCTGAATCAATCACTGCCAATCAAAGAACATTTTCTCACTCTCAGTGCCAATATCTAAAATTGCTTCAACATAAGGAATATCTTTGAATATCAGATCAATTTGCAATTGACATGTTGCAAGCATGAAAATCTTGTTGTAGTTTGTGCTTTGATATTAGAAATAACATAATGATTTTTGTAGTGTTGAACCTTGGTCTTCGACATGCATAAAAAAGAGGAGAAATGACTCAAGAATTGTCAAAACCTTGAGCATTACCTTTGGTTCACGGTGCCAAGCTTCGTAGGTCATCTCTGGTGTGTAGTGCTCCATCATCATTTGCCACTTTGGACCACCATCCTTGTCTTCCAAGAGATCACATAAGTTCTTCAGGTCCTTAAAAGTCACAATTTCATGATCAGCCCTACTGGGAATGCACAAACAATATTTACATAAATAAATGCAACTATATTGACATTGACGATTTAAACATTTTGTCAATTACACAAGCACATAATAAAAGAGGGAACTATAACTTCACAAGCAAATTGTGTCATACCCCATCTAGTTAAATAAGTTATAACTATAGGTGCATGACTAAAGGTGCATAATAATCAAATATTAATAAAATAGGGTAATAATTAGGTGCATACTTAAGATTAAATGGGATTTATTAAGCTAAAAAGTGGGATTTGTACATGGTTGACAAGTGTCATCTATGCAAAAAATCCTTATTTTAATAATATGGAAAATGGGATTTTAAGGGAAGAGGGAGTAATTCATGGGGGTTCTTCTCTATCTCCGGGATTTGGTTTTTGTTGGTCACATTCATGCATGAGAGTGGTTGACTGCATGAGTTTGTTGTGAGGATTACTTGCTCGTGGTGAGGAGGAGTTGAGGGGGAGTCAAGTTCAAATCTAGTTGATTCTAAGGGGGGTAAGAAGATTGTATTTGGCAGATTTGTACTGATTAAGGGCTCAGGGGCTCTCAATCTCTGACTGAGTGGTAGGTTGGGTGGAGGGTTGTCCCCCACACATTCTTGCTCGTTGTTGTTGTTGTTGGTGGTGGTGTGGGCCTGCCGCACACTCTTGTAAGCCAAGTTTTTCCATGTTTCCATTTCCAAGGACGTTTCCTTGACTCTCTTCCCTTTTAAGATACTTTCAATATTTATAAGTTATCTGTAAATAGTCATGTGTAATATTGTATCGTTGATTCTAGCAGTGACATTAGAGAAGTAATTGTTATTTAAGCAGTTAAATATTACCATGCACTACATTTTGGTATTAGAGCCTAGGTTCAAGCCCTAGGGGCTCTAGTCACAAAAGCATGAACATGTACTGTAACATTTTCTAAATCAATAGCTACATAAGGTTTTTACTGTGAAAATTTGAAGGAATGGTTTGCCTCCATATCCTAATGATACCTACTCCGAGGTCACTGTCAATACTAGTGCAAGCAAAATTAAACCATTTCATGGTGTAAATGATGTGAGCAATAAAGAGGACAGTGATGAAACATCAAAAATAAAGCATCAGCTGAAGAAGTTGGCAATCTTACTTTGGTTATCCAGAAGGAAACAATGCAGGAATCTATGAACAGAGATATTAGTATTGAGACTGCAGTTAAAGAATCAACCTCTGGCTTAGCTCCCAGAGATGAGAAGAATGTCAAGTATGCTGCATACCCTCTTGATAAAAATGTTGTCACAAAGGAGATAGAGAATCCCTATTCCTTAAAATGTACTGGGTGTTTGGACCTTTCATGTTTAGCGGGCTTAGCGTCAAAGATGGAAACAGGTTGTAATCAAGTTGATACATCTACAATGTACAAATGCTTTGGGCAGGATGTGACAGGTGCACAATTCCAAATGTTGAATAATGTTAAAAAAAATCCCCATTCCAAATTATAGTAGTGTTTCTAATAGTGTTGATAGGCTTGGCAAACATAGTTCATTCGTTATATTTTACAAGGATACATGATCCCTTAGGGATAAATCAACCTCATCTAAGGGGGAAGTGAAATCCTTGGACATGGACACTAAAGGGGATCTATCAAGCAGTTCATACAAGTCGAAAAACAATGATAAAGTGCTTCATCAGCTGAAGAAGGAACACCTTCAGAAGTCTATTGCAGACCTTGGGGCCATAGAAGGCTTGAAGCAATCTATAAGTGGTTATTTGATTTGTAATTCAGGAAATAAGCTCAGTGATGGTATCTCTCAAGCTGGTCCTACTGGATCCAATGTTTCCGCCACAAGGCAACAAGCTTCATCTAAGACCATTAGAGTATGGTTTTCCTTAGTTCTTGATTATATTATTTATGGATGGAGTCACTTGCTAGTTGATAGAAATGCAGCTGGCCATCAGGATTGAACATGTGAAGCTATGGAAACTTGAATATTAAAAACGCAGCTCTCTTTCATTTTTCCAACCTTTACGCAGATGACAACAATACTGAAGGGGATAGTGAGTTAGCATTGCTGGAGCATATCCCTCAGAGCATAACGCAGGATGAAAACTTCAACATTCTCAATCCATTCACTGAGCAAGAGGCTTACAATACTATTCTTTCCTTTGAACCCGACAAAGCACCGGGTCCTGATGGGTTCTCCATGCATTTCTACAAAGCTTGTTGGAAGTATATCAAAAAGATTTCATGAGAATGATAAGGAACTTCTATTCTAAAGCAAAAATTAGCGGAAGCACGAACAACACATTTTTGTTCCTATCTCCAAAGGAAACCAATCCCAGCTCCTTCAGTAGATTCAGACTGATATCACTGTGCAATTCCTTCTACAAAATTATCTCTAAATTGCTTGCAAACCGGATGAAGCCTCTACTTAACAGAATCATCTCCGACAACTAAGGTGGCTTCCTGGAAGGGAGACAAATTCTCGACAATGTCATCCTCGTACAAGAAGCGATCCATTCAAGCAGATCTTGAAAGGAAAAAGGTATGTTAATCAAACTTGACATGGCCAACGCATTCGACCGTGTCAAGCATTCTTTTCTTTTGAAAATTATGAATCGCTTCGGCTCTGATAAAACTTTCATCAACTGGATCTCAGCGTGCATAAGCGGACCCTGGATAGCTCCATTAATTAATGGCCATCCTACAGACTTTTTTCAAGCTACACGTGGCATTAGACAAGGCTGCCCTCTTTCCTCTTTTCTGTACATTATCATAGCAGACTCTCTCAGTAGAAAATTGAACCATGAATTGGCCACCGCCTCCCTTTTCGGACTCTAGTTGACCTTTGATTCCCATCCTATCAACCACACTCTTTTTGCTGATGATTCTCTTTTAATTGGCGGGGCATCCTCAATTACAGCTCGCAAATTCAAGCGCAATTTGAACTCATACTACAAGGCCTCGGGTGGAAAAATCAATATGCGAAAAAGTGCAGTATATTCCTGGAATTTAAAAAATTAGGTCGCTGCCAAGATCAACAGAATTATGGGAATCAAAGTCAACACACACTAGGACAAATTCTCATACCTAGGCCTGCCAATCACTTATGGTAAAGAAAAATCCAGAAATTGGGAGGACACGATCAACAGATTCAAAAACAGAATTGGAAGATGGGGAGGCCATTGGCTTAGCAAGGCTGGAAAATTAATTTTGGTAAATTTTGTCCTATCAGCATTACCCATCTACCAATTTTCTATCCTCCTTGCCCCAAAAGGAGTTGCAGATCAGATGAGTAAATTAATAAGAGACTTTCTTTGGTCCAGCGGAAAAAATAATGAAAACAAAATTCAGCTTGTGAATTCGGATACCATTAAGCTGGAAAAATCCTCAGGGGGCCTCCAAATTCACGATCCATACTATGCAAGTTTGGCAATGGGGGGCAAGTTTCTCTGGAAAATTTTGCATAATAAAGGCCATCAAGTAAGCCAATTTCTCAGAAAGAAATATTTGCATGGAACCAATCTAAGATGTCTCGACCACAAGCCAACTTCCAATGGCTCCAAAACTTGGACTCTTTGTAAAGCAGCCTGGGAGTTTTTCTCAAAAAGTCTTTATTGGGTACCGGGAAATAGCAGGAAGATCAACATCTTCACGGACAAAATTATGGACAAAGAGGCTCTTCAAAGTTATCAAGAGCTTCAGAATATTGCAGTCTGGCTCAATCATCATGGAATCACAACCTTAAAAGATTTCAACTCATGGGATACTCAGGGCAATTGGAAAAAATGGAATAACACAGTCATCAGTCCACATCTCGAGGCCGACAATACCATTCTTACCACTAGTCTGAAAGTTTGTTCCCCCATACATCTTACTGCCAAAGATGAATGAGGTTGGGGTCCCATGGGCTCCTATACCCCTGCTCTTGGATATAAATCTCTCCACTCCCATAATGATACAAGAAGAGACTTATGGAAACTTGCCTGGCACCCACTAGGGCTACCTATAGTTAACTTCTTCATTCGGACTTTAATCCACTGCAAAGTTCTTACCGGAGACAATCTCATCAAGAGAGGTTTTCATGGAACTTTTTGGTGCCCCCTTTGCCATAGTAGTCTTGAAACCCTTACACATCTCTTTCTAGACTGTCACTTCACCAAGCTTGTTTGGAATCTTCTACTCCATGATCTCAACATTACTATGCCTCTTTTCACTTCCATTACCCAACTTTTCAATGACTGGATTTCTACTTATCCTTCCACCCTCCCATCTAAGAATCCCTAGTATCACATATAGATATCCATCCCAAAATACACCTGCTGGAAATTATGGTCAACAAGAAATCATGCCATTTTTCAAGATAAACAATTTACCCCCTTACAAATTGCAGGCCAAGCCAAAGCATTATTAATTGAGCACCTCAAATTCTCTAAATATATGACTGAAGCAACTCTCGGAAAAAACAAAAAGAATTGGATTGGGACCTTCATTCCTCATCCAACCAAGCTGCCACAAAAGCGAAACCAACCTGCCTGGCAACTCAGATTAACAAATATTGATTTCCATGATTGGAGAGACAATCAGGGTATTGACAGCCTACATTTTGATGGAGCATCCAAGAATAACCCAGGAGAAGCAGGAGCTAGGGGATTCCTGTGGACAAAGGAAGGTGTAATAAGATTGAAATATAGATGGGGCTTGGGCATCTGCTCAAACAACATAGCAGAAGTCCTAGCTTTGATGAAAGGTTGAAAGATTGCCAAAGATCAAAAGATCGATAACCTTCAAGTATTCGGATATTCTATGATCATCATCAGAGCTCTTAATACTAATTCCAGCCTCAACAATCTACCTCTCAACCGAATTATTCAACGAATAAGGCATATTTCAAGTACCTTTACTCATTTAAAGGATTTTCACATTCTTAGACAGTCAAACAATGAAGTTGACATTGAAGCGAATGCAGCCAGCAGGCTCAATCAAGGAACTCTTCAAATTTCCTGTACAGGCAATGAAATTCATTATATTCCATGAAAAGGCTCTTTCTGTTCTACATTAAGGCGATCGCTACTTCCATTTATTTTCATCATATCTGATGAAATTCTTATCCTCATCTACATCAGGGCAAGTTAATCAGTATTTGACTCCTCTGAGCATTATTTTCATTACAAGTTGGTTTTCTATCATCGCAGAAAATCCCTGGAAACAATTTGAGATTTGGTTCCTATTCAAAAGTTGGAAAACAATCTGTTCGTTCTATATCCAATTCGCAGATGTATTCTTCCTCTTCCAATATCTGAAGCAAAATGCTGAAACCTGAGCAATTGAAACTCACTACATTCTTGGCAGGTTTCATCATCAGAAACCTCAGCGCAGTGTTCAATTTAATATTCAGTATTATCATCATGAGCATTGGAATTCTCATTTATTAACATCATCAACATTCTATGTGCTAAAGTATTTTCAAGATTTGGTTTAACTCATTATTGGAAAGCAAAGTATCATTATCTCATTCAACAACGCAGAAGTATTACTCCTATTTCAACAATTGAAGCAGAATGTTATTCTGTTACTCTTATGCAGCATCAACATCAATTCCAGTGCAGTATTCTGTTATTCTTATTCAACAACAGCAATCTTAGAATGACACTCTGAATCTCTCTACATTTTCAGTGTGTATTATTCATTTTAAGAGCAACAACAGCAATTTCAGTACAATATTCATTCTATTTACTTGTAATAAGTTTTCTCTGAATGAGATGAAAGGCACATTAACATCCAATCACAATTTTTTTCAACAATGGTCTTCACAGACTCTTTGTTATGCGAAGCTGAAAATGCCAATAGCCAATTTGGCCCCCCATGTACTTCGCCGATTTGGTTCAAAACCATGCCTTTTTTTTTAAATATACAATATACGTTCTTGTTAAAAAAAAACATGTGAATCTCAAATTACATATCCATCATAGAAAATGGGTGTTCCTATACTCATAGTTGAATATTTTTGTTAGCAAGCAAAGATTTTCAGGGGTTGCATTCCATCATAGAAAATGGACATGCATCAACTTATGTATTTATGTGGCTACTGCAAATCAACTTCCCGCCCTAGCGTTTCCCATGGTGAGCTACCCTTATAATTTAATTTCCTTTCCTTGTTTTTTCTTTCCCCATTCGATCACAGCAGAGCACAGCTTGCTAAATTCATGGTGGAGCAGGTTTTAATTTTTCAAATACCCATTGTATTTGTTTCACTAGTGACATGCCCCAGGCGGATGTACCGCAAAGAGTGCACTTCCATGGTGGCTTAGGGGCCAAGTCCAGGAACCCTATACTTGCACCAGTCCTTATACCCGTGAAACCTATGCTATTTTGGTGGGGCAGACAATAGTGAGAATGGAATCTTGGTGGATGGCCTAACATTTCATCCAAGTGCCATTGAAAATGCTTATTTGAAATTCCATTTGGTTATTAATCTTTGACTAGAGGTCTAGGGCTCTAGTGCATTCATATATGTAGATTCAGTCAATGTATTCCTGGGTTAAATCTTGTTGTATTGGCATTTAGTATTTATTTTCCCCTTTCGGTTGGTGTCTATGTTTGGTATTTGTAATTGCTTTGTCCTTGAGGATCTATGTTTCATTAACATGGTACAGATTACATTTTATTGGCCTTAAACATGCCAATCATGAGGAACAAATTTTTTCACAAAGAGAAAATCCATGACTTTCACCAATTCAACTTATTTATATCGACCACAAATGGTTGGTGTTGAGGAGAACACGAGGTTGACTTTATTCACTTATGTATGCACAGGGAGTGCAATGCAAGCTTCACAGATTTGACCACTGGTTTGAAGATGGGTTTGCAACTTTGCACAAAGAGAACCTATGGCTTCACCAATTCATATTACCCGTGTTAACTACAAATTGATGGCATTAAGGAGAACAATAGGTGGGTTTTGATCCACTTATGTGTGTGTGGCTAGGGCAATGAAAACTTCACATTTGACCACCACCTAAGGTGGGGGCTGGTAAGATTCAAGCCATTCTTTATTGGCCAACATGCCTAAAAAGTAAAAACATAATTCAGTTGAGAAGATGCATGTGTTTATGCAGTTTCAATAGTGAGTTTTTTAAATATGGTTTGGAGGACTCATGGCCCCACTTATTGATATAAAAAAAAGATCAGTTCCATTGGACAGAGGCAACAAAAGCTACATTTCATTCCATGAGAAAGATAACAACATCCAAGCCAGTTTTAGCACTTCCATATTTTTTATGGAATTTGATGCTTCAAGAACCAGTATTGGGTCAGACTTATGCAGAATCAACAGGATGTCGCCTTTGAAAGCACAAAGATAATAGAGAAAAAATTAAAACCATTGAGTATTTAAGATAATAAAATGTTGGCTATCATGCAAGCAATCAAAAAGTTCAGGTAGTACTTTTTGGGTCAGCACTTCATCATTAGCGACACTGAAACCTTAAGAACTTCTTAACCCAGAAAACTTTATCCACGCAGCAAGCCAAGTGGGTAAGCAAGTTACAAGGTTTTAACTTTGATATTGATTAAGGGATTGTCAAATACTTTATACCTCGAGTGGTAGAACTACATGTTATTTCCATGACTCAACTGGGATGGAAAGATATAATATTATCAAACATGCCAAGGATCCAAAGTTATCACTATGTTGCTAGATAAAGACAAAGCAAAGACAGAGGATAGTTTCTTTCATAGGTGACACCATCCAATACAAGAATCGATTAGATTCATGGACTTCCTAGGTACATTGTTAGTGATAGAGATCAAAAGTTTATAAGCAACTTTCGGAAATAACTCTTTAGGATTATGGGTACCGGGTTGACCCTTAGAAATAGCTATATCCACATAGAGATGATCAGACAGAGGTAGTGAACAAATGTTTGGAGCAATAAAAACTATGTGACAGACCTGCAATCTTCTTGGCCTAAGTGTTAAAAGGGTGGCTAAAACTGTAGCCCATTACAAGGAAACACAATTTTCAATGGAACTAGATGCATTAAGTCTCATAGATAAGATGGAATGGAACATATAGATTGGTGAGGTCATCTTCAGAGCTATACTTAGGTCCACTATGACAACCAATATGCTAGAGGGTATAGTGACCAAGGTTGAAAGGAAATTAAAACAAGAGAAGGTAGCAAATAAGGCTAAGCAACTAAGGATAACTGAACTAGAGCATAAATTTGTTGAACTAGGAGTAGACCCAACCAATACTAACCCAATCCAAACTATGATTAAAGAAAAAGCTACTAAAATTCAAGTACTTAAAAAGAAGCTCAAAGTCACAGGGACTGAGAAAGTATATATTGCAGAACTCTTAGTAGTCTAGGAAGAGAAGGATCAAATGTACAAGGAGGTTTATGAATACAAAGAGAAGAAAGAACATGTTCAAAAGGAAAACAATTATCTAAACTGAAAAACAAAATTAAGTTATTGTCTACCAAAGGTACTGCTTTATTGTCATCAATAGCTGATCTTAGTGATCAATTATCCAAAATAATGGCAGATATAAATTTGAAAGAGGTGGAGCTGAGTACAGTAAAAGAAAATATGAGAAAGAAAGAGGAGGAGGTTCAGGTTCTAAATGGCTTATCCACTGAAAGAGAATCTATTGTCATATAACTACAAGAGGTTAGAAAAAAGTTGCAGAAATAGGTTGAGTAGTTATCTAAAAGATTGATAGGAAAGGTCCCTAATCTACACACACATAGGTGCTCACACATAACAAAAAAAAACAAGCAATGTGCAATGAATAAATCCACACTAAATACGAGTAAATGTAGAAAATGCTCTTGTGCCCTTAGTAGAAGGATGACATTCCTACCCCACAAATTGATGCTGGAGCCTTCCTTTGCAGTGGGAAATGGGAAAAAGACCAATACAAGTGTGGAGAAAGGAAAGCTCTACAACCATAGTACCACCACAAGATGCAATATCCAAGCCCAAAACTAAGACCCAAACCAGTAAACAAGAGCAAAGGGCAGCAACTATAGCACCTCCTCAAGCAAGGATGATGATGGAAATAGGAACCCAAGCAAGCTCCAACAACATATGAGATTAATATACAAGTACTCAATAATGGCAACCAATTGTTGAATGAAAACACTAAAATAGAGGGGTAGGATTATTTATACACAGCTAGCTGTTAGGGAACATTCACTCGTTGATCCATAAAATAATGATACTCAGGTTTGAATTGGCTGATTTGTACACTGAAGCAGTTGCTTCAGTACTAAACCGGTCCTGGATCCGGTTTGAAGGCTGAGCTGGTACCTCGGGACATCAACTCAGTCAAGTCTAAGTCTGAGTTGGTCGAGTCTTAAAACATTGGATCAAATTCCATTCCCATACCCTCATACACCATAAAATCTAGTCCTGAAATACTATAATCTTGCCAGTCCCGAAGTGTTGAAATCTTAAAAACTATTAAGTCTACTGAATTTTGAATGGGATATGGAATTCTACTTTCTTCATATGAAGTCGGACGAGGTTGGAACCACTCTCAAACATATTGGAACTATAAATGGTAATGTTAAAAATTTAAGTAAAATGATAGAAAATGAAAAATAAAGGAGAGTGCCAGCTTATAGTCTTTTACCATTTATGGATTTGGTATTTCCTTTTTCCTTTTATTTCATGTATTTTCCTGAAATGACACTTTGGTGGATCCCTGGTACATACCGGCTAGTCCTCCTTGGCACCTTCTCTTGTATCACACAAGTGTACAAGATAATCTCCCTCTATATTCTCCAAATTAAGCACTCCAATCAGTACTAGGGTTTTGTTAACAGTCAAATTTTCCCCAGGCCTATTTTCCAAGATTTCCATCCAAAGTGGCAGGAAACAACGATAGTGTTATGTTGATAAAAAAAAGGGTGATGCATTGATTCTGGAATTTATGTTTTCAAAGAGAATTACTCAAACGTAGAATCTAGGTTGAAGCTCAAAGTTGAAGATCATTTATGGAGGCTCCTTTCTGTTTTATGCACTTTTCACTCAAATGGGAACCAATTTCAAAACTAGGGGTTATAATTGATGTCTTAGTTGTAAGAGGTTTGGTGAAAGGCAGCAGGAAGATATAGTCTTAGGAGAAGATTTCTATGACCTGTAGATACAAACATATACGATGAGATTTGTTTTAGCATCCCTGTAGGTATTCATGTCTATGTATTCTCTGCATGTATTCCAGCAAGAGAAGGCATATCACATGCCTATTTTCAGCACTTACAAACAAGGCACATTATCATAACCTGCAAGCTAGGAAAAATGCATCGTTTTACCCACCATCTTTGGATTTGTCCATACAGAAAGGAGGGTGCACTCTTGACGGAGTTCAATAAAATTTACTTGTATATATTTCAAGCAACAGTAGGGGGGTAATCTGCATCACTAATTTCAGACCTACCGATCATTATTATGAGAGGGTTGTGTCATAGAAGAGAAGGCATTGACTCAAGGCATTATTAACAAAAAACGAGGAAATAAAACAAAGTGCAAACAGGAAAATGAGAATAATTATATCAGCTTTAAAGACTGAACAATAGGTGTTTCTCGGTCATTGATGAGGCATTTTGGTGAAGCGATTGGTGAGCAGCATATGTAAAAATAATACTGCAGTTTGGTGTGTTACTGAGCATAATGTAGATCCTTCCACATTGCAACATACATAAAAGCATAGAAAATAGAATGCAATCCTTAAACCATGACCAAGGATTGAATGCTTGTCAGTGGAATAGATAGTCAAGGTGTAGATTGTTAATACATATGTGATCACTCCAGTTGTGAAGAATAGCGTATCCTAGTACCCAGCCCTCCTTGGCAAGTACCCAGTCACTAGGTTTGGATCTATCACATTCTAAATTCCAACAAGAGAAGTTCAAGAGATGTATGAGGTATTGTAGTTTCCGTTATGACAAAATATCTACTCTCAATTTCTTTCCTAACAAATTTGAAGTGAAGGGCTGAGTTTGATGATCAAGAAGTAATAGCCATGATCCTAGTTGATTTTAGGCCAAAGGAGTTAGAAAGGATGGCTTCAAAAACTACTAGCAGATCCCATGAGACTAAGAGATTTGTTGACTAACAATACAATCTTTGTGAGGTTTGGCACATAAGATTGATTCCCCTAAGTTATGGATATTTGTCTCTTCCAAAGACATGGTGGTTGGATTTACTGATTTCAAGGTGGAGAGAAAACAAGTGTGTTAGGGATCTACACTTGGAAAGCTTGCCAATGTTGCTTTCCCAAGTAGTGAACATAGGTAAAGACAGATTCTTGACCTAATTCATTTTGATAGTTGTGCACCCATATCTTCAGATTCATTTTGGTATATGGGAATTGATGTCATCAAATATGTTGACAGGTCCATGGTTTTTATCATTGGCCAGAATCATGGCCTCATCATCAGAGTTGAACTTCATGATTGCAATTATTGGCCCAAATATCTAATGAACACAATAATAATTAATAAATCTTTTCATGGAGCTCAAATTCAAAGATTAAGATGAAAACTACACTATGGAAAACAAGCCTAATAGTATTCATATATATCATGTAGGAAATAATTACTTCTTCTTGCATCAAACACATTGAATGATCCACATTAAGTATTACTATAGGTGGGTAGAATTGACCAACCACATCATCTCCCAGACTTCCAAAAAATAACTTCCCTCTAACTATTATCTTGGCACCTTTTTCCAAAGCACCATTCACAGAAATTCGAAGTTTATCAGGAGGCTCTTGTAAATAGATTGCTACCATATCATACCTTCCATCTAAAGGGAACCCCTGTGATAAAAGATAGATTTAGAAAGTATCACAATGTATGGTGCAATGATGTAAATGCATCAGAACAATATCTAGTATATTGAAAAGTTGGAAACCTGTAAAAGATTTAGAGTTATAGTATCAAGATTCAAGACATCATTAGTGTACACTCAAGGATTGTGAAATATTACATCCAACTTTTGCATAAGAGAAAACATACAAGGATGAATTTTTAACCTCTTGATTGATGTTTACATTCACAGAAATCACAATTGAAATGGCACATAAGTAATCAAGGTTGCACAGTAAACAACAATTGCAATTCATAGCTTAGCCACATACAAAGGTTTGTAAATGCAGAATTTGAAGTGGACCTTTAATTCTTAAGGAGAATGTTGATGAATAAATTCTCAAAGATTCCCTCTCACATGAGGAAGAATAAGAAATTTTAAAATGTGATAAAAGAGAGACAATCCTGCAGATTTCATTAATTAATGAACATCATTATATTCATCATTATATAGAACATCCATATTATCTTTCATGACAAACCTTTGCCTTAACCAATGGGTGCCTTTACCAACAAATTTTGAACTACAACATTCCAAGCTTTGGATTTTGAAATTCCAACTAGACAAGGGAACACCTGGGGGCATAAGTTTGACTAGGATGGCCATGGCCAACCCAACCACCACACCAGCTATCAATTTGCTACAATGATGTAATTTAATCAATTGTTTTTAATGGCTACAAAGTGGGAGCATAGGAGCCACTCCTAGAAAAGTAGCATATGTTAAAGATAGTGCATCTGTGAGACCCATTCTCAGAGAGGATGGTACCCTAGTCAGGTTCCTAGTCAAGTTAACCAAGAAGAGTAGAGAGTAAGACCCTAGAAGGTACCCTAGGGCCCCCAGCTATCTCCTGGAGTTCTTGGTCGTGGACCAAGTAGGTTGATGCCATGGAAAAGTCCTTAGCATGTGGCTAGGGACCCTATTTGTCTCTAGGGTATTCTGGTCTAGGACCATACAGTTTCTTGGTCACGAGGACCAAGCAGGTCCTGCAGGTTGAGACAGAAATCTCTTGGTCTGGGACTAGGCAGATTCTTGGTCACGAGGACCAAGTAGTTCCTGCAGCGACATACCTAGTCAGTTAACCAAGTGTATCTTGGTCAGTGGACCAAGATGATGATGTGTGATGTCCTTCTCTCCTAGGTCTTTGAAATGGTTGAGCTATATGGTCTTCTCAAGGGACTGGCCACCCCTTGATGGAGCCACTAGCAATTGACCTAAGAAGCAGTATGGAGGATCACAGGATCACATCATCCAATGTGGACCTTCCTTGTACAGTGATGATGATCTTTCAGGTTATATGGAACATTTGTACATTGGGGAGAGAGATGATTGGTTGTACCTTCCCCACCTTGTTTGATTCACATTTGGTCCTTACACCTTGTTGTTCTTGGTCTTGTGATACTTTGTGTTGTTCACCCACTTTGAGTTGTTTTGTTTTGTACCACATTGATGTTTTGGTCTTATGGGTATTAGGGGTGATTTCCCACCTTTGTGGTACACCCCTTGGTCCTAGGGGTTATGGGTCATGCACCCATCCTTGTTTTAATGATTTGACTTGTACCATGTGCTGGTCCTTGTACTCTCACCTAATTTAATTATATGACCCTAGTACCCACCTAAGACACTTTATTTATATTTTATATTTTGATTTTATTGAACTCACCTAAGACATCATTATATTTTATTATTATGTGAAACCCTAACTAAATTAAAGTTTATCTTATGATCCTTCCAGAAGTCTTTTAGGATCCTGTATATGGAGATCTTTTGTTCCTCATTTTATCATCATCATCATACCATATCTCAGCTCTGCTTTATGTTGCTTAATGTCAAGGGTTTATGGGCTAATATCTGTTGCTTGAACACCTACGAACACAGGTCGCATTTTTTTGATGGAGAGTACCAAATCTGGTCTGAAGTTGATGTTAGGGTTTTTATGCTGCTTCTAACTTAAGCCATCAGCTTTAGAAGCATTTCCCAGCCACCCGTGAGCCCTATTGAAGGAGGCCGCAACCTGATTTTGACCAAACCGTGGACCGTTAATTGTTTGCATAGGTCTTATCTGCTTCTGTGAGGTTTGATCCGTTGATGTAGTATATGATTTTCCCTCTTATGGTTTGATTGAGAATCGACCTGCTGCTTTGTGGTTTATTTGAGACTCGATCTGTTGTTTGCGTTCTACTTGGAGTTCAATCTAAGTATTAAGGGACCTGATCTGTTTTTGCATGCTTGATTGAGGTTTGATTTATTATTTAAAGGCTCGAACAAATACCAATCTACCTGTTGTGTTGTTGAAGAAGTTTGATCTACTTGTTTGGGGAGGCTCAGGTTGTGACCCTAGATATGCCTATTGGTTGTCTTTTAGTGGAGATCGTAAGGCCCTAGGGTTTGCTAGTGGCACAATTGAGTAGGTTGTGAGGCCTTAGGGTTTGAATTACCCTATTGTATGCTTACCTGTAGAGGCCATGAGCCTCCTTGGCCTTAATCTGCTTGTTGACTGTTCATTTGTGAGGGCTTCAACTTGTATGGATAGCTTGGACTGAGTTCTCAAATTATTTGTTGATGCTGAGTCTTATTTTTGCCCAGATCTAATTGTTAAGACTTACATATGGTTCATATTTTTTATGCTAAGTTTTTTTTGTTGACAGACCTATTTGTTTGTGATTGTCTTTGATCACCTGTGTTTAGATCTGGTGCGCTGAGAGTTACTTGTGGTCACTTCTCTTGTGCTGAGATTTTGTTGAGATCATAATTATTGTGACCTTGTTGACCTCTGCTGTGATTAAGACTGTAACTGTAATTTTTTACTTTCATTGACTACCCCTATTGTTCCTTGAACCTCTCTCTCTCTCTGGTTTGTACTTATCCTCTAGCAGGATCAACTTGTTCCAAGTGTTTAACTTTCTTCTGTGTGGCACGGTCTTTACTGAAAGTAAATTATTCTGAGTATAAGATACGAAGGGTCCCACACTCCAGGTAAGTATCCTAAATTAATGAATTAAATGTGTTATTGATAATTACATGTTACTAAAGATTACTTTAACACAAGGACCCCTTGGTAGTGTTAAAGGTGATGAGATGAAAATTATGTTTTAAGTTGCATTGTTTATTTACTGTTGTACTATTTCATTTCAGTACTAGTTTATTGAATGTAATTTTGCATTAAAGTACATGAATATTTAATTCTCCGCCTCAAACCCTAACCCTAATGAAAATTTAACAGCATAAAGAATCAAAGCTAAGCATATCATGAACTATAGTACTTAGCAGTGTCATTGACCTATTTGTGTTTATTTGTTGGAAATTACAAATATAGAACTATAGAAAAATAGGAAGGTCACTATTGGAGTAAATAAAACCTTGATGAAAATATTTCCATCTTCTCTACAGATTGAAGTGAAGGAAGAATTTATCCATTTTGTTATTGGAATGTGTAAATTTTCATACATATCAGCCTTGAATGAGAGGAGGACCATGAACCATGAGTGAAGGTGAATTTTCCATGGAGCAAATGGTGTATGTTTGCAAACGCATTCCACTTGTCTTCTTTCACAAGTGGCAAGTTGATCTTCATAAGCAGAAAGGAATTGGAGCACCTATAGTTTTATTCACTTTGTGAAGCACAATAGGATGCTATCACAAACAACAGAGGATCTTGTCTTTGCATTTAAACTTTCATATTATGTCTGGTGGAGGTGTATAGAATATACAATTGGGCGCCATAAATAATGGGATAAGAATCCTGAAACCACTGGCCTGGATATCTAAGTTGTTTCTCTAAATATTGTTGAAAACATGTCATTACATGATCTACTGTTGAACATGGATCTTATTCTACTTTCTTTGACACAAATGATGATGAGTATGATGTATATGGAAGCTAAGTGTATCTCATTTTGTACTTTGGTAAAGATAGAATAATATATAGACCAATTTTGGATTTGCATGATGTAATTGTCTCTGGGATTTAATATATACATGAGTCTTCTACTAAATTGTCATTTAAGTCTATCATTATATGTCTTAATAACATTCTAACTTTTATGATAATGTACTATTAAAAGAAAAATCCATTTTTTGAAATATTTATAGTTTTTCTATTTTTTCAGAGTTTGTGCCAACATTGAGTTCGTTGCCCTTGTGTGTTGAGGGATAATTGTAGTAGTCTTTGGGGAAAAAGAGTGGCGTCGATACTAATTGAAATGGGTTGTAAATTCCTTTAGTTTCTATAGCAGTCCACTACAGTAGGGTGCAAACTAGTTTATGTACTTTGAGGGCATTATAAGAGGAGATTTCATTTCCCAAAGGATGTCACCATCTTCAGTCAGCTACATCCAACTTGTGGGAAACAAAGAGAAGTCGTTTGGAACCAAGGAAAGGTCACCCCATTCATCCTAAGAGTTTACCACCACATTTACCTTCGGCACTGATATTTCACTTGCTGAATCTACCTATTTGGAGGTCATTTACATATTTGTTGTTACAGATATATTGTTTCCATATACTTTGTGGTCTCCATTTTATTTTCTTGTTGTTGTAGGAAGGAGGACGCAGTCACAACTAGGGGAAGTGAATTTCATTGTTGGAGGACCAATTATATCTTAAGGCTAAGTTTATCACAATACAAGGTTGAATAGTGGTGTATCTTGGGTGTTAATGACTGTACCCTTTTTCTAGGCACTTATTTCAGTATCTAACGGCTTTCAACTTCATCAAATAGTCAAAGTTGTGTGGCCTTGAGGCTGTAAACTTCTGTAGAAGGTTGTTGCATAACTAGTAAGCTACAGGTTATATGTATAGATGTCATATCTAATGTAAACTTCAGTAAATTCCTATGTTAGTAAAATTTTAACTTGGCGTTCATTCTATCACATCCTTGAGGATCCACTGTAGTTTCAATCTTTTGATTAAGGTGACCAATGTGGTCCTTAAACTCCTTCAACGTGTTAGAGAAAATAAGTGTCTCATTCGAAGGAGATTAGATGATTGCTAGCAAATTATTTCTTCAAAATTGCCTCATCTTCCTGGTAAAATTTTAACTCGATGTTCATTCTATCACATCGTTGAGCGTCCACTGTAGTTTCAATCTCTTGATTAATGTGACCAATGCGGTCCTTAAACTCCTTCAATGTGTTAGAGAAAAGAAGTGTCTCATTCGAAGGAGATTTGATCATTGCTAGCAAATTGCTTCAAAATCACCTCATCTTCCTGGTAAAATTCCTATGTTGTTTATGTGAGCATCTCTATGGCTACATATGACGATTTATGAAGCCTAAAGCCAATTATAAAACACTCTGAAAATAGTGCACACTAAATAGCCAATCAGAATTGGGAAAGATCACTGTGTATGCATGCATATTTTTTTATGAGCACCTCTATGGATACATATGATGATTTATGAAGCCTAAAACCAATTATAAAACACTCTGAAAATAATGCACATGAAATAGCCAATCAGAATTGGGAAAAATCAATATAGTGATTCTACAACAGTCAGTATATAAAATGTTTGACGAAATTCCTGCACTAAGTTACCTCGGCAGTTAAATAAAAAAACTAGAGTCAAGATTCGAAAGGGACTTGGATGGGGGTTTCTTGCGGGGGGTCTGATTCCATCTATTATACAAATGAGATCAATTTTCTTCCTCTTCAATTGCGACTCACCCCGAAAGCAAAGGAAAGTTCGTCTTGCCATGCTTGGAAAGGATTGTATACAGTACTTGTTGAAGCAGAGGAGGAGCCATCGCTTGGAATCTTGAGTGAAGCTACGAATCCTCAGCCCCTCCATTGGATGACAGGGGAGGAAACCTTTCTCACCTTCTGTCTCGACAATGATCCTTTGTGGCCTCGTCTAGTGGGTAATTGGCTCTGCAAGGGCTCTTCTTCATCATCACATTCCTGCTGCTGATGTTCTCCTTCCTTTGCAGGTGGCGTGCCAATGGAATTGTTGTTGTTGCTTCTATGCGAAGGGATCTATCCTCGACTTGTACCAATCCCCGATGAAAATAATGATTCCTTTCCTGGAAAATAATTTATTCCTTCACGACTAGGGTATGCATGATTCATCCTCTAGCTCCTCTGATTCATAGGTTCAAATTCCAAAACACAGCAACCATCCCTAGTCTACCCTGCTCTTTCTTCCACGAAAAATCGAAGGGAGGAAATTTTGACAAAAAATAGCGCGATGTTTGTTTTTTGAATTTAGTGTAATTTTTTTTTCAATTTTTAATATAACTAAACATGGCACATCATGTGATTTGTTTTTGTTAGTGACCAAGTTCAATTTATAGTAGTGATATAAAACCAACCATGGCGAAATTTATGCCTCAACACAATTGTAGGATGGGTTGTGTGTATCAAGTTATTGTTCGATTCATTTGCATCACATGCATAAATAACAAAGGAATAGGCTAAAGGGCCAATAATTTGGCCCTTTCCTAGTGCCCTCTCATTCATTGGTTCTAGCGTTTACATGCTCTTATAATTCCAGTTCAGCAAACGGCATAAGCCAAACCGTCATTGTTACCCCCCTGTATAGATGTAAGGTTCCTATCTTTAATTTGAGTTGATTGGATTACACTTTTAATGTTGGAGCCACTTTACCTATTAGAAAAAATACAGCTCTATAAATTTGATCCCTATAAATTCTTATAGATCCAAGTTTGTGTTTTATAAAAAATATTTCAACTCGAAAAATTTGATGTCTATAAACACTTATAGATCCAAAGTTTTAAAATTGACTTAGGCTTGTTAATGATGCATAATTTGAAAACTTCATTGCCAAAATTATAATTTTCCATTGCTAGATTCCATCAAATAACTTAACGGAAAGGGGAAAATGCCCAATTATTATCCTACTCCTATAAAACATTGTGGTATGCGATATGGAGTATCTTCAGATAAAATGGTATTGGAGCTAGGGTTACCACAACATACATTATTTTTTTTTTCTTTCTTGGTCTTTCCTAGGTTACCAAGGTCATAGACCCCAACTTGGAGACTTTAGACTTTGGGTAGAATGTACCCACTAGTTCATCACCTATATTCTGGACAAAAGAGGAGCTGCCAAATATTTGGAGAGATGCTCATGCATTTAAGGAGGATATGTAACTTGTTTCCTCTACTCAAATTCATGAGGATCATGAGACACTTGGCAGTCTTTGGTGCACTTTAAACCTTGGATCGAATGTCGAGGGTACCAAATCAGATGGGGTTCTTTACTCTTTGCACAAAGAACATTAGGTTAGAATGACTCCTCGATATTTTCCCTGGGTAATAGAGGTATCAGGATGTAAAGACCTTGGTCCAAAATTCATGCCACAAACTACCACACATGTTTCAGAGTTGAATTCAGGGAAAACTGGATACAAAACCATAAAATAAAGAAATTGATCATGCGCAAGAAGGATAAGGTTAACTTGGAACTTGGACTTGATGTTGGGATGGATATGGTTGAAGGACTAATGAGTCAGGATTTGATCAAAAGGTTTACCGAAAATTTGGTTAAGGGGGATTCGTTGACGATGATAATGATGACATTGATGATGATGACTTAGATGACGATAACAATTGTAGTGATGAGGATGACCTAGATGATAATGACGATGATGATGAACTAGATAACAATGACAACAATGATGACGACGAAAATGATGATGATGACAATGATGAGCATGATGATGATGATAATCATCATGATCATCATTGTCGTCATCATCATCATGATTATTATATCCATCCTCGTCATCATCATTGTCATGGTCAATATCATCGTCATCATTAGTACAATCATGGCCCATGAGCATTATAAGAAAGTGTCGGGGTCTAAGTGTATGATTGATGTCCCCAGGAAATGGTCCAAACCTCAAAATGGTACCTACATACAACACATAAGCTAAAATTTTAATCCACATGGCTTGTGTAGTAGTATGGAACATTAGGAATAACCATGAGTCCTTGAAGCAATTGTTTGGGATTACATCATTATCATTGGATTGATTCTCACTTTGTTATATTATCATTTTCATCATCATTGTCATCTAGGAATTAATCCTCACTCATAAATGTGAGTCAATGGATATGAATTAAAATAAAAATGAGCATGAAATCAAGACTGTCATATGAGAAATCCCAAATAATGCCTCTAAGACACTAACCTAACACAACCAACCTGTGTAAATGACCCATGCAATGAATTGATGCACCTTGGAAGCTTCAACCTATAACCCCCTCACCTCGTACCTAACCTCAATGTCTAACCCCTAACCAACTAAAATGATAACTCAAAAATCAATTGCAAGTAGAGTACTAAAATGGAGAGACAACGTGATGAAAGAAATGACGGATATATCTCCCACAGAGCTCCAACCTTGCACATAAGTACACATCTTACCTATGAACCTAACTTATGTGCTAAAAAACTCCTAATAGCGCACATATCTCAATTTGAGGGAAAACATACCTTTGAATGTTCTATGAAAGGAGTTTGTATTATTATTTCATTTTATTCCTTCAGAAACCGCATAAAACATTTCACATCATTACAAAATCCTTTTGTTATTTCTTGTTTGTATTGAGACTTGTAATCTAAGGATTCTTTGTGTGGGACTCATGTGATGGTTAGGTTCCCTTTGCTTGGCCCATGATCCATAAAGGAAAATATTAAGGTGTAATACTTTGTATTTTGACCTTGGATCATGGCTTGGATTGTCCTAATAACATAGCTCTAGCAGTAGAAATGGGGTTGTTGTCTACCTATGCCCTTAATGTTTAGTTTTCAATCCTCGTTGATGATGAGATGTGGCAATATCTGTTGTGTTTAAAGGGATGTTGTTGTTTTTTATGCCCACATGAATGAGATTTAATTTCGAAGCAACTGGAAAAATATTTGTGGGTTTGAGTCAGCTAGTGGAGGTGTCGAAAAGTTTTGGAGGTAAGATGCCGCCAATTAAATATTGGGACGACAATATCTTGTATTCTATTAAGATCACGGTAGGTAATTCGAAATGTTAAATATTTTAAGTTTTATGTTAACGTTTTTTGTAAATAATTATTCAAAAGAATATTGATAAATCAATTACTAAGCTAAAATAATTTTGATGTGTTGCTTAGTGTCTCTATTTATTTATAATGAAATTGATTATCTATATGAAATACTCATAAAGTAGTGGTGTCTCTTAGTAATATAATGGTTGATGTGTTGTGGGTGCATGTGGGTGAAACAATAATGAGATATGTCTATATTATAGCATCTTAAAATTGCTTCTACAAGACACATGACATTAAAGTCTTTCCTTGAGAACATTAATAAGACACATGACATAAAATATTGAAGATCAAGCAAATTGTGCACTGTTTACCTCTTGGAGTCGTCGTTCTTCTATTGGCACGCAATTTTCTTCTTGTGCAAGGGGTTGCCAAGAACGTTTGAGTTTGACCCGATTCCTGGCAGTACACAAGGCAAGATTAAAGAGTTGGTTCAAGATGGTGTTTGGGCGTTATCCATTTTCAGAGTAAGTATCCCAACATAGCTCCTCCCAACCAATTTTATGCTGTACATTTAACTTTCACCATGCTGAGAGCTTGTGAAAAATCCTCAGAAGAGTCATCAACCAATCTCCCTACTCTTTGTTTCGGGTGTAACCATTCCACTTAGTGTTTGACGATCCTACGCCACCAAATTTAGAAACAATTCTTGATACCACCTTGATACCACCAAGCCTTCTCGGATCGGTTCTACAAGAAAATGTTTTTTCATATTGGTAGTGTAGGGGACAAATTGATCACTCACTGAGAAGTGAAAACTTGTTACTATTAAGTCCCGAAGACAGATGCAACAAAAGAAGTACAAGACATGAAGAGTCCAAGGAATAAAATGAAGCCATGGCTGTTGTCTCTGCTCTGCATACCCTCAGCCTCCCTCTGTGTCTGCTTCTCTTCCCCTTCTCAAAACGACGATTCCCCTCAGGCTTTATGTCGACCACAGCTCCCTTCGACCAAACCGCTGTAAAATCTCCATACCAGCGCGATGGAGACTCTACAGACCAACATGCCAAATTTCATTTCATCTCTGTGGGAAAAATTGGTAGAGGCGGGAAAAATTGAAGGGCTAGTTCATTTCATCTCCGCCCTTTCAACTAATTTTTAGTTTTTTATGTTTTGTTTAGTTTTTTATGCTAAACAATAACTCTTCAACTATCAAGTTTTATTAAAAAATACCTTTCAATAATAATTTTTTTATTAAAGAATTTAATTTTCAATTAATATATATATATATATATATATATATATATATATATATATATATATATATATATATATTAAGGAATTTAATTTCCAAATAAAAATAACAAGTGTCAACATCCACAAGTGTTAAAACCTAGCTCAATATCAAAATAACAAAAACAATTTCATGTTTGAGAAAAAACACGGGAGAGTTTCATTAAAATTTGTTTTAGATTATGATCAAATTTATTAAAAATTGAAAATAACATCTTACTAAAATTAATAGCTCCAAGTCTCTGATAGCCACGGGAGAGCACTTTCAAATTGTCTAGAGAAATGGGTATCTAAATTCAGCACATGCTTCTAACTTCTGAGGCTAAAATGCCATAGGTGATGCTTGGTAAATTCGGTAGATGATAAATTGTTGATGTTAGGGAACCATTGAAGATGATCAATGATGACCTAGGTAGGTAGGGAGGAAATAATGTTTACTTATTATATGTGGATAGAAGGATCAAGGAAAAACTCAATAGGGTGATCTAGAATTATAGATAGACTTAGGTTGAATCCAAATTTAGCCTTCAATGAGGAGTGGAATTGCCAATTAGTATGGTACCTATATCTAGAATTAAAGAATAACTCTCAATCAAATCCTTTAGAATCCTCAATACCTTGGGAGCAAAGGACAAGGAGGAAAGAAACCATCGAGATGAAGGGGATGACCACCATCAACAAGAAGTAGTAGAGTGACATTTAGGATGAGGGATTCTTAAAGTTCAAAAGAGTACCTTTGAAGGAGACGAATTTCTCAAGTCATGATCCAAAATCTAAACTATATGGACAATGGATGGGTCCAAAATCTAGACTATGAGAATATCCATTTTCACTGACATAAAATGGAATTAGCATTGCCATTAACTATGGTACAACCCCTTAATGTTAAACATGTGCAAGTGGAGGAGAATGGAAATAGGAACTATGATGGTTGAGTAGTAGTTGAGAGGAAAGGGAAGGTGGTGCCACTAAGAAACCCAAACCAAGGTCCCTTGCTTCATTAAACTCACTCAAGAGGTGAATAACCATGAGAAGATTGAGAAGGAGGGATATAAATCTCAAGGAATAAATAAAGAAGACAATCAAGATCATAATGAAACTAAAGAGAAATTAATAATGAAGGATACAATACACACTAATCAAACAACAGATAAAAATCATATCCAAGGAGGGGAGGAGGAAGAAAAAATAACTAGGATACCAAATAAGAGGCTATATACATGAAACTAAATGAATTTAAGATAGAAACCACACCAAAGAAATGGAATCAACAAAGGATAAGGAATGAGATTGTGGCAATGGTAAAATAGTAATATTGCAAATGACCTTGATACTAAAAAAGGAAAAGAGAGCATAAAGAAGATATATAAATTAGAATTGAATGCAAGAGGAGGAGGAGAATGTGGAAGAAGTGGACATGGAATTATTATCCTTGCATTATAATAAAACATTTATAATGTTGATGTATATGTAACTTCGGAATGTATTTCACATATATGTATATTGTATTCCTATAGAGATGGTATTATTCCTCTATAAGGAAGTGTCGTCATTTATATTGTAAGTGTCGTAACTTATACTTGATGGGTTATTAGACCACCTTATTTGGGGTCGGCCCTGTATAAGTCATGTGGGTCAAAGGGTTATTAGACCACCCTATTGGGGGTCGGCCATGTGGGTCAAAGGGTTATTAGACCACCCTATTGGGGGTCGGCCCACTCAGCATTATGTTATGTGGTTAAGTTAGAGCCGACATGAGTTAGGTAAAAAGGCAAGTCAAGTCAAGTATAAATAGAGTGCGGGAGGCACTCTATTTACTCACTCACTTCTCACACATGCTCTCAAGGAGGAGAGGCGCACTTATGGAGGAGGAGGATTGCTGCTAGGTTATGGATATCTCTCTTGGTTGGTTGTATCATTGCTCTATCTATCTCTGAGGAAGTTATTGGGGTTTTTCACCTTTATGGTTTTCCGCAAGTAAATCTTTGTGTCTCTTGTGTGCTTGCATTATTGTCTCCATGATTGATATGCTGTAGATATGCTGTACATGTTGTTCTCTCAGTTAAGATCCTAGATCATATTGAAGTAAATTCAGAAAATTTAACATGGTATCAGAGCTAGCCTGAAAGAAGGCATGATATGGCATGTATGACACTTGTTGCACTTACGATGCTAGGGCTTGATATAGCAAAAACCAGTCATCATAGCACTTTCGCTATAAATCCGTTTTGGCGAAGTTTTCGGATCTGAAATTGTTACAGGCCGAAGCTAAGATCTCCAGGTATCTTCTGTCCAAAGGAAAAACTCTAATTCGTTGTACTTTGTGATTTATGATCTGTACAATATAGGGTTTCTGCCTCTTCCAGATCTGAGTCAAAATCAGGTGACCTTGGGAAAAAGGTCATATCTTGGGCTAGGAAGCTCCAAATGAAATTTCGTAAAAAGTGACAGGTATTACACAGTCTGTACTATCTCAAAAAACTTTTTCAGAGGCCGAAGTTGAATCAGTGACACGTGGAACGCCGTACAAGTTTGCTCTCCTGTATTATACCATAAACAGGTCACGTTGCGACATTTGGCATAACTCTCTCTCAGAGAGTCCAATTGAGGTCAGACCTGTCAGGATGGAAAGGTAACAGGCCGAGATATCTCAGAAAACTTTTTCAGAGGCCGAAGTTAAAACAGTGACACGTGGCACTCCGTACAAGTTCGCTCTCCTGTTTTATCCCAAAACAGGTCACGTTGCGACATTTGGCATAACTCTCTCTCAGAGAATCCAATTGAGGTCAGACCTGTCAGGATGGAAAGATAACAGGTCAGACTATCTCAAGAAACTTTTTCAGACCCTGTGGATCAAAAATTTTGGAGTTACACCAGAAACAATCAGGTACATATTTCTGTCAAAACAGAATTATTTTTGGGTACCTTCATTCATGGCTTCCGGAATTTAGGGCTTTGGAGAAAGTTGGAATTTTTGTAATCGGAGACCACGGCTGGATGCTACTCATCAAAATAGAAATTTAGAGACCAAGATCAGAATTTTTGGTTGGGCAGAAGGCCGGGCTTGATTAGACCCTAGTTCGGGACTTTGATCAGAAAAATGGAAAATTAGGGCTTCTGTAAAAATGGGAATTTTTGAAATCTGTGACCACGGCTGGAAGCTCCTCAGAAAAATAGAAGATTAGAGATTTGGATCAAACATTTTGATGGGGCAAAAGAGTGGGCTTCATCAAACCCCAGTTCAGGGTCACGTCCAGTGAATCCGGAAGTTTCAAAGGAAAAATTGAGGAGTGAAACTTTGCAGTTTTCAAATTCTGAATATACCAGTTTGATCAGTTCATCAAGGCGCATATTCCTATCCTATCGGAAGGTTGAAATTCAAAGTTTGAATTTTTGGGGTTTCTTTGACAAACCCATATCCAGCTCAAGGTCCAGTTCTTGCAAATCAAGTGGATTGGGTTAATCCTAGAAGAAGATGGATTGATCACCTGCATAAGTGAAAGAAGTTCCTGTCTCAGAGGGAGATGAGGATAAGGCCTTACATAAGAAGATTACAAGCGATCTCGACAGGTATGACTCATCGAGGTATGTTTCGATATTTGTCCATGATTAAGTTTATGGTATGTTTGTCTTCATGTTATTACGGTTAGTACAATTTTGATTTTATATTTGTTGTATCACCTTAACAAAATTATGAATGCATGATAGAAGATATTCATTGGTTAGGGTGTTGACACTTATGATTGTACTAATGCATTATGGTGTTGTATGAGGTTTGTGTTGTCTACTAACATGAAAGGTACACCAAGAAAGACAGATCATGTTCTGGTCCAAGAACATATGATCATGATAACATGAGGACAAAGATTCATCCATTGTCATGGATCTCATACAAGATCCATTCACGAGGTATGTATAACTTGGTTTTATAATGGTTAACTTATGAGACATGCAGGTTACTAGCACAAGTCACTGAAGAGAACCAAAAGACATTATACGGGTATGTTAGACATAACTAGCTAACATGATAATCCAGGTATGTTTTTCCTATATCAAGCTAGATTCCTACCTTGGGTTAGGATCTTATACTATCGCGTTGGTGATAATGATTATTCATGAAGTCATAGGTTTGAATAATCATGATTGTATGCATATTATGTTTCTTACCATAATTGATGATATGGCTAACCAGAAGAGTCATGAAGGTATAGGTTTGAATAATCACAAGTTTTATGCATATTATATACTCTTATCTTGATTGATGATTCAACTAACCTGAAGAGTCATAGGTTTGAATAATTACAGGTTTAGACATGTTATGTTTCTTATGATTTGACTAACCTTAAGAATTCTACATAAACCTTGAATGCTAATGCTTATTATTTTCTGTTTGAAATGATCATGACTATACATGCTTGAGATTATTGTGTTTTAATAGTATACTAATGAATTTATGATTTTATATGAGATCAGAAGGACAACACATTCATGATACTAATAAGCATGCATAGGGACCAAGGATGAATATGAGTTCAAGAACAGGTAATTCAGGAAGCAAAGATCAAGAGGGAGCACACTCTAGTTGTTCCTGCAAGAAAGCAAAGGAGCACACTTCAGTAGTTTCTGCAAGGATGCAGATATTCAGAGGGAGTTGATCATCTCTCTACATCCCACAACAGAAAGGTGTAGAAGAAGCTACTTCAGATTAGGACTCCAGCAGCTCCTGCAAGAAAGCGAAGACTCAGAGGGAGTCCACCCAACGAACAAACAAAGATAAGTATTTGAATTGTCATTTCTTAAATAATACTGTTCAATAAATGTATATACTGATGTTCCTAGAATTAGGTTGTGTATTATGCATATTAGAATAATTGCATTGATTAACAGTATACTCCTAATATGCATGGGTAAGTGGCCTATGGCACTGTACAACATTCCATTGCTACTTATCTAGAATGAAACCTCTTTGCTGACATGTTGGGAGTTGTGCACACTCTTAACAATGTTCTGGTAGAGATTGGAAGGCATCTAGAAAGTTACGGAATATGGATAAATGTTGTATTGAAGCATTGGCTAAGATAATTGCATGACTGTATGGCATATTTCTTTATGTGTAAGAATTTGTTCTGAAAACTATGAGATGTTTTCTAATCATGCAATTTAACTTGTTGTGTAGGAAAGATCATATGCCATCTCCTACAAAAGAAGAACTACAACATTTGTTCCAGCAACAAAGATATATATTGAAGATATTGAAGATATTGAAGTTCCCAGGATCTGGGATGAAGAAATGAAATGCCATGATCCGTCGATCATGAAGAATGATGTTTGGGATGTAATCCCAAGACATGAAGGGAAGTTTGCTATGACTTCCAAATGGAATTATCAGATCAAGCATGTTGCAGATGGAAACATTGAGAAATATAAAAGTGATGAAATAGAAGATGCACCAGATGGATTTCAAGACAGCATGGTGTAGTCACATATATGTGCAGAACTTGGTATGGTAAGATAGACAGCTTTCTATCCAGTTTGGGCTTTACCAAGAGTAAAGTGGATTCCAACCTTTACTACAAGGTTGAGGAAGGCAATCCAGTGTATGCGGATAACCTGTTTGTTACAGGTGAAGATAGATTGATTGCCGACATGCAGCGGAAGCTTACTACCGAGTTCGAGATGAAGAACTTGGGGATGATGCACTATTTGTTTTTGGCATGGAGGTGTGGCAGAGTGCAGATGGAATCTTCCTTGGACAAGGGAAGTATGCAGTAGAAATCTTGAAGAGGTTCGGAATGATAGATTGCAAGGCAATGGCCACACCAATGGCATCGAATCTGAAGCTTCTATGTGATGCTTCATCTGAGCCGATTGATGTCTCTCTGTATCGTCAGATGATTGGGTCCTTGATGTACCTGATGACCAGACATTTGCTTTGCTGTGAACACATTGAGCCAGTTCCTGACGGATCCGAGGAGTGTTCACCTGGTTGCTGTAAAGCATGTTCTGAGGTACCTGAAGGGTACAGTGGATTATGGGCTCAGGTATGAGGCGAATCAAAAGTTTAACCTGCAGGGTTATGTTGATTCAGACTGGGCTGGCAGTGTTGCAGACAGGAAGAGCACATCTGGGTGTTACTTCAGTATGGGATCAGGTGTGATCTCTTGGTTTAGCAGGAAGCAGTCCTGCGTAGCACTGAGTACAGCTGAGGCAGAGTATGTTGCAGCCTGTTCAGCTAGTTGTGAGGCAGTATGGCTACGGAAGCTACTGTCTGAGTTATTTGATCTCCCGTTGGAGGCTACTGGTATCTTCTGTGATAACCAGAGTTGTGTGAAGCCGTCCGAGAACCCAGTGTTTCATGACAGGTCGAAACACATAGAGATCAAATATCACTATATCAGGGATATGGTGCAGAGAGGAGCTGTGAAGCTCCTGTATGTTGCGACAGACGAGCAGATTCCAGATGTGCTGACGAAGCCACTAGCCAGGGTGAAGTTCGAGTACTTCAGAAAGAGGCTTGGCGTGCTTCAGATCGAGGATACTTCGAGGAAGAAGTGATGGACACATTTGCTGAAGCCATTCCAAGCATGTTGGAAGGAGGATCCTTCACATGGCTATGGATGTAAGCGCTGGATGATGAGCATCAGGATGATGTTCTGGTTTCTGCTTGGATATGATCAGTTGGATCATTTTGTATGTATGTACGCATCATGTTGATGCTGGATATGATCAGTTGGATCATGTGTACGTATTTTGTATATGCATCATGTTGGATGCTTGGACCATGTATCTGTATATGTATCAGGTGGATACATTGTATGATCAGGTGGATCATGTATGGTGATATGTATCATGTATTTGTATTTGTATCAGGTGGATACATTGATGATCAGGAGGATCATGTATGATGATATGTATCAGGTAGATACTTGGTATGCATCAGGTAGATGCATTAATGATCAGGAGGATCATGTATGATGATATGTATCATGTATTTGTATCAGGTGGATACATTGTATGATCAGGAGGATCATGTATGATGATATGTATCAGGTAGATACTTGGTATGCATCAGGTAGATGCATTGATGATCAGGATGATCATGGATGACGAGCTTCAGGATGTTGCTCCGGATGATATGCATCAGGTAGATGCATTGATGATCAGGATGATCATGGATGACGAGCTTCAGGATGTTGCTCCGGATGATATGCATCAGGTAGATGCATTGATGATCAGGATGATCATGGATGACGAGCTTCAGGATGTTGCTCCGGATGACATGCAGCAGGATGTTGCAGTGATGATCAGGATGATCATGGATGACGAGCTTCAGGATGTTGCTCCAGATGATATGCAGCAGGATGTTGCAGTGATGATCAGGATGATCATAGATGACGAGCTTCAGGATGTTGCTCCAGATGACATGCAGCAGGACGTTGCAGTGATAATGATCAGGATGATCATGGATACATCAGGATGATGTATGGTGAGTATCAGGTTGATACTCTGTGGCCGTGGATCAGGTTGTGCAGATGAGCATGTCTGGGAGATCCTATAGGTCGGAGTTGTGTACCCGTAACAGCCTGGGATGCTCTTTCGAGACATTGCTCTGGGAGGATATGTAATTCGGTGCCCTGGGAGATCTCAGGTCGGAGTTGTGTACCCGTAACATCCTGAGATGCTCTTGCGAGGTTTTGTCCTATGGCATGTAATTTGTGCCCTGGGAGATTTCAGGTCGGAGTTGTGTACCCGTAACATCCTGAGATGCTCTTGCGAGGTTTTGCCATGACCACATGTAATTTGTGCCCTGGGAGATTTCAGGTCGGAGTTGTGTACCCGTAACATCCTGAGATGCTCTTGCGAGGTTTTGTGGTGGACCACATGTAATTTGTGCCCTGGGAGATTTCAGGTCGGAGTTGTGTACCCGTAACATCCTGAGATGCACTTTCGAGGTTTTGTGGTGGGGTCACATGTAATAGCGCCCTGGGAGATCCTACAGGTTGGAGTTGTGTACCCGTAATATCCTGGGATGCTCTTTCGAGGTTTTGTGACGCACTTAAAAGTCCTGAGGATTCCACAGTATGGCCAGTGATGACGAAGACCTGCAGGTGGTGGGCCTACATCCAGTATGAAAAAGGACTGGCTCTGTAGAACTTCCTATGACGAGTAGATTCAGAGATTGATTGAGATAGCAGCAGCAGTGACGATGATGATGACTCGATGACGATTATCCAGAGAAGATGACTTGTGCTAGAAGAACTGTGCTGAGAAATACCTTCCTAGTTAAGAGGGAGTGTTGATGTATATGTAACTTCGGAATGTATTTCACATATATGTATATTGTATTCCTATAGAGATGGTATTATTCCTCTATAAGGAAGTGTCGTCATTTATATTGTAAGTGTCGTAACTTATACTTGATGGGTTATTAGACCACCTTATTTGGGGTCGGCCCTGTATAAGTCATGTGGGTCAAAGGGTTATTAGACCACCCTATTGGGGGTCGGCCATGTGGGTCAAAGGGTTATTAGACCACCCTATTGGGGGTCGGCCCACTCAGCATTATGTTATGTGGTTAAGTTAGAGCCGACATGAGTTAGGTAAAAAGGCAAGTCAAGTCAAGTATAAATAGAGTGCGGGAGGCACTCTATTTACTCACTCACTTCTCACACATGCTCTCAAGGAGGAGAGGCGCACTTATGGAGGAGGAGGATTGCTGCTAGGTTATGGATATCTCTCTTGGTTGGTTGTATCATTGCTCTATCTATCTCTGAGGAAGTTATTGGGGTTTTTCACCTTTATGGTTTTCCGCAAGTAAATCTTTGTGTCTCTTGTGTGCTTGCATTATTGTCTCCATGATTGATATGCTGTAGATATGCTGTACATGTTGTTCTCTCAGTTAAGATCCTAGATCATATTGAAGTAAATTCAGAAAATTTAACATATAATTTCCCTTTCAAGTTAGCAACTGGAGAATCTACACTAGCACATGATAAATGGAAATGGGAGGATAGAAATGTTGAAGGATTGTCAAGTTCCCATAAGAAATGATCATGAATAGACACAAATCCCACAAAGTTGACAAAATCTAAGTTGGGACGAGGCGAGAAACTTGTCAATGATAACTTGAAGGAGAAAAGGGAGCAATTAATTAACCCAAGACAAACAACCACACTTAAGGAGAAATTTCTTCAAACGCCTAGGCCTTCTAAATGAAAATTCTCTTGTGGAACATAAGGGGCGATAATACACCTAAGAAACAAATCATTTTGAAAAACAAAATAAGAGTAGAAAAACTAGACTTACTGTTTATTCAATAAAAACAATGCAAAATGTATAACATGTATAAATTCACCAAAATGATATGGGGAGGATGTGATTACTCGACTAGAGGATTGAGAGGATTTTCAAGAGTTACGGAAATGATGTAGTATCCCATAAACATGGATATAGAAAACCAAATTACCACCTATTGATAGATAACTAGCGATTTATACTTTAGACTCAAGGGTAAAGGGAAATATAACTAATGTATATGGGTTCATTGATCCCTGACAAATTCTAGATTAATGTTTGGAAATCGTAAGTATGATGAAGATCCTCCCCAATTAGGAACATTGAATCATTAGAGAATACGGCCTAGCCACAACAAAGTCCCTCTTTGAAAAGAAAGGATGAGTGTAAAGGTTGGATGCGGCAAGCTAGATTCTCCAGGACCTTTTAGAGCATTGATAATTTGTGGATGTATTTCCAAAGAATGTCATCTTCACTTGGAACAATTGGTGTGGAGGGTTGATTATAATATGCTCATCACGTGGCTTATAGAATGTCTCAATGAGACACCATTTTGTGGACTATAATGCTTATGAAATATGCCCATAATGGTAGGATGGACAAAGCTCAACAATGTTTAATAACATGCTTGAGAATAATGTTGTCTTGTGGAATGTTGTGATTTGGGATTGCATACAAAATGGGAAAATCAAGGAGGCTCACAAATTGTTTAAAAGAATGCTACAATGGAGATATGTATTGTTTCAAGCATGGAGAGATGTTCTTACATTGGTCTTGTTGTTTCTTTATGTGGACCTAATAGATACTTGGAGTGGATTTGACATACAAGTTACAATTACCAACAAAAATTGCCAAACGGTGAGGGCATTCCATCATGGTACCTTTTAAGATTATCATCATAGTTTGGACATTGACCTTCATTTGTTGAAGACATGACTAGTGAGGAATTTGAGGGAGTAGAAGAATGTAATATGTGATTAATGTGTCAAGGCAAAGGGACAAATACAAGGCAAAAGTTGGCCATTTACAAGGTGGGAGGACACATTAATTAAACTCAAAACCTCACACATCCAAATATGCCATGTAAGTAAGGATAATTCTTCTGCATCAACCTTACTAGATTAGGCCATTTTGTCTCTAGGGATCATGTGACATTAATAGGCCTATGTCCACCGTACAAGCCCTATAAAGGGAATCTTTATCATGTAAGTGGAATATAGTGTTCATTTCAAGTTTGGCACACTAAGGATGGCTCTCATGGCCTAGTCCATGTTCTAGGGTAAACATATAAAGTCCTAGGCCATAACATTTTCCTCAAGGGATCGGGGTCCACAAATGGGGCCCTAGTCCATAACGTCATCTCTATGTGGGAAATATTTGGCTTACAAGCAAGAAATGGCCATTTCAAGCTCTATGCGACCAAGAATGGTTACCATTGATTGGGCCATATTATCAAGTCAAAACATAACGTCTAAGGGTAAGGGGCTCAATTCTCATGACCTTTGGGGGGGGCTCCAATAAACCACCTCCCAAAGCTCAATTCTCATGACTTTTAAGGGGGGTGCCAAAAAATCGCCTCCAAAAGTTCAATTATCATGAGTTTTAAGGGGGGTTCCAAAAAACCCGTCTCCAAAAGTTTAATTCTCATGACTTTTAGTGGGGGTTTTGACAAAATACCCCCCAAAGTTATGAGAATTGGGATTTTAGGGGGGCTTTTCAAACAACCGCCTCCAAAATTTCAATTCTCATGACTTTTAAGGGAGGTTCCAAACAAACTGCCTCCCAAAGTTCAATTCTCATGACTTTTAGGGGGGGTTTTGACAAACCGCCCCCAAAAGTTATGAGAATTGGGCTTTTAGGGGGGTGTTTCAAACAACTGCCTCCAAAAGTTCAATTCTAATGACTTTTAAGGCGGGTTCCAAAAAAAACGCCTCCAAAAGTTCAATTCTCATGACTTTTAGGGGGGGTTTTGACAAACCACCCCCAAAAGTTATGAGAATTGGGCTTTTAGGGGGGAGTTTTCCCAAAACCGCCCCCAAAAGTAAAATTTCAGGACTTTTGGGGGCAGTTTTAAAGAAACCCCCCTAGAAGTCCAATTTCCATGACTTTTAGGGGCGGTTTTAAAAGACCGCCTCCAAAGGTCTGAAAAAACTTTTAGGGGGGGTTTTACAAAGACTCCCACAAGCCAAAACCGCACCTAAAGGCCTATTTTGTTGTAATTATGGCACTATTAACAACTCCAATGAGAACATAGAGCTCCATGTATGTATGTATGTAACCCTATATCTTTGAAGCACAAAGAAGTTTATGCCTCATTTTTTAATATCTCTCTCTATGTTTAGTAGATTTGGGGGTTAAGATGGATCTTTATCATTTAAACTAGATGTCGAGTTGCAATGATTTTATGAGCTTATTTTCAAGCTGAAGTGGTCATTGCTTGATGATGAGATATTTTTACAATGCCATGCAACTCCAAGACACTGCGATTCTCTCTCTCTCTCTCTCTCTCTCTATATATATATATATATATATATTTATGCTTACTAGATCTAGGCTCTCTCTCTGAATCTTTTGAGTAGAAAGAGGTTTGTGCCTTGTTTTTAAATATCTCTTTATGATTTATAGATTTAGACTCTCTCTCTCTCTCTCTCTCTCTCTCTCTCTCTCTCTCTCTCTCTCATCTTGAATCACTTAAGCACACAGAGGTTTGTGGCTTGTTTTTTTATCTCTCTTTGTGCTTAATAAACCCGGGGTTAAGATGGATCTCTATCATTTAAATCTCATGTTGACTTCTCTCCCTCACTCATCTTTTTTAAGCACAAAGAGGTTTGTGCCTCATTTTTTATCCCTCTTTATGATTATTAGACTTAGATTTAAACAAATCTCTATCATTTAAATCTCATGTACATTTGTAGTAATTCTATGAGCTTATTAATAAGCTCAAGTGGACATTGCTCAAGGATGAGGCATTTACAATGCCATGCAACTCTAATGACCACCATTATCAAAGCACTTAATGAAAACTCCCTGAAAAAATAGATTTGGTGTTAGATTACTCATTTTCCTCATGGACAAATGGGAAGGGTAGTATCATCATGATTATTTTAAGAGGCTAGATTTACCTTCTTCTACACTAATCTACAAAATTATCATATTTTCTTCAATGCACTATAAATGGAGGAGGGTTAAATCAATCTTGGATGATTAGAACATGTTTTTAAACACAACCAAGGAAAATATGATTGGGAACCATGTCCTCATTAATCCCAAACCCATTTTTTATTATCGCATCATCAAAGTGCAAGGTGTAATTAATATTAGGTTCGGGGTTTCTGGGAGGAGGGGAAATTCTATCTATTTATACCCCAGATGGTAGTGTGGATTTCAATCATAAATCTCAGATCTCGATGCTGTGTGTTCTTTTAATTAGTAATGTAGCATTATTCCTCTCACTAATTTTATGAACTCTTTTTACTAGATATTTTGCTATGTTTCCTTGCATTATCAATTGCATAATACATGTGTTATTGGTTTATTAACTCTTTTCAATCTCTATTGTTTAAAAAAAAATATTGTGTGTTATGTGTTGGTGTTTATGTAGTTCGTGGATTCATTCCTAGTTTTTTTTAGGGATTTTGGATAGTGTTGTCTTAGCTTACCTTTGCATTTTAATGAACTTGAATAAATTACATGATGGTACACTCAAAACTTACTCCTTCAAGGAATTCTTACTACAAGAAAACACCTTATAGTTTAGATATTTGTAGAACTTCCCCAAAAACTCGTTTCCTTTCTCATTTGTAGCATAGGCAAGCGACCAAAGGTTTTAGTGGAGGATTTACTTCCGATGCTATTAAATTGACAAAAATGCACTATTGTGCTTATGTGTCAAGCGTATCAAACAATGGATGTGACATTTCATTCTAAAATATATATTTTTACATTAAATAATCCAAAAAAGAATGAATGGTGTGTTTAACTAAAATTTGATTCCATGGTGTGCTACATATACGACACACTGTCATATGGTGTGATGTGTGTGTGTGTGTGTGCGTGCATTTATTGAAACATTGACTCTCTAGTGTGCCTTGACTACAAAATCATCGTCATTGGTATGTTCCTCACATATAACACTCAATATCAGGTTTAAACGTTTTGTTATCAAATATAGATTTGTATATGCCCATGGGGTGTAGAATAGACAGTGAATGGGTGTACTATTAAGGCACTCCTTTCTGTAAGGTCGCTGGTTCGAAACTCCATGGTTACTAGCCTTACAACATGTGTGTGTGTGTGTGTGTTAAAAATGGAAAAAACTTAATGGCGCATTTAATTTGAAAGGCATGCCCCAATGCTCTTAGACTAAGATGCATCATTCAATAGTGCTCTTGTAAAATAAATTGCATTCATGCATCTTTCTGTCAAGTGCACTGAAGGAGGGTAAAATAAAAAAATATAATTTTTCAACCAAATTTTCCATTTTTAATTGTCCTCTCATGCTTTCAAAGACAAAAGCATTGGTGCTCACCCTCTTGCATGGAGCCCTTGGTACTAGTAGAATTTTGTTGCCTCATTCCTAGAGTCGTACTCTTTATCTTTAATTCGTAAATGCTATAGTACTTGAAATCAAATAACAATGATACACATAAGCAATCACATTCGACACATGAATTTACCCTGGGAAAACCCTCTATGACTTGAGGGAGAAAACCCCAACAAAACCTTCCTTAGTGTATTGATAGATAGCAGAGAATGTCTTTTACATCAAGCACCCCTGGTGCAATTATAAAGCACGAGAAAGATAAAGAAGAGAGACTCAGAATGATATCCTGCACAAAGATAAGCGCCTTGCCTTCAAGGGAGAAGAGTATTCACTTCACATTGAATTCATCAATCCTGTATAACATATTTATATATTCTTCACATGCACCAACTTCTATTTTTATCTTCTGACTTCATAATGAACTCGTCCTCCATATGGATGTATCAATCTTACATGAAGAAGAGCGCCCCACTTCTCATGCAGTGCATTAACCCACTGAACTGAGTCTTAGGATGAAATCGCCCCTTAACTAAAAGCTTGCCCACTTAGTTAGGTGGCTAACTTAAGTGTCGTCATGCAAGTGTCACAACTCAAGTGTCACCTTTTAGTTTAACATAAGTGTCGTCATGCAATAACACTTGGTTAAATAGATCTTCTTTGTTATTGTTTTCCCTAAAGTCTGCTACCTAAACTACAGGAGAAGCAGTGTTCAGGCACTTCAAATAAAAGTATGTTTTTATAGGTTTTGTTTGGATAACATTGTAAATCAAATAGTTAAGGATAACATGGTAGAGACGCAATGCCTGAAAACTTCAGAAATACAAATGTAAAAGACAAGAATCTTGCAGTAATGGATGACAGAGCATTAAGGTACAAGAGATAAGCTTTCAATACATATATGACTGCAAACAATAAACAAACAGTTCATATTTTTGGCATATATATAAAAGGTATTGGTCTTTGAAAACACTTTTCAAATATCAATAAGCATTCAATATTCACATTCATACATGATATGAAATATAGAAAACATCTACATCACATTCAATGCATAAAGAGTTCAAACTGAACCAGGGAACATTAAAAACAATAATAGATCAAAGGCCTAGCTCCATATAGTATATTAACTGTCATTCAAAAATGCAAAAGAAGTTCTTACACAGGTAACCATTGATAGTCTACACAATCTCCCAGTAGATCGACTCCCATGTGTGTCTCTTGTTCTCCGAAATATTACATAATATATAGACTTAAAACAAAAGATAGGATCTCAAAAGTTTGTTTCACAGATCCACTTTTTAAGGCTAAATATTCTAAATATAGCAAAAGAAAATCATAAAAGATATAATCTAAGCTCTACTTGACATATGTCAAGACAAGGAACCTTCTTAGAGTCTTCTCGCTGCTTCGGCCAGAGTGGCCAGTCCATCTAGGGCTTCTGATTTCTTTCGCAACCTATTCAATTCTTTTTGCATGAGTTTCACCTTCAGCTCGAGCTCTTCTTGATTTTTCTCTAATTGTTCATTCAACTTCTGAGCTAGTTTTCTTCTCTTAACAGCTTTATCTGCAATCTGAATCACCTCTGCATAGTTCTTATTTTGCTCCTGCAAATCTTGCTTCAGCATTGTATTTTCCTTCACCAAACCATCATTGATCAGATTGATGTGTTCGTTCTGCTATTTGAAATGGTTCATCTCTGTTTTATTCTTCATTTCTTCTAACTTTTCCATTTTATCCTCAATTTCTTCACAGGTCATCCTTTCATCATTAAACCCTGAAGTAAAATTCTCATGATAATCTGATATCTTCTTGGATGATTCTCCAACTTCTATACCCGAGAAAACTGAATTAGTATTTTCAATTTCAAATGTGTGAATACGACCCTTAGGGATGATTTCTGGAACTTTTTGGAGACTTTGTTGAATATTATTTAAAACCTGATGCACAGCTGTCTCTAATTTCTTAGATTTTTTATCTTCTTCGTCCTCTGTAGAAGAATCCTGTAAGTCTATGACCTAATCTTTTTTGAAATTTGGATTTAGTAGTGCTCTCATATTCATTATGAACTTGTTAACAGATCAAGTTTTGGGCCTAGAATAGACCTTATCGGGTTCAAATATTTTTCCTATATGATCTGATAATTCATCAAAAGAACAAACCCCATCAGGTTCTTTAACCTCTGTTTCATCTGCTGGACTCATGACAGAATTGTCATCCTTGGGCACTTTCATTTTACTGGTATTTTCCTGACTTTCCACATCGTTTTCTGGTTGGAGATCTTTCTTTTTACTGCCAGAACATTCCTTGGATTTTCTCTTAGACAATTTCGACTTTTTCTTACCCTTGATTTCTGCCAACTCTCCTTTAAAACCCGACCAAAACAGAAAATAGGACCAAGACGTTTCCCCTTTTCTTAATTCTTGTTCAATTAGTAACTTAATTAGACCATGATGGAATATATTATGGCTATTAGAGCTGGGGTGATTTCGAACCCTAGAAGACATTTTTTCCAGACTTTTGAACAAGAAAAATGGGAGATTCAGATATTCGATACCCGAAACATGTTTTAGAAGCCTCATATGATACTTGTAGATGGTTGCAAATCTTCCCTCGCAGGTGATTTATCTTTGTATGATATATAAGATATCCTGCCACTGCTTCTGTAAAAAATCCCTGACTCCAATCCGGATCTTGATGTGCTGGCAGAAGGTATTGGTTATAATCCTCATGAATGGTTTGACATTTATACCATTTCTCTCCTACAGGGATTACACCGATAGTTTGAGAAATTGACAACTCTGTCACAAAGAATTTAAGCATACCAATCTTAACTGTTGACCCATCAAAATTTTGGCAGAAAGCCCTTGAAACTTCTTCATGATGATCACCCATCCTTTCAAACATAGTAAACCATCCTCTTTCTTTGAGTTTTTCAGCAGCCTCGGGAAATTCTTCCATCCACTCCATGCTTCTAGGTTCAATTTTGAGCAAGTGGCCACTCAGCCGAGGCTTCTTATGTTCTTCCATGATTGTAAACGTGATTGAGGAAGCAATGCTTGAAAAAGAGCTTTGAGAAAAGTTTTCCTGAAAACCTTAACACCACAATGCCTCAACTTTCTGAGCGAGAATTGATTTATCAACAATAGGTAATCATGGGAAGGAAATGGGGTTTCATTGCAGTACTATTTAGGACCCCTACTATCCAAATCATAATTTCTTTGTAGCATTTGAACTTCTTACAGAGTACAACAGGTAAGATGAATAATAATATAGTATCGTGGCTTCAAACAAATGTTACAACTATGATATCGATGAAACCAGATGTCATCCTTCAAATCAAGCATCAATTCCAAAAATTTGCTTAAGCACCTGCAAGATATTAATGTTGGCAAGCTGGCAGCATACCCATCCTTTTGAATAATCATCACATGCTGTCAGTTTATATGAAATGTATGCAATTCATTTTCAAAACAAAACATTTTGAATGAAATCAAAAATTTCCTATAGGAGCATAGGCTAAAATCTAAATATTGTAAATACTTAGAATATTAAAAACATGAAATTAAAAATAAACCAAAAAAATTTGGACAATCAGGCTTAAAAGACTTTTTAAGGTGTAAACTATTCTAAGAACCAAGGCAACAGACCTAGGTCAAACAGTTATCACTTAGTTAACTCTCTTAATCGATTTTTTCTTGTTAGCATCATTGTAGTGATCAATTCAATTTCTCCTTTGATTTATTGAAGTTTAACAATTCAAATTCTCTCTTAATTAATTCTTTTATGTGCAATTCAAATTCTTTCATATCTTATCTACATGTTCCACATGTGCCAACTTAATTATCATATCAAATATACTAAGGAGATTTTCCCAATGATGTGATCATATTATCCTACTATTGTTCCAAGTGGTTATATGCTAAAGTAATTCACTCTAGGGGTGGCCAGTCCCTAGGGGAGACTTAATAGCTCAACCATGGTTAGAATTACATCACACACCATACATGCTTTGACATGCAAAGCATCACCTCAACACATGAGGCACCACCACAACACATGAGGATCTGTCTTGACACACAAGACCTTAGCCTTGACTAGCAAGAATGTACAACATCTTCACTTTGACATGCAAAGCACCTGCCTTAACACATGAAGCTTAACCATTCTTCAGTCCAACTACAGATTCTTCTCCAAGTTTCCTGATTCCAACTCAGGATCCTATAAGGCACTACCTCGACACACGAGGCTCAATATTAACACACAATATTGACTTGGAGAATGACTCATGATGTTGTAACTTTAATACAAAGGACCCAACTCAACCTCATTCTTCACTGCATGGATGTTCAGTTCAAATATTTTGGCCTTTGGGGAAGCCCTAATTTCTCCTCCTGTCTAGCTGAGTGGGAACGTTTGATCGAATCACTTGGAGAAAGTGGGATGGACTTTGACCTAAAAGTCAAGTGAAAATGATCTGCTAGGCGGCCATATTGATGACATCGATGACACTAGAAGTGAATGCCTTCGTAATCCAACCTTTAGGAAAGAACACTGGAACCCCTTTCAATTTCTATTTCTTATGCTAACCCATTTCTAACATCCAACTTATATATACTTCTAGAAACTCTTCCAAAGAGTTCCCAATATCCCTAAAGACTACCGAGAACTAGTAGTCAAGGGGAATCCATGGGAGACAAACCCAGAAGGGTGCAATGTATAGTTTTTCATGGCTGGCATTAAATAGAGAAGATCACAGTTTAAAGCCAAAAGAGCTATCTTGATGCACTGATTCCTATGTAGAATCCATTGAGCATCTTTTGATGACTTTAGAAGAAAAACAAACCAACCCTTCATCATAATAAGAATCGTTGGGAGGTAACCAAGCTTCTACCCCCAATAATCCTCAACCCATTCTTTAAGGGTTTTAAATTCGAGACGACGCCCTCAAATCCTTTCAACAATGGCTTTTTATGCCATGTCCACTACGCTGTGAAGCAAAACGTCTTTTCCCAACACTAATTTTATGGCCTTGCCCTGTGATTTAGTGCATTTTTTTGCTTTCCATAGCTACCCTTTCCTTTTGAATCCGAGTATGTGCTCTGCTTCTGAGACTGAGCACCATCCTTTTCCCCTTCATAATTGTGATCCCGAGGGCCTTCAAATGCCCCCACCTTTAAAATTGAATAATGGAACGCAGAGCACCCCCCATAATTGCTACCTGCCTAAGTTGAAAAACCATCAGAGAGCAAAAGGAAGACATTTGTGTCCACAAGAACTTCTCTTGGTAGCTCTAAGATTTGAGGAAGAGAGTCGAAACCACCGAGCTCAACAGAGTAAGGAAAAGTAGGTTCATCAGTGTACAAGAATGGAAAAACATTATCACTTGGGAGGCCCGAGCCATCCAAAAGAGGTCCCACACCTAAATAAGGGAACTAGGCTTCGAAGGGATAGGTTAATACTTGGCATGATGGAGACCATCAGAGATCTTGGTATTCTGGATCCATTTCCAAAAACTGACGTTGTAGGTTCTAGGATTGGAGAAAATATGATGCTCAAATATGGAAAGAGATTCCTACTGACATCACCACCTACTTCCACCTCTAGCAACTGCCCCCCTAGGTCACCTTCTTCTATGGTCTCCCAATCCACCACCTACTTGCCAAGTGGCACATCCCATATATTCTCTTCCTCCAAAGGATCTGAGGAATAATCCACTTGCTCTTCGTCGTCTTCCATAATCATGCCTACTAGTGAGGACTAGGGAGATAGTCATAGACTTTGCTTCGAGAATCTAAGCCTCCAACACCATCACTTGAACCCTAACCCCACGAAAAAACCACAAACCTCCATCCTCTATCATATCATGACCAATGTATCATGTATGTGAAACCAATGTATTTATGAAAGGGGGGATGACTCCTTGCATAATGTATGCGAAGTCAATGTAAAAAGATTTACCAAGTAACAATAAAATTAGAAGTTGGCATTGCCCTGTTGTTTTACTCAGTTCATTCGAACTCTTTGCTCTTCTATGGCTTTTCAGTACGTTTGTGATAAGTCTCTTTTTTCTAGGTTTGTAGAAGCTGTTGATGAGCTAGTTTAATGTTTCTTTCTCCGTTATGTATTACTCCTGTATTTTTCTTCTAGGAAAGTTTGTAAGAGTCTTCAGCTATCGCGGAATAGGTTTTGTGTATGATCTTCCTAGACTGGAAAGTGAAGAGCTAGAATTCATGGCAGCTCTTCAATTTTGGGATCAGTCTTCCCGTCTTTTTTGTAATTTCGTTCCTCTTTTTATATAAAAGCTCGTTATCTGTATTGTAAAAAAAAAAAACACTTTAAATAGCAAAACTAGATTTGGTTATCTTTCAAACAATCTTTCAAACTTATGTTCCAATGAAGCATTATCCCCAAATCACGCCCTATGATGCAGTCTTGTAGCCCAAACCTCTCCTAAACAAGGCTTACAGGTTTCCACTGCCCATCAGGTGCATAACTATGACCCATTCTTAAATAAATAACAGAGAACAAAAATTCCAACATTGCAATAGAATCACTAAATTTGAACCAACATAAATTCCAGAGCAGCAGTGTAATGCTTTCTTTATTTAAATTTATCATCCCACATACAATGCAAACAACAAATAACAATTTTGTGTACTTTGCTTACAACATAAATTAGTTTCCAATCTAAATTTAACCTTATGTAGTGATCTGAACTTACTCCATTTGTCTGTTGTTGAACCGAGTTGAGACAGGATGAACTACATCCCCAACCACAAATACAACACTGGCCTTCCTTGCTGCCTTCAAGCTTCTTCAAAAACTGAACTCATCTCCTTTGAAATTCCCCTTTTTATTATTTCCTATGTGTCTCTTCATTTTCCATGGAGAAGGTGGATAGTTGCAACTGTTCCTCTTCCAACCAATTCCACCAATGAACCATGTTCCAACTAATATGCTCATCCTTGATTATGCCACCTCACTCCATGTGTAGATCTGATCTGATTTGAAATTCGCGTATTTTGTATTTGTAATCTACAGGATTTTCGTAGCCAAACAAACTTTCTGTGGCCGAACAAACTTTCTACAATCGAACAAACTTACCGCAACCGCTACAGACTTTCTGCAACCGAGACTTTCCACCGGCACTACAAACTTTCTTCAACCGAGACTTTCCACTGCCACTACAGACTTTCTGCAGCCAAACTTTGTGCCTCCAATGCAGACTTTCTGAAGCCGAACGGAGTTGCAATAGGTTTTTGTAGCCATTTATTTTCTCCTACAACTATTAACCAAACTAAATCTTTTTGGGGTGATGCTGATTGCCCAAACCTAAGGATGATCTTGCATCATACACCCTTGGTAAGAAAAATTGAGCATCCTACTCAAAGAGTTCAGGAAAATTCCCCCCTTTTTTTCTTTTTCCTCTTTTTCCACAACTTCTCCACAAACCTAATGGGGCTTACACTCTATAAGGAATCGTGCTAAGCAAGGCTTACATTCTTCAAAAATCCATGCCCAACAGGGCATACTGCCTCCCTATCCTCCCGTTGTAATATGATCAGTAACTCGAGTTGTTCATCCTCTGCATTCTTCTCTTGGAATGCAACACTTATGTCAGTACCATAAAGACCAACATCCTCCAGACATTTATTTTGCATGTCTTTAAAACTCATGGTGTCAATATCGTACACTAACTCCAAATCAAAATCAGACTTCACAATAAAATGTGTTCCCAAATCCAGCATTCCATTTCGTTGCTCAGAGAATAGAAATTCAAGTGTTGCAAGCTATGACCCATTCTTAAATAAATAACAGAGAATAGAAATTCCAGCGTTGCAATAGAATCACTAAATTTGAACCAACAAAAATTCCAGAGCAGCAGTGTAATGCTTTCTTTATTTAAATTTATCATGCCACATACAATGCAAAAAACAAATAACAATTTTATGTAGTTTGCTTACAACATAAATTAATTTCCAATCCGAATTTAAACTTCTAGAACGATCTGAACTAACTCCCTTTGTTTGTTGTTGAACCGAGTTGAGACAGGCTGAACTACATCCCCAACCGTAGAGCCAACAGTACCCTTCCTTGTTGCCTTCAAACTTCTTTAAAAACCGAACTCTTCTCCTTCGAAATTCCCCTTTTTATTATTTCATGTGTGTCTCTTCATTTTCCATAGAGAAGGTGGATAGTTTTAACCGTTCCTCTTCCAACCAATTCCACCAATGAATCGTGGTCCAACTCATATGCTCAACCTTGATTATGCCACCTTACTCCACGTGTAGATTTGATCTGATCCGAAATCCTCGTATTCTATAATTGCAATTTGTAATCTATATACTTTCCGCAGCTAAACAGACTTTCCGTAGTCAAACAAAATTTCCGCAACAAACATAATTTCCACAGCCGAACAGACTTTCTGCAGCCACTACATAATTTCCGCATTCAAGGATTTCCGTCACCGCTACAGACTTTCCACAGTTGGACTTTCCGTTGCCGCTATAGACTTTCCACAGTCGGACTTTCCGTTGCCGCTACAGACTTTCCGCAGCCGAACGGATTCGCAACAGGTTTCTATAGCCGTTTATTTCCTCCTACAACTTTAACGAAACTAAATTTTTTGGGGTGATTTTGATTTCCCAAACCCAAGGATGCTCCTGCATCACCCTATTTTGGCATTAAGGAGGATTTGAGCTTACTTGTGATTATATTTAAAGGACCTTAGATGTACCAAACGTTTTTTATTATACTTGGTCTCTCATTGATCTACTTAATGGTAATTTTGTTGGCAAAATAATTTTGTTGGGAGATTCTCTCTTGCACTATACCAATCACCCACCTAACCAAGATGGAAAATAAGGGATATAAGAACTTGGAGGAGACTCTCCGAGATTAGAAGAGGAATGAAGGAGAGGAAATGGCCATATGATTCCTAACCCATGCCTTATTGATTATATCCCTAATATGGAACCAGTCATTAACAAACATTTATATGATATTAATGTGATAAAAAATGTTGTCGAGGATACTATGATATCCCTAATATGGAACCAGTCGTTAACAAACATTTGTATGATATTGACATGATCAAAAGTGTTGTTGAGGATACTCAATGTGTATTTGTTTATATATATTTAATCAAGTACTTAAATCTAATATCAACATGGAGATGAATTCCTATGAGATTAATGGGGACATCATCATGTTGATTAATCTACTCAATGGGACTATTAACAACTCCAATGAGAACATAGAGCTCCATGTATGTATGTATGTAACCCTATATATTTTAAGCACAAAGAAGTTTATGCCTCGTTTTTTAATATCTCTCTCTATGTTTAGTAGATTTGGGGGTTAAGATGGATCTTTATCATTTAAACTAGATGTTGAGTTGTAGTGATTTTATGAGCTTATTTTCAAGCTCAAGTGGTCATTGTTTGATGATGAGATATTTTTACAATGCCATGCAACTCCAAGACACTCCGATTCTCTCTCTCTCTCTCTCTCTCTCTCTCTCTCTCTATATATATATATATATATATATATTTATGCTTACTAGATCTAGGCTCTCTCTCTCAAACACATATTGAATCTTTTTAGTAGAAAGAGGTTTGTGCCTTGTTTTTAAATATCTCTTTATGATTTATAGATTTAGACTCTCTCTCTCTCTCTCTCTCTCTCTTTCTCTCATCTTGAATCACTTAAGCACACAGAGGTTTGTGGCTTGTTTTTTTTATCTCTCTTTGTGCTTAATAAACCCGGGGTTAAGATGGATCTCTATCATTTAAATCTCATGTTGGCTTCTCTCCCTCACTCGTCATTTTTAAGCACAAAGAGGTTTGTGCCTCATTTTTTATCTCTCTTTATGATTATTAGACTTAGATTTAAACGAATCTCTATCATTTAAATCTCATGTACATTTGTCATAATTCTATGAGATTATTAATAAGCTCAAGTGGACATTGCTCAAGGATGAGGTATTTACAATGCCATGCAACTCTAATGACCACCATTATCAAAGCACTTAATGAAAACTCTCTGAAAAAATAGATTTGGTGTTGGATTACTCATTTTCCTCATGGACAAATGGGAAGGGTAGCATCATCATGATTATTTTAAGAGGCTAGATTTACCTTCTTCTACACTAATCTACAAAATTATCATATTTTCTTCAATGCACTATAAATGGAGGAGGGTTAAATCAATCTTGGATGATTAGAACATGGTTTTAAACACGACCAAGGAAAATATGATTGGGAACCATGTCCTCATTAATCCCAAACCCATTTGTTATTATCGCATCATCAAAGTGCAAGGTGTAATTAATATTAGGTTCGGGGTTTCTGGGAGGAGGGGAAATTCTATCTATTTATACCCTAGAAGGTAGTGTGGATTTCAATCATAAATCTCAGATCTCGATGCTCTGTGTTCTTTTAATTAGTAATGTAGCATTATTCCTCTCACTAATTTTATGAACTCTTTTTACTAGATATTTTGCTATGTTTCCTTGCATTATCAATTGCATAATACATGTGTTATTGGTTTATTAACTCTTTTCAATCTCCATTGTTTTAAAAAAAATATTGTGTGTTACGTGTTGGTGTTTATGTAGTTCATGGATTCATTCCTAGTTTTTTTTAGGGATTTTGGATAGTGTTGTCTTAGCTTACCTTTGCATTTTAATGAACTTGAATAAATTACATGATGGTACACTCAAAACTTACTCCTTCAAGGAATTCTTACTACAAGAAAACACCTTATAGTTGAGATATTTGTAGAACTTCCCCAAAAACTCGTTTCCTTTCTCATTTGTGGTAGAGGCAAGCGACCAAACGTTTTAGTGGAGGATTTACTTCCGATGCTATTAAATTGACAAAAATGCACTATTGTGCTTATGTGTCAAGCGTATCGAACAATGGATGTGACATTTCATTCTAAAATATATATTTTTACATTAAATAATCCAAAAAAGAAGGAATGGTGTGTTTAACTAAAATTTGATTCCATGGTGTGCTACATATACGACACACTGTCATATAGTGTGTGTGTGCATTTAGTGAAACATTGACTCTCTAGTGTGCCTTGACTACAAAATCATCGTCATTGGTGTGTTCCTCACATATAACACTCAATATCAGGTTTAAACGTTTTGTTATCAAATATAGATTTGTATATGCCCATGGGGTGTAGAATAGACGGTGAATGGGTGTACTATTAAGGCACTCCTTGCTGTAAGGTCGCTGGTTTAAAAGTCCATGGGTACTAGCCTTACAACATGTGTGTGTGTGTTAAAAATAGAAAAAACTTAATGGCGCATTTAATTTGAAAGGCATGCCCCAATGCTCTTAGACTAAGATGCATCATTCAATACTGCTCTTGTAAAATAAATTGCATTCGTGCATCTTTCTGTCAAGTGCACTGAAGTAGGGTAAAATAAACAAATATAATTTTTCAACCAAATTTTCCATTTTTAATTGTCCTCTGATGATTTCAAAGACAAAAGCATTGGTGCTCACTCTCTTGCATGGATCCCTTGGTACTAGTAGAATTTTTTTGCCTCATTCCTAGAGTCGTACTCTTTGTTGGTTTTTTTTGTTTTTGGAAAAAGTGCTTATAATTTTGTTTTTTTCATCTACATAGCAACCATGCCTCCTCAGCCCGCAAGACAATAGGTAAATTACTTCTTACCTCCTCATTTACATTTTTTGTGGATAAAAAATTTAAATTATTGATCAAATTCATGTTTTTCCCTTCTTCTTTTTAAAAACCGCATAATGCGTTTAGTGCATCTTGTAAATTTACAGGAATCGCCATCACCAAGCATTCAATTGGTTCATCTCGCGTTGAACAAATTGGTGCATTGTGTAAATTTACAGGAAACATTGTCACCAGTGCATCATGTTTCAAGAAGTGCACCATTGTAGGTGAAACTAAAAAAGGTTATGTTGGTGCACTTCATTAATTAAAGTTGCATTATCATACAGCGTGTCTAGTTATAAGCAACACACTTCCTACGTGCAAATTTTAAACTTAGGCTGATTGGTCTGTGCTTCGAAAAATGAATTTGGGTACTGTGTGCAGTGCTAATAAAGATTAGACGAGCACCAAAAATTATTTTAATTTAAAATTTCCCTCCCATGTACAATGCATTTTAAATAAAAACATAAACATCTTTATTGGTGTCCTTTCTATTTCAATATTGTAACACAATTACCAATATCACTATGGTATTCAAGTATACTTTGTTAATTAACATAGAACCATTGATAATGTGCCTTTTGATTAGAAACACATCGTTGGTGCATGAGTACTTAAATTCTCTCAAATTGGTCAATGCATTAAAAAATGCATTGGGGCACCATCTATGGTGAATTCATCCATTTCACGAGCACTGGTTGATGTAATATTTAACAATTGTACCTCCATATCTAATGCATTTGTTAATAGCCAATGACACCAGTAACAATGATTTTGATATGTGCCCCAGATCAATAAAAACAAAACCATTTAATAAATATTTAAACAAAGGATAAGATGCAAGACTTCATATATGATGATTCTTGATATTGCGAGTGCACCATAGATAGTGTTTTAGTACATATGAAGCTCACTGGAAACATATTCAAAATACATGTTTTCCACATAAATGTTGCATTGGTAAAAAAGTAAAAGCATCGTTGACGATGCACTAAAGTATCTCAAGTGCACAATTATAGGGAAATTTATATTTTACAACTTTGTCAGTGCATGATGTAAGTGTCATGGCTTATTCATGTGCTTATAAAATGTAAGGATGTTTTGTTATTGGTGTGTCTTTACTAATATGCACACCATGCACAATGTGCAATTTTTTATCATAGCACCGTCGGTAGTGCTATTATCTTTTTTTAAGTAAATTGTTGTGTTTAACACAATATTTATATGGGAAACTTTAATTTCATTTAAATATATAAAAAATGATCTCTCTCTCTCTCTCTCTCTCTCTCTCTCTCTCTCTCTCTCTTTGTATATATATATATATATATATAATTTTTATTTTTTTTTCTAGAGAAAAAACAAGCATTATATTCAAAAGTGAATATACATTGAGTTTCCCCTGCAAACTCAAACAAATTTCAGACTAAAGATGGACTCAAGATAAATTGCCTCACCATACATTAACTTAAGAGCTAAACATAATTATGATTGTATCTTCGAACTCGAGGTAATAGATACTTGGGCTATTCATGACCTTTATATAGAGTATTTTGTCATTACCTTATTTACATCCAAAACATCAAATTTCGAGAGAAATAGAGGTATGATTATCTCTTTAAACTCATCATGACTAATAATCGCGTTGTTTTGATTTTCAATCATAACTCATCATAACTTTAGCCATGTGGCCCTGCTTTTCAATCTCCACGCTGCTTCTTGTTCTTATAAGAGCTTTCTTCGTTTGTTTTCCAACTGGATGAGAGAGTTTTTTGAGTCATTTGACAAATAGCCACCTCCTTTGAATCATAAATAGCTTGAAGAGAGTCTTCTACAAATTTTATATCCTACTCATCATACAAATTCTTTTAGTGAGCCCACCCAATGGTTGCCTTCTTTAGGTTTCTTAATTTTAAGCAAAATGAGGAGAAGCCAAGACATGTGAAGTTGGGTCAAAAGAAATCCATATATCTCGCATCATAGAGATGAAGTCTTCCTCGTTATTCTAGCCTAAGTTGAATTTGAAAGGGATTGTTGGCTTTTGTCCCCTTCCCTTAATCCCCAATAAAATCGGAAAGTGATTAGACTCATCTCCATTGCCTCAAATTCACAGAACTCTTCACAAGGGATTCAGAGACCAAAAACATATCCAGCCACTTTGCTATATGATATTCTCTAGTCCTCTTATTTCTCCAACTAGGATTAAGCTTAGCGAGCGGAATGTCCAAGAGTCGTTTTTCCTCAAACCCGCGAATAAAATAGTTCGAGAGAGGATTCAATGAGGCCTTATGTACCTAGACTTCGGAAGCTCTTAGGGTGAAATTGAGATCACTAGCTAAAACAATAGAAGAAAGGCTTAATAAAGACTTCCTCATCAAATCGTCCCAGAAAGCAACCATATCTAGATAAGGACCATAGATGATGAGGACTAAAATCTCCATGCCTAAATCTTTTGAGAAGAGTTCAATTGCCAAACCAAACCCCACAAGTTTTTGGCCCTGATTGACTTGGGATTCCATCTAGTCTCCAAGCCTCCAGAATGGCCTCTGACATCAGAAGCTATGAAAATCCATCCTTTGAAAATACCTTCTAGAATCTTAACAATAGTATACCCCTCTCCTAACGTTCCCTACATAAGAATGATATCTGGAGAATTGGAGTCAACCAATCTCCCGAGTGATGATTTTTTGGAAGGGCTCTCCAAATCCCTACAGTTGAAAGAGAGAATTTTCTTTTGGAAACCCTAATAAGGGCTTTCGCTGCTTTAAGCACCCCGTTAATAGAAGGTTTTTTACCAACTTCCATATCAACCCTAGATTTATCCTATGCTTTGGAGAAATTTTATTTGTGACCTCTTCCTTTCCCCACAAATATACTTCCTGGAGTTGACCCCAATCCCCCAGGGTGTTTATGAGATTTTCTTTGAGTCTAACTAGGTCTCAGATTATATCTAACAACTTCCTCTTCAGACTCCTTAGTAGACCTCGACTCAATAGAAACTAAAGGCTTCAGAACAACAGATTCCTCCCAAATACTAGGGTAGGTTGTTGGTCTTAAGGGGGGAAGAAGGGAAAGAGTTGCCGTGGAACCCACAAGGGAATAGGGAAGTGACTGTTGAGCACTTGATATTACTTGAAAAGAAAAGAAAGTATTCAAGGGAAAGGTGGAAGATACCATCATACCTACAATTGAACCTTCCACTTGACCATAATCGTTCGCACTTTGGATTCCGTTTTAATTTGTCTGCCCATAATCCTTCCAAGAGAGTCCCATTAAACCCATAGGCCTCCGCACAGAGAGAGAAATGATACTCATTATGGTCAAAGTGTTAATTTTTTATCTTTAATTTGTAAATTCAATAGTACTTGAAATCAAATAACAATGATACACATAAGCAATCACATTCGACACATGAATTTACCTTGGGAAAACCCTCTATGACTTGAGGGAGAAAACCCCAACCAAACCTTCCTTAGTATATTGATAGATAGCAGAGAATGTCTTTTACATCAAGCACCCATGGTGTAATTATAGAGTACGAGAAAGATAAAGAAGAGAGACTCAAAATAATATCCTGCACAAAGATAAGCGCCTTGCCATCAAGGGAGAAGAGAATTCGCTTCACATTGAATTCATCAATCCTGTATAACATATATATATATATATATATATATATATATATATATATATATATATATATATATATATTCTTCACATGCACCAACTTCTATTTTTATCTTCAGACTTCATAATGAACTCGCCCTCCATCTGGATGTATAAATCTTGCATGAAGAAGAGTGCCCCACTTCTCATGCAGTGCATTAACCCACTGAACTGAGTCTTAGGATGAACTTGCCCCTTAACTGAAAGCTTTCCCACTTAGTTAGGTGGCTAACTTAAGTGTCATCATGCAAGTGTCACAACTCAAGTGTTATCTTTTAGTTTAACATAAGTGTCATCATGCAATAACACTTGGTTAAATAGATCTTCTTTGTTATCACTTAGTTAACTCTCTCAATCGATTTTTTCTTGTTAGCATCATTGCAGTGATCAATTCAAGTTCTCCTTTGATTTACTGAAGTCTTCACTAAAGTTTAACAATTTAAATTCTCTCTTAATTAATTCTTTTATGTGCAATTCAAATTCTCTCATATCTTATCTACATGTTCCACATGTGCCAACTTAATTATCATATCAAATATACTAAGGAGATTTTCCCAATGATGTGATCATATTATCCTACTATTGTTCCAAGTGGTTATATGCTAAAGTAATTCACTCTAGGGGTGGCCAGTCCCTAGGGGAGACTTAATAGCTCAACCATGGTTAGAATTACATCACACACCATACATGCTTTGACATGCAAAGCATCACCTCAACACATGAGGCACTACCACAACACATGAGGATCTGTCTTGACACACAAGACCTTAGCCTTGACTAGCAAGAATGTACAACATCTTCACTTTAACATGCAAAGCATCACCTCAAAACATGAGGAACCACCACAACACATGAGGATCTGTCTTGACACACAAGACCTTAGCCTTGACTAGCAAGAATGTACAACATCTTCACTTTGACATGCAAAGCACTTGCCTTAACACATGAAGCTTCACCATTATTCAGTCCAACTAAAGATTCTTCTCCAACTTTCCTGATTCCAACTCAGGATCCTATAAGGAACTACCTTGACACACGAGGCTCAATCTTCACACACAATATTGACTTGGAGAATGATTCATGATGTTGTAACTTTAATACAAAGGACCCAACTCAACCTCGTTCTTCACTGCATGGATGTCCAGTTCAAATATCTTGGCCTTTGGGGAAGTCCTAATTTCTCCCCCTGTCTAGTTGAGTGGGAACGTGTGATCGAATCACTTGGAGAAAGTGGGATGGACTTTTACCTAAAAGTCAAGTGAAAATGATCTGCTAGGTGGCCATATTGATGACATCGATGAAATTAGAAGTGAACGCCTTCGTAATCCAACCTTTAGGAAAGAACACTGGAACCCCTTTAAATTTCTATTTCTTATGCTAACCCAACATCCAACTTATATATACTTCTAGAAACTCTCCCAAAGAGTTCCCAATATCCCTAAAGACTACCGAGAACTAGTAGTCAAGGGGAATCCAAGGGAGAAAAACCCAGATGGGTGCAATGTATAGTTTTTCATGGTTGGCATTAAATAGAGTAGATCACAGTTTAAAGCCAAAAGAGCTATCTTGATGGACTGATTCCTATGTAGAATCCATTGAGCATCTTTTGATGACTTTAGAAGAAAAACAAACCAACCCTTCATCATAATAAGAATCGTTGGGAGGTAACCAAGCTTCTACCCCCAATAAGCCTCAACCCATTCTTTAAGGGTTTTAAATATGAGACGATGCCCTCAAATCCTTTCAACAATGGATTTTTATGCCATGTCCACTACGCTGTGAAGCAAAACGTCTTTTCCCAACACTAATTTTACAGCCTTGCCCTATGATTTAGTGCATTTTTTTTTTCCATAGCTACCCTTTCCTTTTGAATTCAAGTATGTGCTCTCCTTCTGAGACTGAGCACCATCCTTTTCCCCTTCATAATTGTGATCTTGAGGGCCTTCAAATGCCCCCACCTTTAAAGGAGAATAATGGAACGCAGCGCACCCCCCATAATTGCTACTTGCCTAAGTTGAAAAACCATCAGAGAGCAAAAGGAAGAGATTTGTGTCCACAAGAACTTCTCCTGGTAGCTCTAAGATTTGAGGAAGAGAGTCGAAACCACTAAGCTCAACAGAGTAAGGAAAAGTAGGTTCATCAGTGTACAAGAATGGAAAAACATTATCACTTGGGAGGCTCGAGCCATCCAAAAGAGGTCCCACACCTAAAGAAGGGAACTAGGCTTCAAAGGGTTGGGTTAATGCTCGGCATGATGGAGACCATGATAGATCCTGGTATTCTAAATCCATTTCCAAAAACCGACATTGTAGGTTCTAGGATTGGAGAAAATATGATGCTCAAATATGGAAAGAGATTCCTCATGACATCACCACCTACTCCCACCTCTAGCAACCGCTCCCCTAGGTCACCTTCTTCTATGGTTTCCCAATACACCACCTGCCTGCCAAGTGGCACATCCCATATATTCTCTTCATCCAAGGATTTGAGAAATAATCCACTTGCTCTTCGTCGTCTTCCATAATGACACCTACTAGTGAGGACTAGGGAGATAGGCATAGACTTCGCTTTGAGAATCTAATCCTGCAACACCATCACTTGAACCCTAACCCCATGAAAAAACCACAAACCTCCATCTTCTTACATATCATGACCAATGTTTTATGTATGTGAAACCAATGTATTTATGAAAGGGGGGATGACTCCTTGCATAATGTATGCGAAAGCAATGTAAAAAGATTTACCAAGAAATAATAAAATTAGAAGTTGGCATTGCCCTGTGGTTTTACCTACAAAGAACAAGATTTCCATGTAAAATGATCGAGTGCATTATTGTTATTGTTATTTGCTTGTTTATTTTTATATTAGTCTAACATATATTTAATAAATTATACAAAATAAGACTATCAACTTTAGAATCAACAAAACACCTCCCTTACTATTTTTTTGTGTGGCAATTAGTCCTATGTCGATCGGTTGGAGGGAGGGATATCTATTCATCAAGTGAGAGCTTATCCACACAAAAGGATCCACATTTGAATCGACCATCAACAATCTAGAGATATGCATCTTCCTCGCAAACTGTTAATTTGATTCAATCTTTTAGAACGTTTAGCCCCATAATTAAATAGTTTTTTTATGTATGAGTCGATTAGCTCATTCAAAAAACAAAGGAAATCCATGGGAATAGGGTTTCGGCCTCCAAAATTCTTCATTGAGCCTCCAATTCTCTTTGATTTCTTCGGATCAAGAATTCCATATAAGCATTTCACCTGGATTTTTTGCAAGTTACAAGGATTTTTCAACTATTTCACCCAATTTTTTTTTATCACGGTTTCACGTGAATGATTTCTTCCATGGATTTTCTTTAGGATTTCAACTATTTCATCTTTGTTTTGGTATTAAGGTTTTACCTAAATGATTTCTCCCATGGATTTTATTTAGATATTTATAAAAATATTATGGTTATGAACAGTATTCATGTGAATGAATGTTGGTATTCACATGGTTTTGTGATTGACAAGATTTGCAACATTAGGTTTGATGTGGATTTGTGAAACTGTATAAGTAAATATTCTTATGTCATTAACTTCTCAACCAAGCATGCCAACATCCTATACATTGACCCCAAAACTGAGAGAAAAATATAGACCCTTCTCTACCGGTTGGTATAAAGTTTATAGAGAAACTTGATTTATAAACCTTTAATCTTATAGAGGCGGGCATCAAGTAAAATCTCCAAGCTCGGGCTTTCCTAATTTAGTCAATATAAGTTTATGAAGATGTCAATGGTGATGAAACTACAACGTCATTTATAACGTACAACTACATTAAATGTTATGAGTTTTACAACATAGGCGGTGGTGGAAAATTTGTAGCAAAAATGATTGGTTTTATTTAATGTCTTAGGCAACCAATGTAGCCATGACATATAGTAGATGACCTTCAAGCAGTGCATTTGTTAGATAAATAGTAGATAGAAAATGACTCTAAACAATAGAAGGGAAATGAATCCATGTTTGGAGCAAATTGCACACTCTTCTGTCATGGTAACTGTTTCAAATACATGCACGCTAAAAAATACAAAGGGAGTTGAAATGGATCAAATATACTCAAATATACGTAAGAGAAATTGAGAGTATATTTAACATTAATGCCATTTTGATAAATATGCTCAGCTTATTTTATGTTTTAGTATTTGATGTGTTTTATTGGGATATACTTATGTTGTTTCATAAGATTCCACAGTTTCAACCCCCCCATCATTCAATAATAGCTTTTTCTCCACATCATCCTAATAAGAATTACTCTGACCCACTAGATTTTGTTTACCAAGTTCCTCTTTCCTATTCATCGTAGGGTTTGGGTATTTGTCACTGAAAATTATGGTTATTGTGGCCATCCTAGTGAAACTCATCACAGTTGGTTTCAATTTACAAAATATGCATGTATCTGGTCTTAGGTTGAATCCATTCTATGGCATCGTCGAATATTCCAAATAAATATTTTTGTCTGTAGGGTTTTACGAAGTCGATCATGTAAATTTAAGTAGTTTGTCCTTGTTGTTTTTCAATAAATTCTTGTTTTTTTAAGGGTTTGTTAATTTGCAATTAATTGTGTGAAATATTTACCCTAATCATGTCGAGAGTAGTTCCTTAGCTTTAGGGAAATTGGGGTTTTCAGACTTTCTTTAGTTGAACAAATGGGTTTAAAGGGCAAAACATCATTAGTTTGATAGGTGATCATTGGATTTACTTTTTCAATTTTAATTTGGGTTTAAAGGGAAAATTATTATTCATTAAATAGGCGATCATTGGCTTTGCTTCTTCAATTTTTACTTTTGGGGTGGTCTGGGGGTTAAATATGCCTCTTGATCACCAAATAGCATCCCAGTGCCATTTAGTGAAGCATTCGATGCCCAATTCTCATGAAATAGATGATAGGGGTTGGTCTCCTCTTTACATCAAAGCTCGTAGAGGTGATTTTAAGCAGGTCAATTGATGTTATCTTTTATTATTATTATTTTTAATTAAAATCTGTTTATACATAGTGAAACATGGTGGTGGACACAACCCAAAGCCTCTCGGAAGAAAGAACATTTACACAAACTATGGAAGATGAAAATACTCTCTTCTAAAATGTACTAAATTTTATAATTCTAATTCTATCCCCAAAAATTTCATCACATGAGAAACAAATTAACCAATGAATTTTATAACAAATGTTAAATAATAAAAATAAAACGATAAAAACCTACAATTGTAAATGAAATTATTGATTAAAATTTGATTTAATTTAACCTTTTGTTTTATTTCTTAAGAAATGGGGTTCTACAACCTGGGCAGGTAAAATAAACATAAGCAAATATTTTAAATCTTTGTGATCAGAATCCTGACCATGAAAGTGCTCTTGTAGACCAAATAGATCAAATAATCATAAATTTAAACTTGATATCTATGTTATCTTCCTAAGACAGAGGCGGATTTTGGCCGGTGTGCTTTGGCAAGTAGATAATATCTCAAAGAACCTGTGCACATGTTCAAGGGCATTATCTATATCCTTGTAGTACTAGATAGTTTGTTTTCATTGTGAATTTAATAGTTCCCAGCTACCCCTACACAAGTAATCCATGCCTAACTAGTCAAAAGTTCTTTCAAATTTTGTAGTCAAGTCAGAAGTGGTTGAATTTGGATGTCTGACCACTAAAAAAGTGATGCATATTTTAAACTTCTTTGTGGTATTGGTATCTCACACAGTGAGAACTTAGAATGGTTCAGGGGTTTTGTCTTGATATATTTCTTGTGTGGTTGGGATGAGTTAAAACAAGATTGTTAAGGATTAATGTTGGGTTGGTGATAATTTAGGTAAAAACTTCAAAAAATTCATGTAATGAACTATTCTCCCCTTTGATAATTTCATAGAATACTATAATGCATATAAACAAGTACAAAATGGCTAAGTTGTTACTAAAAAAACAACTAAAATTTGTAGATAAATGACTATTTTTGAGTCGACGACTAATAGTAGCTAATTTTCAGTATCTTATAACGTGACTAACTTTTAATCGTATTTCTTTTTGTCATTAATTGGTTGCCTTGATTTATCATCTAGTAGTATATTTAGTCATGAATTTGGTCATGAATTTAGTCATTGAGTTAGTCATTGATTTAGTCATTGAGTTAGTCATTGATTTAGTCATTAATTGTCACAATTAATGACCGATTACACGACTAAATATACTACTAGATGATAAATCAAGGCAACCAATTAATTATTAAGGAAATACAACTAAATGTTGGTCATATGTAACATCCCCCAAAAAATCACTAAAATTTAAAATTTTCCAATAGCACTAAATGCTTGTATCTATTGTGCGGAAGTATTAAATAGTGTTAACTTTAACAAATCTAAGCACTGCTTAATTAGTTTTTAATGACGACAACTTCTATAATTTGACGTCGGTGTTTTAAGTCTAACGACACTTAAAAGTGTCGACGATTGTCGTAACTGTTGTTTAACTTATTTGCTGTAAGAGGTTTACCTAAATGCCGTAATGTAATTCATTCGATTCTTGAGACTAACTGCTTGTCTTAATGTAATGAAGGGGCCCTTTAAGCACTCCCCAAGGCTTACTTAGTTGTTGATAGCTAACGCTCTTCAAATTCTACATGTAGATTATAGGTAAGAAAGAGATTCCGACTAAAGCTTATCATAAGTAATTCCAATTGGAATTTTTAGTTGTATCATGAATCGGCTTCGATGTTAATTACGAGTATATGAATATTTTTAATCTATGTAGGGGTAAGAACTACTGTAACTAAGAGTATCATGCTCATAATTAAATATCAGTCTTTAGCGTATGTTTTTCTGCTTACTTTTAATATCTCGTTCCAATAGGATAATATAAAATTACAATACCCTTGCTATGGTTTAACCTTGTTCTTCACATGTTAAGTATGTGTGATATTATTAGTTTGATTGTTCTTCAAGCATGGTTTGCTAAGCCATTATCTTAACCTACCCCTTTTGCATTATCCAAGTGTGGAAATTGATCTATCCATACGATTCATCATAATGTAATGTAAGCGTTGATATCATAGGTCAATATTTATTCAAGGTAGTGTTGATATAGTCCATTAGTTAAATAGATTATACTATATGTTTCTATACAACTAAGCTATATGCATATTCCTTTTATATGTTTTCGTTTTGCATCCAACGTGTTTGTAATAACATTTGAATGTTACAAGGTATAAATTATACAATTTGTAACCATAGGTTTAACCTATGTGCAAACATCCTTTATGCATGCAATTACAATGAAATAACTATGCGAAGGTATGAACTATAGTCTTAACATTGCAAGCTTTGAACCATATATTTAATGGCATGTGATACGATACTAAACTTGTAATGGAAATATGCGTTGACAGGAGTAGCTGTTGTTTTTAATGCTATTTATTAGAGTTGGGTGATCGTAAAGTTGGCATGCCCTTGTGGCTAGATCTAAACCGTTGGTCTTGTTGATGTCTTGGGTTTTGGGATAAACCCTAACCTAACATTGATAATCCCATCACCTTCGTGTATCAGTTCATTTGCGAGTTTGAAGGTTGAGGCCGACAGGCTCTATGTTTTTTCTGGGGTTTGGGAGCATGGCTCCAGTTTCTCCCGGGGTTTTGATGCCGAGACCTTGCACCTGCAAAATATTATAGCCTGAGATCCTTTACAGAGTTTACGGGTTTGGCTTTTGAATCATTCGGTTATTGGCATACAGTGTTGTGATTCTCCTTTGCTAGTTTGGGGTGAAGATTTGTGTTGCAGTGATTTTGCTGGAGTGGTTCGAAGTTAAAAACGTCAGCCTAACAGGTAAATAAATGGTAACAACATAGTTTCAATTTATCATTGTTTAGCATCGTAGTTTTTACATAATGTACTAACTTCCATTGTTGTGGGTTTGGTTGCAAGGTGAACCTGTTGTCTCCTGACAGAGCTTTCGTGGGAGGATAACCTACTGCGTACTTACCACGGTAAGCCTCGCTGGTTCCTCCTAGGATCTCCACGTTGTTCTGTAATGAAGAAATGGTGAAAGTTAAGGCATTGATGCTAGTTTGTAAACCTTAGTATTTACGGTTCATAAATGCTCCAAGTAGAGTTTAATGTTGGCATTGTTGCAAATTAAAAAGCCAAAGGGAAAGGTTTTGACTGGGAGGGTTTCGCTCCTGAGCTGAAAAGCTCTCGTTGGTTTCCAATGATTTCTCTTTTTACTGCTAGCTGTATGTAAAAAAATTTATGTTTAAAGGATTGTTCTTCAGTGCAGAAGTGAGTATGGTTTCTGTTTGGTTCTTAACACTTCAAGTGTTTAGCACATGGCTCGATAGTAATGGTGTAATACAATAATGTTTTTGTTTAAAACTGTTTGTAACATGGATGGCCGTGAGCCTGGGTGTTAAAAAACCCAGCTATAAAGATTACTGCATTTTTCTTTTTATATGTGGTTTATGGGTTTGCTGAGGATCGAACCCTCGACCCTGTCCTGCAATAGTGTTATAAAAATACTTTAAAGATTTATTGTCTTACTTACGTTTTGTATGGAAGTTCCGAACCCATAAGTTTCTTATCGGCAGTCTTTGATATTTTTATGTTAAGGAATTTTAATATATTGTTTGTTTATAAAAATCTGGGCAAGCCCATCAATGATGGCAGATGAGTGACTTGTTTTGCTTTACATCTGTTTATAATTAAAGGCGGTAAGACTGTGTTTTGTATTATATTTCCAAGTGTGGAACAATATAATGTTTGCGTTTTAATTTGTTGTTTACATATTTATGCTGTAAGGCTAGGCTTACAAACCCTAGACCTTCGACAGAGAGCTATTATTGCTATTTGTAATATTTAAAGTTTAGTTTTCAAGTATAATTACTTAATATCATACGTAATGATAATCGTATTCTGGTATTGTATAGGGGATATATAGTTTCGGCCTACTTACAGTTATCACAACTTCAAGTTTATTTATGAAAGCTTATGATGCATGTTTCGATCCTATTAGGGTTTGCAAAGTCATTATTTTAAACTATGATGATATTATTTGTTAATGTTTTAAGGAATAAATCGATGCTCATAAAGTTACTAATATATATAAATAGTAAGTTTGTATCTAAATAATTCTCTATATTTGTATACAAATTATTTAATTCTGATAAGTGTATTTGTTGTGGTTTAGCATTCATTAAGTAAATACTTAGTATATTAAACTATTGTGAATGAGAATCAAGGATTTTACTGCTAAACCTATGCATGATAAATACTTATGATTCCTAGTTAATTTCTGTAATAGTTATCTGAATAACAGTATACTTGTAAAGAAAAGAATAAAGTAGATTTGTATAAACTTCCAGCACTTCAAATCTGTTTACAATATTATCATTCCAATCTACTCTATAAGAGATAACACAATTTGAACTTGGTAACTGTAGAAGAGACAAACAACCAAAGGAGCCCGTTCCACCCAACCGTCTCCTGAAGACAACCAAATTACTTGCCTTAGGACCCCCGAACTTGTTCACTGAACCACCAGGACGAAGATGTTGCGTGTAGTAATGGAATAAATTCCTTTGCAACTCAGCAGTAGCACTTAGCAGTAGTATTTCCTACCTTTAGCAATATTGAACTCAGCAATGTGGCTGCACTAGTTTAGAATGTAGTCTTAGTTAACTCTATCACTTCTAACCTTCCCCTCATCGAATCTCTTGTGCTCAGAAATTATCACAAGGTAAGAATGAACAACCCCCCGCTGAATTCGATGGTAATAAGTAGCATGCCTAGGTCTTTGTTCAGTTTATTTAGTAAATGAGCCACCTGCTCACTTCCACTTTCTTGGGGAACATGACCATAAAAGTAGGGAAGTTGCCCCCTGCAACAGTTAGAAGTGAGTTGAGGATGCTGCCAAGTGTCATTTTGCTCTCCACCCCAGTCCATTCATCCTAGTGGGTCAGTGAACACTCATTCAATAGCCTCCTTTGGATGTTTGTCTCCACTTTTATTTATTAATAATAAAATATTCAAAGTAATTAATTATAGTCGTCCTTGACCCCACTTGGTCAATAGTCATAAAAATTTACAATAAAAATAAAACATAATGTTTTCTTCATAACATAAAATGTCTAGAACTTGGGTATGTGATAAACACCCCCTCTTAAGTTCAACAACGTCCTCGATGTTACTTTATTCATCATCCTCTTGTTCCTCCTGGAACAACATTGGATATGCCACCCGCATATTAATTTCCAATTCCCAAATGGCTTCGTCCGGACTAAGGTGCTTCCACTGCACCTTTACCTGTCCAATGGTACGATTACGAAGCAAAATGTCCCTCTTGTTGAGGATACAATCCGATTCCACCAGAAAATCTCCTTCTGGTTCCACCTGTACATCATTCCAATTTATCACATGAGTAGCATCATGCACATACTTTTTCAAAAGAGAGATGTGAAATACATTATGTACTTTAAGATTTGGTGGCAATGCCAACTGGTATGCCACTGGTCCTACCCTGGACAAGATTTCAAAAGGTACGCAATACCTTGGTGCTAATTTAGCACAGCTTCCCAATCTTAGGGAGCTCTTTTTAGGCTTTACCTTGAGGAAAACATGTTCACCAACCTGAAACTCTTTTTGAGTTCTCTTGATATCTGCATGACTTTTCTATCTATCTTGTGCAATTTTCAAATTTCCTTGAACCTGTTTCACGGTTAGTTCCATTTATTTTAATAAATCAGGTCCTAGCATTAACCTGTCAACTGGATTGCTCCAAGAAATAGGAGTATTACATTTTCTTCCATATAAAATTTCAAATGGACTAAGTTTTGTTGAAGTTTGATAATGGTTATTATAAGCAAACTCAACAAGGTGTAAATACTCCTCCCATTTACTTGGCTGATCTCTAACATACATTCTTAACATATCTTCGAGAATCTGATTGACTCTTTCAGTCTCTAGGGGTTTCCTGTGCATGGTTACATTATATATATATATATATATATATATATATAGAGAGAGAGAGAGAGAGAGAGAGAGAGAGAGAGAGAGAGAGAGATCTTTCAAATACTTAAAAACTACTTTCAAGGTTTCCTATGTGAACAAATCTCATTTAACAGACTGGCAGATGCAAAAGTAGATTTAAATTAATATAATCAACGAACATGTTGAATGCTTTGAGGAAATATTCTACAAGTGCCTGGGTCAGAAAAAATCATTTAACAGATGGATGGATAACAAACTTCACCAACCACTTGGTTGCATGAAAAATGGCATTAATAAGAACCCAAATAAGAAAATCTAATGAAACAGACACTTCAGTTGCCAAAAAAACAGATATTACAAGATCCCAATATACTTAAAGCTTTTAAGAGATTCCAAGCTGAATAGAATTTATTAAAAAAGACCATATGCTTTTACCACTTATTTCAACAGATATCAACAAGGAAAGAATTTAGAAAGGAATCACCCAAGTGTCCAGATAAGAAAATCAAACTCAATATACAAGTAGATGACAAAAGCCATATTTAAGCAGAGATGTTATGAATCTTAACATATAATAGATATTTTAATGGATATCCACAAGACTGAAAACTAAGATAAAAGAGTCAAAATGAATAATTGGAAACTGAAAAGACAACTTAAACACAAGCATATATAACTAAAACAAATCTCAAATTTGCTTGGTCAAGTGGTTGAGATGTGGCATCACCATGCAATCGACCCAGATTCAAACCTCAGGGGGCTTAAAGCTCTGTTTGAAATTTTCCCAATGCTTTTATGAAAATCAAAGCTGTATAGAAATTATTAAAAAGACCAGATGTTTAACATAGATTCAACTTAAGAAACAAGTAGATGGAAAAAGACAAATTAAAGCTTATGCTTGAGATCTTAATAGAAGCCTACAAGCCTGGAAAAGGTTTTACTAAGATAAAAGAATCAAAGTAGATAATTGGAAACTGAAATAAATAAAAAACTTAAACAAAGGACTATATACTAAAACAAATCTTGATTCTGCCTTATCAAGTGGTTGAAATTGGGAATCATCACGTGGTTGAAAGGGGGAATCATCATCATGCAAGAGATCTAGGTTCAAGCCTCGACGAACTATCCCTATTTGAAATGGATTTTCCAAGATGCATAGACATTATCAAAAAGAGCATATGCTTGACACGAATTTCAATAGACATCGATATGGATAGAAATAAATTAGTGTCCAGATAAGCAAATCAAAGATGCCCACGGGCCTAAAAATGGTTTCACTGAGATGAAAAATTCAAAACCGATTATCAAAAACCAAAAAATAACTAAAATGATGCCTATACAGCTAAAACAGATCTTGAATCTACCTTGTCGAGTGATTGAGACAGCATGTCAACGACTCAACAGGAAAAAAAAAACCCATATTCAAACATTGGTGGGCTTGGAACCCTATTCAAGATGGATAGTCCAAATTGACCAGGTCTCCACGCTCATGTGGGCTCGTGTTAAAGTGGACGAGGTTCATAGATAGGGCATGACGAGCAAAATCATTTATAAAGCACTTCCAAATTAATTAATAGAGATCTTGGATTACCTGTGGCAAGTTGGTGATCAAGGTAGACAACAAAGGTTCAAGTCTAATAATAAAGCTCTGCCTTAATATTAAAATAGATGATTTTAACAGATTTCGATTGAAAGTTCCAACATATCAATAAAAAACAATTACCTATCAAAACTATATAAAAAAACAAATCCCACTAGAGAATTTAGCATTACATGGTAAAAACATTAACACATACCTTGCAGCTATAGAAAAGGAAAAATAGATTTAATCCCATGATCAAGAAAAAATCGATTTAACAGATACCTAGCTGCAAGAAATTGATTTGATCCCCCACAAGATGAATAAAACCAAACTTTAAGAGGTACCCAGAGATTTTTTATAAATGTCAAAATGAGCAAAAGAGATCTGTATAGGAAACTGACCTGCATATTGCATTTGACGAGATCCAAAGGGGTTACACCTGTGTGGGTGAGACACCGGCTGAGAATGCTTCCCATGGTACAGGCTGCATAAAAGGTCGAGGAATACATGGTGATCTTCCTTGGCTCGCTGGGCGTCGGCACGAAAAATGCCTTTGGAGCATTGACTTTGGCAGTTGCATTTTCTGCAAAACTCCTGGTGTTGTTGAGATTCAACAGAGGATTCCTAATTCTGTTTAGAAGGGTCTTTGATGCAAATGAGCCTCCTCTGAGATGGCTCAAAGTAGAAGGAGATGGGGAATAAAGAAAGCTTGGAAAAAGATCATATGTTTGATGAGGGTGTTGTATCTGTCCAGTAAATGATCTTCTCTCTGCTTTTTTGGTTAATTGCACCGAAGAAGTGTATTCTACGGTCCAGAAGGGGGATGTGTAACTCCTTCCGTGCTCACCTTAGTGCTTACATGTGTTCTTTTTAAAAAAATAACCTCATATACAACTAATCAAATAATTTTGAAATAGGTTTTTTATATTAATATAAATTTTGTTCATTTAATTATTTGCTACTAAACTAAACACCCATGTGTTAATAATAATAAACAAGAGCAAAAGCTGCAATGCAGCTAATTCCCTGCCAAGAGGAGTGGGCCACATGGTAGCGAGTAGGACGTGAGAGCAAAAACACCGAAGCGGGAGGGTATAGGAGAGTTATGGGTTAACGTGACGACCTCGGGCACGTGACAAAGCAGCGCGACTCCATACCATAAGTAGTGTTGGAGCAGTAGAAAATAAGCATCGAAGAGTTATGGGTTAAGGCAACGACCTCTGAGCACATGGAAAAGTAGTTCCCTTCGCAACTACCCAAGTGTTGAACTTAGAAAATATTTAGAGAAAAATGCAGTGATATTGCAGTATGCGGTTTGTATCTTTGAATCTATCTCGTTGTGTTTGGAGATATTTCTAGCTGATAGGATTGTGGTGGCTATCTTTTGCACCATTCTTTGACATTGTTAATGTATATTATGGAAATTTCAACGTCTTTATTTGCTTCAGATTGTTACTTGGTTTGACAGACTATGGGGCACGTAGAATTAACGGTCACTACAAAACTTTGAAATTGGTGGAAAGCGTGAGCAGATGCCTAAACAAATTACACAATCATAGCTTATAGCTAGACTACTTGCTTGTTTGTGGTTTTATTATTAAAATGGTAACTTGTTTTTATAAACCAAAGAAAAAAAACTGATATTGTTGTCATGCCTTTGTTTGTTTTTATTGTCTTGTTTGGAGTATATTTTAGTTTTGATTTGTGCATGTTGGGTTGAATGAAAGCCAACAATGGTGGTCTAGCTGGTGTTAATGTTTATCGTGTATATAATTAAGTGTCTTTGATTACAACGACATAATATTCGTTAACAACAACATATAAATATAGATTTTCTGAAACGTGAAGATTTATAATGTATATGTTGTATACATAATATCCATTAATAGATTTTGCAGTGTTTACATGTATGGGCGAGAAGAAGTTTTAAAGTATTTATTATTATTGTTTTTTTTGTTTACTTTAAATGTGTTGTGTAATCTCCAAATTATTTTCTAAGGTTTCAGTCATTGGGTTTATCTCCAAATTCTTTTCTAAAGTTTCAGTTGTCGGGTTTTGATTATATTCTCTGAGATTTTAGTCGAGTTTCTGAAGTCTAACAAATCTTAGTTTGTGTCATTATATCACAAAAATATTTTTTATATTTGTTATGAGCATATGATGTGAAGTTTATTAAATTGTTAGTAACATGAGTTATGAATTATCTTTGGTTGTGTTTTGTATAAAGCTTTTTAAGAAGTGTGGGAATCTCATGGTGACATTTTCCATATTCTTGAACTATGCCCGATTTGAAAATCCATTTTATTAACCAATATTTGTTTTAAGATCTTCATAAGGGTCATGTGTAGAGAGTACCTGTTATCACCTAAACTGTAGTTACCCCTATGGATGTATCCACTCATGGATGGCAATAGGGAAGGGCAACTCAAAAAGGTGCAACCATGATCACCTCGACCTCCAATAGATGGTTGTCACGCCAGTCGAGGCAACCTTCACGTTATGTTATCTAGCCTAGACAACAAAGGGGGAGACCCGATCTACTCACGATCTACTCCCGACAGGAGAGATCAAAACCAAGACACCAAATCAAGTTAATTCTAAGTGAAGTAAGGTGTATGGTTTATCCTAGACCTTAGGATGAAGTCACAAGACAAGTGAGGGGTTCAATGAGTATAGCTTTGGTTCATTATTGATGTGATAGTGACTTATGATTTGTGAAATAGGATCCAGGATTAAAGTACTAGTTCAATGTGAGAGAATCCACTGCCTTGGGAACCGTGTCCAATGCAGGGTAGTTTAGGGTTTGAATTGGGGCTAACTAGTACAAGTGACAAGCTTGATCATGATACATGATGACATCAAAGGGTTTAGTTCACCACACAAAGGTCAAACCACAAGTTAATTCAACAATCTAGGAATGTCGAATTGACTTGGAGAGAAACCAGTACCTTGGGAATTGGGATAATGGAGTCAAAGTAAGGTTAACTTGTGGTTAAGGACTCCTATTGCATGAGACAAGTGGGAAATTAAAGTCTTGATGGATGAATAGGTATAGATCTAGAGATTTGATATTTGACCTAAGTGGACCACAATCCCTTGAAACTAGGAATGCTATCCCCAAGGTAAGATTTGACAAGGTGACCTACTAGACCTAGGTTTTGAATTATACACATTCCAAATCCACAAAAATCTCATGTACCCTTGTCCTAGAAGTGGGCCAGCTCACTTCTCCAAGGTGGTGTGACTTTACCCAAGGAGGCTAAAAAGTGGGATAAATCAAGTAAGACAAGTCCAATGGCATCCCAATTTTAGATCCAAGTAGTTTAGGCAAGTGAGAGTATGGATCTATAATTTCAAGGCAATCCGATGGTTAGATCTTACTAGATCTGAGTTTAAAGATACCAAGTGGTCAAAATTGGGGATTAAATCCCTTAAAATGTGGAATAGGGCCCACAAGGTAGAAATCAGAAAAGTGACAATATGGGGGTAGTTATTGGATGTGTAGATCATGAAACAAGCGAGATCTCAACTACCCATCAACTAGATCTAGGGTAACTCACCTTCCCCAAGGAGTGCGACCTCACTTGGAGAGGCTAAATTGGCCTGGGAAGAGGGTCAAATGGAGGCAAATCCTCACCAAAATATAGATCCGGGATGCCGTAGATACTATAGAGGTGGGTTTCAATATTATACCCAACAACCCACTAGATATTAGTAGATCTGAGAAAATGTAACAATGAGGGTTTGAAGAAATAAGGGTTTTATCAATTTATGAGCTATGCCAATGGATTGGATCAAGATAAGAGAAACAAACCTATGGATCTTACCTATGTAACCTTGTAGATGCCTTGATGATGATGATCTATGCAAACCCAATCAATTTGAGAAGCTTTGAGGTAGTTTTCTATGCAATCGATTTAGTCCAAGAAGCCAATGCGCCCTCCCTCTTGCACAACAAACGTCAACAATATCAGATTTGATGTAATCAAGAGATAAGACTAATGCCACAAGAGAAGTAACAGAAAGATAGCATAGATCACAATGATACTAATGATAACCCCTTGATACAAGCAAATGCCAAGAAAGTCGATTTGAAGAAGCCTTGCAAAATCGCCCTTTTTGAAGTTGCCCTCCTGTAAACAAGACAATGATTTCCAAAATAGATAGATCTTACCACAAATTCCAAATGCTAGGTTGCAATAGACTTTCCAATCACCATCTAAGAACACCAGATGCAAAGGATACCACAAGAATTTCCACAAGAAAGTTTTTCTATATTAATAATCCCGGAGCCAAAGACCCCTTACAATGAGAAGCTCTCTCCTTTAAATAGGAAGGAGAGGCAACAAAATCCTAACCACTTTTTGAATGAGTGGCTAATATTAAAAGATACAAATGTCTAATCAATGGTTGAGATGAGCTCAACAATAAAATACATGGATCACTCATAAAATATAACATAAGTGGACAAAATCGCCCTAGAAGAGGGGAATCCCACCAAATCATTATGACAAAATATAATAAGAAGCTTATGGTGGGTCCAATGGGTAATTTTAGCCACCCTTGGTCAATCCCCATAGCACAATAATAATAAAATAGTCATCAATATACCAAATCGTGCGTCTATGGTCAAATCGTAGGCCTCAAAAGACCTCATAAATCATCAGAAAGTGCCATAAGTGGTGGATGTGGGTCTCGATGAAGATGAAACTGCTGGAGGAGGTGCGGAAGACATCAATCCATCATCACTGATCATCCCAGGACAAAACATTGCCTCAGTATCCCAAATTGAATTCCTCAATAGCCATTTCTACCAATCCTGAAATGCCTCAGGAGGCGTGAAACTGCCCCAAACTGCCTCCTGGAGTGCCTGCGCTGTCAAGGTGAGGGAACAAGTGTGTCTGGGAGGGGGGTAATATGGTAAAAAAAAGTGGTTGGACCACCCCCTCCAAGCACAACGCCCTAGGTCAACCGGATAAAAATCACATCTGCTTTGACAGGGTCTCCGACAGACCAAAACTACACTGGGATAGCCTACTGAGGCTCAATCATCACTGTAAGTGCCTGGAACTGAAAAAAAAACTGTCTCATTGGACTCAGAAGGTCCAAATCCATCCAAGATGTGTACTCATACACCATATGAGTCTCTGCATGATCAAAATATATATCCAATATACCAGAACAAGTCAAATAATAATAATCTGTAAATGATCAAATACTGCTGTAAACCATGAATCATTATCATAACCCTATAGCTGCTGCATAGAATCATCATATACATGTACATAGACCATATATCATCTATCCATATCATCACAAGGTCCAACCATCTCATGTCCTATGGTTGACCTTGGTCAAACTAGTTTTGACCAAGTCAACATGACCAAATATAACTTAGACCATCATCGGAAGCTACTGCAAAGTGTCAAAGGTTAATGCATGCTATACAACTTATTCAAATAACAATTATAACACAAAGTAATCATTACTGACGATCTAAATCCAAATATATAATGTCATTAATTATTATTATTACTCAAACTAGACTTTCAAGATCATACTCACTTCATAGCTGTGATCAATTTGCTAGTGAAGGGTGAAGGCTAAAATAACTGGCTAGGCTAAGGGATGACTTGACTGACTTAACTTTGTGACACTTTGGCAAAGGGAAAGGGAATACACACCGTAGTATATACTGAATGAGCAACAACACAGGGAATGGCGGTGTCTCACAAATGGATGAGTTGTTCAAAGAGGGTTTATTTACCTTTAACAGATGCGCACAATCCATAATACAAATGAGGCCAGCAATAATTTAGATATAGCATTTAAGTTCCATTTCTTTTTGGGCCTGAAGTTTCCATAGCCTTGATCTATGTGTGTTTATAAACACATTGCATAGATTTACATTTATTTTAGGCTTTCTGTTGCAGGTGTGTTTTTAAGGCACTTGTTTACCTGAGCACTTCTAGGTGTGTCACAGACAGCTTGTTTACCTAGGTATTTACATTTCCAAAAGATATAACATTTTATTTTCATGACCATTTTCATTTTGCATGCCTTTCATTCATGTGTGTTGAAAAACACATTGCATGAACGAGCTTTTTTATACAAGATATAACATTTCATTTTTTCTAGATTTTGTATTCATGGCAGTACTAAAAGTTTTAGGTTTAGCCAACACAACTTTAGTGACTAGGGGGAATTCACAAGGAACTCCAACTCACCATAGGTAAGTTTTGTCACCAACTTAGAGCCAAGACACAATAAACAGGGAAGCTCATCCAATACAGAGGCTACAGTGGGGAAAAGATCCTCCATGTCACTAGTCAAGTAGCAAGTCAGGGTGATAAACTAAAAGGTAGGCAATGGATGGATGAAGACAATGAATAATGGAGCCAACACTAGCAAGCCAAGGTATGGTGGAATGATCACCTCTATTCTCCCTAAGGAGGGTAAAACCAATGAGTATGAATAGTGACCTTCTAAGTCTGAGTAGGGACAATATAATATATATAATAAGATCAACTAGGTCCACATATCTATATGATCGCCAGATCATGACACTAAGTGCTAAGACATGCTATAAGAATAAGTATAAAAGCAATATAACCATAACACAATGATATACCTGCTGAGTCATATACCTGAATGCTCATCAACCTGTACCATCATCTGTCCTCTGAAACTACTGCTGTAACTCTGGGCACTACTGACTGCTCTGTACCAATGGTATAATGGCTACATCGGTCATCTCTTTGAGTGTCCTGAGACTCAGTCATGGCATGGGGAATACAACTGCTGTCCAAAATTTGATAGTGATCCAATATAGATGCTCGTCTCAGCATCTCAAATGTAAGGGAACTCGCTGAATAGTGTACTGGCATCAGAAAAATAATGTATGGTAGCCCAGCTACTATATATGTGATAACAGTACCTTTGCTTCAAGTCTTCAAAGTGTGTGCTTCAATACGAAGGTTCTTGTTACCTTTTTCTATGATTTTTTTGTTGTTGTTTGTACTATGAAATCAGGTGTAATGAAACTATGAAGTTTTTTTAATGTTTTGACTTCAACCTCTAGAGCTTGTTTAGTTGGATTTCAAGGAAGGGCTTGGAGAAAAACCACTTGCAACCTATGGTTGATTTATATATAGAGAAATTTGTGGCCTTTCACTAAGGCCAAACCTACCACTAGGATCAAGGTGTTAGGAGGCTGAGTTTTAAAACTAGATTCTCTAGAATGAACCCCTAGACTCAGTGGAAGATGAATTTATCAACATTAGCCAACATAAATTTTCTCTTAACCTCGTCCTATGGGAGACAATATTTTATCAACATCGGCCAACACAAATTTTATCTTAACCTCATCCTATGGGAGACAATATTTGGAGGGCCAATCCAAAAGATCATTAGCAGATCAAGTTCCATGCCTAAAGTGTCTTTAGGTTTCCAAGCAAAAGGATTCAAAGAATGGAATCCCCTTACAGAGAATCAAAGGAGGAGAACAAAAAAGGTAATGATTGTTGAATGATAGGCTAAATGAAGGGATTATTAATTCCAAGAAAAAAAAGTGTTTAACTACTTCCTAGGCCTTCGATTGCTCTAAACAACAAAAATAGTAAAGATCTTAACATGAGATTAAGGAAGCAAATGGGTTTGTAGAGAGATTCCTTTCGAAGAAAAAAACACATTGAATTAGAGACCTTCCAAGCTTCCTTATGCTCCACTCCACTCTTTTCCACAATCACATAACCCATATAATGGCTTAAGTATTTTCAATCAATTGTTGAAGACTTATCCAAATATCCATTAGTGATACAATGACACATTAGATCACTATATATATTTTAAGTGATTTAAATACTTTCAATATATATACAACTATATAGTGAAGAATAACTTAAATACTATCTAGTTTAAAGACTATAGTTTATATGAATATAAGTCTTTAAGAAGGGTTATTCTAAACTATTAGTGAGTTAAGGTATATATATATATATATAATTCAATGGTGAAGTATATTTTGTTAATAATGATTCATTGCTGAGTCAAGTCAAGTCACATACACCTTTTATATATCTCTCTATCTTTCAACATCTAATTTAGTGGTTAAATATGCCGTCTAAGTTACCGCCCTAAGTTACTTGGACTAGGCTTACGGCACACTATTCTATAATTGGAGTTAATTGGCAATTTGGCAGGGCTAAGGGTTTCACTAAAATGCTAGTGTATACGCTATGGTGTGGGAGTTTACGGTACTTAAGCGATGGGTTGACGGCTTCCGTTCCCTTGAATGCTCGATGATTCCGAATTGTAAGTGATGATATAATTGGTTAATCCATTTCCTTCCAGCCTGTCCTTTATTTCAATTTCAATCGTTGCTTCTTTCATAACAACTAAGTCGCTACATATATCATACGTTCTTCATGTTGCCTGCCTACACAATGGCTTGGACTCCGCATTAAAATCACTTCGGATCAGGAGAGGAGGGCAAGGATGAAAATATTCATCGTGCAATCCCAGAAGTGATCAACTTAACTTATTTTTTGAGAGGATCATATTTGTTCTTTATCTATTCTTTGGTTCCTGATTAGCTGTTAAGGAGCTCCTCCGTTCTGTTCTTTATTCTTGACTGTTAGATTTGTATTGTCAATCGTTTCAAGGGAGTATTGAAACCATGCTGCGGGCGATACAATTTATGTGCCCTTGTTGCAGCATATGTGAGGACGATCCCAACCTTTTGGTAGAAAAGGATTATGAGATTAGGGAGCTTTTGGTGGAGAAGATATATCAGATTGGGGAGGTGATTGGGCAAGGACGGTTGGGAGTAGTGCACAAGTGCATTCACAGGAGAAACATACAAGAATTCACCTGTAAAAAGATGCTTACTACCAAGAGTGCATATAATGAGATCACTATACTCGAATACCACTTATACAACGGACCCCGGAATCTTGAGTATCAGAGCTCACTGCTGGCTGGAGCGAGATAGATTGTCAAAGAATGTCTACATGATTTCAGATCAGCTCTGTGATGGAGGAGATCTCCAGCATTTGCTCAAACGAGCGTGGCCATGATATTCTTTCTCCGAGACACACCACCACAATAATCCAATCTCTTGTCTAATCCCTTAAATTCTGCCAATCTCCGAAAGTCATTCACAGAGAAGTAAAACCATCGAGCATTTTTATGGCAAACAGTGTAAATTCTTCTTCATGGGCTTTTAAACTTGGAAATTTTGATTGGCGTTGAGAACCATGAACCAAGCCTATTACCGATTGGGGTAAGACAACTTTTTTATTGTTGTTGGCAATGTGCCCCTTACATTCTTGAAACGATAGACATAAAAACCAGGAAGCCACTGGTTTTCAACTAACTGGTTGAGCATCTGTGGTTACAGGGATAGGTAGAACTTAAAACTGCAATCTACGTGTTTCTGTTGAAATTCTAGATTGTGCATTGGAAAGATTGGCAATGTGGAAGCTGAAGAGTGCTGAAGGGGGGAGCCCTTGGATGCAGACCTTCAACAATCATGTGGGAAGACAAGTTTTGGAATTTTATGCATTTCCCACTCTGGAAACGCTGATCGTACAGGATTTTAGTTCTTTGGATAACTTTTCTTCATTGCAGGATAATGCAATGTTCAAGTTGAAGTGTTTGCAAATCTTACACGGCAGTCCACGGCAGTCGAATAAGGGATATGCCCCAAGGAATAGAAGGGCTGTAGAGCCCCTCATATCATCAACTCAACACTCTCCTGCTGCCGGGCTATAAATATTCATTGTTGAACCTTCACCTTGCATTCAGCTCTCACATTTCAGAGTGTCCTCAAATAATTGCTGATTATTTGCGAAACAAAGCATTTCTATTCGTCTATCCAATGGAGACCGTCAAACCTCTGGAGAGTGTGCTTTGCATGAAGGGTGGAAACGGGGATTCAAGCTATGTATACAATTCCTCTGCCCAGGTAATTCCATCTGAGTTTTCATAACTTACAATTTCAAGTTATAACTTACCCATTTCATTGCAATGATTCTTGTGCAGTTAAAGATGGTTCTCGCCATCAAGCCCATTCTGGAGCATTCCATCTACAAGAACGTGAGATCTGTAGATAACGTGTTTCGTATTGCAGATTTGGGGTGCGCAACGGGGATGGATACTCTTCTCGCAGCTAACACCATCGTCAGAGCTGTGGAACTAACATTCAATCGGCATTGCATGGACATGCAGCCAGAGTTCCAGGTTTACTTCGCCGATCTGCCATCAAATGATTTCAATACACTGTTTCGAACGTTACCTCCACTCAAAGCCACGGATATGCCCCAAGGAATAGAAGAGCCTTCAAAATTCAAAGCTGGATAGTAGTTTGCTAGAGAAACTCCCTCCTGAAATTTTGAAGACTAGCCGAATTAAGGTCGAGTTCAACTGCAAAAATCCAATGCTGAAAACAGATAAGTTTTCTACGGACTCTCTAGAAACTGAGTAATCGTTGCCAATGTATTGGCGAGTTCTTCGGTAAGATTAGTTGTGGCCAGTGTCTTTCCAAGTCATCTCCTAATCCTGGGTGAATACGGATTGGGAGATGCTAAAAGCTCTTCATTGAGGCGAGGAATACGCGATAAGACCTTTGAATAGCCGTACCAAGCATTGTTGCACCAAGACACTTGGCAGTTTTATAAAATTTTAATTAAAAAATTAATTTTATTTATTTTTAAATTTTAATAAATTGAAGCATTCTGGCATGGATTTATGTCCCATCAGAAGTGTTTTAAACCAATAACAAATTCAAAATATCCTATTTTAAAAATTTAAAAATTTATTTTAATTTTCAAAATATTACGTTTAATATAATTTTTTTACAAAAAATCATAAAACATTATAAAAATTTATGTGTAGAAAAAGCGAATAATATTAGTCAATGCAGTTTGACTTTCCAATCGAAAGTATATCCCCTCCTTGGTAGGGAATAATAATAATAAAAATCAAACCAATGATATATTCAAATATTTTACATTAAAAAAATGACTTTTGTTACCTTGCCATGTCAATTTTAATTTATTTAATGTACAAATTATAAAAACAAGAAAAAGGAGAATTTGAATTTTCCCATATAAATAAAATAATATGATTTCATGGCCAAAAATGTCGACCAGATCCGCCCATATTTCAAGAAAAAATGTGAAAAGCAATTAGCTTTTTGATGGACTGTGAACGAGGTGGTTATGCAATTGGTTTTCAAAGATTTTGACTTCAATTATGCAAGTGGATTAAGGGCGTGAAAATTATAGGCTATGTACTGAATTCTTATTCATATATTTCTCTTAGATGCTCTTACATTTGCTTAAAGTAGCCTCGTGATTGGGAGCTCAATCCCAGACGATCAATGGAGGAGGGTTTCTACAGGTAGCTCAATGGCGGAGGGGCGATGGAGGGTTTCTACAGGTAGCTCAATGGAGGAGGGGCGATGGAGGGTTTCTACAAGCGTTTTGGGCGAGGGTTCGAGGATATCCTGTTTGGGCAAATGGAATGTTTAAACAGCTGATACTGGTTGCCGGAAATGTCGATGTAAGGGTTTTAACTTGAGTATTTTTGGAAGCCGTTGTCAGCGACATGTTATAAGGGGGTTATATCACTGTATCGACGGGATTTAACACCTTTTCAGGCTACTAGAACTACTACAACTCGGTGCGGTTGGTATCGACGTTTGGACCACATCACTGTCAGTATTACATTACTAAAAATACCCTCGTTTATTTCCATTCTGGCTGCCATTTGGTGTCTAAACGGATATCCTCTTGTGGTCGGTGTTGCCGTTGGCATTGACATTGTGGGTGACACAACTGACAGGGTTTTATTGTCGGCTAAGTGTGAAATAGAACCCGTGACTGCAAGTTTAACCCTGGGTGCTGTGTCTTCTGGCTGCCGGAATGGGGGATAACATGCCAAATTCCGTAATCCCAGCGGACAACAATATGAACATCTCGGACTTCATGATTGAGGAGGCCGGTTTATTTAAACCGGATTCTTTCTTCAAAAACCAGCTAAAAGGGAAATGGGCACTTAACACAAATTCTCGACAGGTGGCGCCTCGTGTCAAGTCGACAAAGGGGCATCTGTCTGTGGGGAGGACACCTGTTGATGCTTCGGGTTCAGACCCATCTATTGGTAGTGCTAGGGGGATGCCTGGACTGGGTAACTGTGACAAAACAATGCCTTCCTCTCACGCGACTAGAAGGCTAAATGAGAAATATTTTTGTAAACCTGGGGAGGTCTGGTTAACGGTGGGAAGAGATGTAGGGCTGGAAGAAATCGTGGAATTCAATATGACGGTGTTGGTTGGCAAGTTCTCGTACCATGCCATGAATCGAAAAGACATTGTTAAATGGGTTACGGAGAAGTGGAATCCCATTCTGAATTACAGCCCCCAAATTTTCGCAATGGCTTGTGGCTGGTATGGTTTTAAGTTTGAACAAGAAGCACATTGCTCCATCATTCTGGAGAGACTGTGGCTTTATGGTGCGAGTAGCTTAATGTTACAGAAATGGCAGACCGATTTTGATCCGGAAACTGCTTCGGTTCGGCTTCGACATTTGTGGGTACTCCTTCCTGGACTTCCACTGGCACTTTGGAACCGTGGGGCTTTCGAAGCCATTGGTAATTGTATTGGTCGGTTTCTTCATGTTGATGAGGATCATCTTACTGGGTTTGACCGCCATATGGGTCGGGTACTTATTGAGGTGGATATTTCTTTGGGGCTTATTGATGTTCTTCACATTAACTGGCGTGGCCGTAAGCTCTCACAGATCATCGACTATTGGGGCATCCCCTTCCGCTGCTCAAATTGCAAAGGGGTGGGGCACTTGTGGCGTTAATGTAAGGCACGGGCATCTTCTGGTCGTCTAAAGGAAGGGGGACCTTTCTGGTCATCTGATGATGGTAGTGACATCGAGTTGGATGCGCCAGGCTCGCTGGACGGCTTCTCCAACAGGGTTCCCACCCTTCCTTCTCCTGACTTGGCCTTGTTTCGTAAGTTGGAAACATAGGACCCTATCTTTTTCCAGTCACTAAATGATTTGGACATTTCATTTATAAATGCTTTAGATATAAACAATGGAAATAATGGAAATTATTTGAGTCGCCGTCATCACATTACTATGGCATCAAAATCCTCTGGGTCTGAGCAGGTTACTAATGAATCGCCTAGGAACGATGTCCCTGTCTCTGAGAATGAGCCGTTTGTGAGAACGAATATTAGTAGCCCATCCGATTCCTCCCCGGTTTTATCTGTCTCCCCCGGTCTACCTACATCCGTTTCCCCGACTATTATTATCTCCATTGATTCTGAGCTTCCTAACCCTGCACCGGATGTATTTGTGAGTGGGGAAAATGAGACGAATCCCAGTGGGATTGCTCTTGATTCTGTTGTAAGGGTGGAGGGGACCAATGGACATAATCCTGTGAATCTGTCGGGGATAGATTGTCACAATGTGGGACCTGGTATGACATCGGATCCAATAGATAAAATTTTACTTATTCCATCATATTCAGATATGGTAAAGAAGACGCCCATCCCTACATTTTTCAAAAATCGGATGGTGGATGTGATTGAACCGACATGTGAGGATTTGGTGGGTATTTCGGGTATGAAGAACACTGGCCCGGATGGGGATATTAATAACAATAACTCTGTGATACTTCCTGAAACATTAGGAGACATTTGTGTTCAAAAGGGGGCACATAGGGGTGGACTGGCCCAGGATTTCTCTCCATTGAAAACGAGAAGTGCCAGAAAAAAACAAGAAGGTCACTCTGGGGGGGATGGAGGATGACCAATGTAAGGTAGAATCCCCCAACTCTTCTGATACCCGGGCTCTTAGAGGAATGAAAGCCCTTGCAAGGGTTCGAAAATGATTTTTTTCTCTCTAAATATCCGGGGTGTGGGGGGTCTACCCAAACAATTGGCCCTCAAACGTGTACTACATATTATCAATCCTGATTTGGTACTTCTTCAGGAAACTATGGTTTGCGGGGAGAAGGCCCGCATTTTTTTTAACAAAGTTAAGCCGGGTTGGATGGTGTGCACTATGGATGCTGTTGGTTTTTCTGGTGGTCTCTTAGCTGCTTGGAACCCTTTGGTTTTGAGACTAAATCCATCTATCATCACTCTGGGTATTTTATTGTCTGGAAATATGAGGGGATCGGAAAAGAACATAAATATTATCAATTGTTATGGACCTTATTGTGATAGGGTGGCTTTCTGGGACATGGTTGTCTCGAGTCATCTGCTGGAATTGGAGAACTTAATTCTTGCTGGGGATTTGAACTTCACATGGGGGGATGAGGAATTCTAGGGAATATTAGCTAGGCGGGATCCCCTGGGATCCTATTTCAGTAATCTTTTCACGAAATTTTCCCTGGTTGATGTGGCTCCGTGGCCATTGGCTCCAACTTGGTCAAATGGTAGAAAGGATGAAAATCTGATTCAGAAACGCATTGATCATTTCTTAATCTCCGAATCTCTTCTAGATTGCTTCCAGAATTACAGGTCCTGGATACAACAAATTAAAATTAGTGATCATCTTCCTATTATTTTTCAATTTGATGTGGAGGCCTCACACCACTTTTTCCCATTCAAATTCAACTCCACATGGCTTTCGGATGTTGAATACACTACGGGAGTGAGAACTAAATGGCAACATATGGATGTTTCGGGGGAGAGATTTGTGATGGAAAAGCTGGCGGTGAAACTCAAGGCCATTAAAGATTATACTATTTTGTGGGAAAAAAATAAAAAAGCATTGATGGGAACAGAACTTGCTGAGATAGAAAAGGAAATGAAAACATTGATGCAGCGATCTGTGGGTCCTGGGCTAATCCTAGCGGAAACTACAAAACTCTCTTCAATGGAGAGCCGAAAATTGAATATTCTTCTTATTCAGGAGGAAACTTGGAGGTTGAAGAGCCGTGCCATATGGCTCAAAGCTGGGGACCTGAACACAAAGTTTTTTCATCAATTCGCGGATTCTCGAAGGATGCAAAAGTCCATTTGGGATCTTAATGATCACACGGGTCGGTGGATCAGGGGGGATGAGGAATTGATGAATGAGGCAGCTCGTCACTTTCAGGAATACTACTGTGACCCAAAAAACACAACATTGGCAGAACAATTTAAGATTATTAAGGAATACCCTCGGATGTTTAATGATTTGGAGGGGGACTGTATTTTTATGGATGTTACTTTGATGGATGTGGAAAACACCTTGCGGGGTTTTTCTAAAGATAAATCTCCTGGCCCGGATGGGTGGTCGGTGGAACTATTTATCCATTTCTTTGATATTATGGGGGAGGAACTCCGAATGGCTGTGGAGGAGTCTCAGAAATTAGGCACTGTCTCTGGGGCAATAAACTCAACTTATTTGGCACTCATTCCGAAAACGTCCCATCCGAATAATTATAATGAGGTCAGGCCTATTGCCCTCTGCAATTTAATCTACAAGATTATAGCTGATCGGATCAAAACAATACTTTCAAGACATATATCCATGGAGCAGTATGGTTTTCTACAGGGCCGTCAGATACATGATGTTGTGGGGGTGACTTAGGAAATTTTTCACACAGTAAAGCAGAAGAGACTTGATGCACTCATCCTACAATTGGACTTGGTGAAAGCATATGATCGGGTGGACTGGAATTTCTTGAGATTAATTCTGATCCAGATCGGCCTGCCATGGAAGGTGATGAAATGGATTATGGCCTGTATAACTTTGGTTAATTATGCTATACTGATTAATGGTCATCCAACGGAATTCTTTAAAGCATCCCGGGGTCTTCGTTAGGGTTGTCCACTATAGCCACTTCTTTTCCTATTGGTCATTGAAGGACTGAGTCTATCCATTCATAAGGCAAAAAGGGAGGGGCTGATTATTGGCATTAAAATTACAAGAGATATTTCTGTTACACACTCTCTTTTTGTGGATGATGTTATGCTTTTCGGTATGGGTATCCTTGCTGAGTGGATCCAATGTAAGAAGATACTTGACTTATTCTGCTCGGTTTCTGGTATGATTATCAGTTATATAAAATCTCAATTTTTGAAACATTCCCTGTTGGCTGATGTGGAACAGTCGATAAGTTCTGTTTTGCCTTTAAAATTCAAGGAGATCGATGCTGGAACGAAATATCTGGGTTTCTTCATTAAGCCTGCTAATTACCTGATAAATGACTGGACATGGCTTGTTAGACGATTTGAAATGCGTATTAGTCATTGGAGCTTTCGCCACTTATCCATGGGCGGCAGACTTACGCTGGCAAAAGCTGTTCTGCAGAATTTAGGTGTCTACTGGTTTTCACTGTGTAAAACTCCAAGATCCATCCTCAGTCTTATTCGGAGGAAGCTGTTCAGCTTCTTATGGTCGGGTGGTGGAGCACAAGAAAAATTTCATCTTATGAAATGGTCTGTTTTGGCCCGTCCCTGGAACTTGGGGGGATGGAATATAAAGGAACTGGATCTTTTTGTCAAGGCTCTACATGCAAAAAGCCTTTGGCGTGCACTCTTTGATAATTCTGTTTGGGGGAGGATTATCAGAGCCAAGTACCTGAAAAATACTTCTGTTGCAAGTTGGCTTCGTTTGGGTCGTCCTGCTACTATGGGTGTATAAAATTTTTGGAATAAAATGATGGGATCTTTCAATTTTATTGCGCAATGGATTGCATGGATTCCTGGTAATGGTCGTGACATTAAACTGGGACTTGATCCGATCTTAGGGGGACCAACTGGACATATCTTGTCGTTGGAATTAAGGACCCACCTCAGAACAAATGGATTTTGCACTCTTGTACATGCGGCTGGTCAGTATAAGGATGGGCGTTCTCTATGGATCTCAGCTCCACAGCTGGGATTGACTGGCACTTTGGGGAATGAATGGGAAGAATATATCAGGTCGTTTTATCAATCAAACATTCAATTATCTGACTCATCGGACAGACTAGCTTGGTTGTGGAATGTGTCTTGTGGCAATGTTTCAGCTAAATTGGCATATGATGCAATGTTTGCTGAGTCTCATACTGAGACTCGGTGGTGGGATAAAACTATCTGGAAGCTAGCCATACCACTCAAGATAAAATGTTTTATTTGGCTAGCGTTATGTAACAAGATTCTTACTTGGGACAATTTATGTCGTCGTGGTTTCATTGGGCCGGGATGGTGTCCCCTCTGTTGTTCACAGGAGGAATCCGTTGCTCACCTTTTCTCCTCCTGTCCTTTCATCAGGGATCTTTGGAAGCAAATTGCAACTATCTCTGGTATACAATTCCGCTGGAGACATCCTTCTCTTTGTGAATGTCTGGGTGCATGGTCCCGTATTTCCAGTGGTTGCACTGAGCTCCCATACTTTATGATCTGGGAGGTGTGGAAAGCTCGCAATTCTCGAATATTTGAAAATTCTATACCTTATCGTGATGGAATCTACTTTAGAACCCTTGCTGCACACAAGGAATATATTTCAATTCATGGAGCTGTTGGTGGCAGGAATGCTCTGGGTAAGAGATGTCGGATGGCTCCTCTGGTCCTGATGTACCCATGTGGCTTCTTTGATGGGGCTGCTGTGGGTCGAAATGGGATGGGAGGGGCAGGTGCAACCATTCACATTACCAACACTGTCTCTTTCCATATCTGGCTAAATTTGGGTATTGGATCCAATACAAGGAGTGAATTATGTGCCCTATGGCTCTTGCTATTCTTTGCTCGATCGAGGCAGATTTCCTCACTTGTGATAATGGGTGACTCGTTATCTATTATCTCTTGGGCTAAAGGAAATTCTCCACTCAATGTTCTACTACTCACTCACTGGATGGAAGCGGCTCGAAAGCTAATCCTTGAATTTGAGCACACTCATTTTGCTCATATCTACAGAGAGGTTAATACGGAGGCGGATATGCTCTCCAAGCAGGCTCTTAATTCTCAGGTGGGGGTCATCATGTGGCAGGAATGGCGGGAGGATATACTTTTTTCTCATGGTTCTTATCATTTACATTGGACATGATGCATATATTTTTTCTATTTATACACTCATTTTGATATCATTTCAGTTATATGCGGCATTGATATTTTTATATGACTAATAGTTCTATGTGCAGATCCTTAAATTGCACAGGGTCCAACTCCTTGTTGGGCGATTTTCCATATCCACAATCATTTTGCGGCTTATATACTTCAGCCTCTTTCAGCAGCTGTTTGGGTTACTTTCAATTCGGATGTAATAACGTTTTTAAAAACTTAGCTATATGCTGATGTATTTTTCTTTGATTATCTGTTACTCTTCTGTCGTCAATGCCTTTGGATGGGCTATGGTATTAGCGGCCGACATACATGGGACTTATATTATATTATGTTATGTACATATTTGTTGCTGTGGCATATGGTTACTGTCCATCTACAGGATGTCTTCCTGTTCTGACTAGTGGATACTTTAGTGACATGTGGCTCAATTTTATGGGACTGTTCTGAACTAGTTGTTGACACTATGCTGTCTATTCGACAGTTTTCTCCTTGGTCCTTCTACTGACAGGGATTGTTTACCTATGTATGGTTTGACAGTTGGATATATTTACTATTCCGCATATTAATAGTAAGTTGAATTTTTCTATGGAAAAAAAAGTGGATTAAGGGCGTAGTAATGTGGCAAGTTCTCACTCAGAAAAGGTTGATGCGCAGTCCACTTTATCTGCATACATACATAGCAAGACACATGTAATACGTGACCTTGTACAAATCGAATCCATCGAATCCAGGTAATACATGATTTTAACGAACTTTTTCAAGGTAAGTTTGTTATGAAGTTTTTGATTTTATTTATACCATAGGTTAATAATAATAATAATTATTATTATTATGCATTTGACATGGTACATTATTGAATCTAGTGCTTTATCTTTAGTGTCTATTGATCATATGGTGATTTATCTTTAATGTCTAATTAAGCCTAATCTTTACAATGACCTGGTGGTCAGGCTTAATTATATGGTATTATATGATTAATAAGAATAAGTAATTTTGTTATAAGGCCTTTACTTATGATGATATTTTAATTTTTGAGTAGAGAATAAGGTCTCTATTTATGATGACATTTTAATTTTTGAGTAGAGAATGGTAAATGTTGAATTGTAAGTATTTGAAATGGAGTTCCCAATTGGATATGTAATTATTCAGATGTATATACTTATTGTTGTTTAGACGCTTCCTCTAAATATGGCATAAAAGGGTGGGAAACTACCTCAAAAGGTATAATGCATGGCAATTTTTTTGAACTTCTTCGTTATTAGTTGAGCTTTGTTCATTAATAACTTTTGGTTCCACTAACGTCAATGGAGAACATTTTGTTGAAATAATGCCTTGTCCAGGTAAATATAATAGACAAAATATCCATTATAAAATACTTTGGGCATATTTTGTATATTAATCATAACACTTTGTAACAAAGCTATGGTGAACCGAACATAACAAAGAGATCCAATATAACAATATTTAACTATCACAACTTAGTATATTATGCCTATAGCGCTATTCAAGGGATTCTTTCATTGGCCCATAAAGCTAAACAATCAATCTATGGCTTAATAGTCCACTAGTTGACCCTTTCAATAGTCCATTGTTTAGATAATTTTGTATCCTTGGAATTTCATTCGTTTGATAGACGAGGAATCTAGCTATAGTGCCCATAAATGATTTTTCATTGAGAAAACGCCTTTGGCATAATTATTATTATTTAAGGTTAGAACTAAGTGAGACACCAATTTGGTGTATGAGATCCTCTTGTTTGTGGGATGAGGGATTGCACATCAATGTAATGATGTAATTGCAAAAGTTTATAAAAGTGTGCATACCTTACCCTCCTCTGAATTTGAACCTATGACCTCTTAAGAGGAAACACAAGTTCTTAATCATTAGGCCCACTCAAACTATAGTGATGCATGGTTAAATTATGTTTTATTTGAACATTTTAAAATAAAAGCATTTCACAAAGTTTTTTTTTTAAATAAAAAGAGGATCATTAATTACCATTATATGTATATATGGGGGATTAGAAATTCATCATCTACACATTCGTATTGCATTTGTCTCATGACTAACGATTTGAGGATTTCAATTTATTTGATATGAATTGGGATGACAAAATATTATGGAGTTCTTTAAAGGAAGTGGAAGCACCATACTAGGTAAACTTCACTGAAATTGGAGGACATCGTAATTATGGCCATAGAGCTTATGGCTTGAAGTCTAAAGATTTTGAATGTGAATTTCACAATGGAAGGGATAATAGCTCAAATGAGAGAGTTGTTCCAGGATCTCGCCATTTATTATGAAGGAACGGTGTTGTTGGCTTGCTATCAGCCTGTAGAAATATGGGCATATGACAGGATGGCAATAACACTTTAAATAGTATGGGTTGGCAAGTGCGGGAGGAGTCCTTCTTGACTCTGAGGGAAACAAGGTGAAAGACTTTGCTTGGGGAATTGGTAGGAGGACCAAAATGATGCGGAGTGGCTCGCGTTGATCAAAGGAATGGAAATCACAAGGAATGAAGAAATCAAGGATCTTGTGGCCTTTGGAGACTTAATGTTGGTACTAAGGGAAGCTAGAACTTTGGCCAAAAAACAAAGAAATCCCATCTTTAAGCTCCATCATCTCTTCAATTTCATGGCTAAAGACTTCAATTCCATCAACTTTCTTCACGTTTTGAGGAATAATAATCAGAAAGCAGATATCATGGCCAACATAGGTGATGGTCTAGACTGTGGAATCTCGATCAGTAATGGTCAAGATCTTGGAATCAATTGGGTTCCATAATCTTTGCCCCCTTCCAGTTTTGACGATGAAACTCAAGCATGCTCCAAGTTTTGGAAGTGGTGTTTCCCTTTGGCATGGGATAACCCTCATTTGATCTCTATGAACTATAGTCCCGTTTCAAATTCGATTTTCAGTTATTGCAATATTTCCGTGGGATCCTGTAACATCCCTCAAATTCAACCCCTATTGTTATTACTCTTGTAAATGTAATTATGAATTTTGTAATTGGCCATGGTGAGGAGCTCAAGGCCAAGGCCCCACTAGTGGACTTTGTGAGTATTGCTACTTTATTCATAAATGTTATTATAGACCTAGGAGACAAAAAGGATTACACAACTAAAAACAACGGGAAATTAAACATGTATAGGAAGACCCTAAGAACCTAAATGGCGATGTCTAGGAGTCTCTCGATTCACTACGGTAACCTTATTTTCCGGGTTGAAGGTCTAAAAGAGTAAAACTAATCTATGATGAACAACCCTAGGATAATGACAGTAGTAGTGCGATACAAAGTGAATAGCCGATACTTATGACCTAGGTGTTAACATAAAATTATGTGTTATGACACTTTATACTATGGATGATTTTGAAATAATTATCCTAATAAGTACTATCCTATTTTCAACAAAAGTGTGTTAGATAAGCAAAAAAAAAGAGGAAAAACTCAAATTTATTAAATGAAGATATTAATAACTATAAAGTGATTAAATTTGAACCTTGGATATCACAAAGTCATTACAAATTATCCTTAACAAATAATTTGTTTGCACATCTTAACTGATATTTATTAAGTAAGAAGTATATATAAAAATATAAATACATAGTGGGATGATATATAAATAGGCACACATGCCATGAGAGAAATATACAACATATACATAAATTAATATCTATATAAATGTATTACACGATGGTAGGGATTTATATATGTTACATATAAATATTTGAACATATGTTTGGAATAATCTGCACTTTAAAAAGAAGGATTGTGTATTAGTATTATATAGCAAGGTATAGAGGCCACTTTTATAAGAATATATGCATGGACTCAATATATAAAATAATTTAAAATATGATTAATTATCATAATTAAAGTAGTCATTATTGTTAAGGTAAAGGAGATAAATAATATTATTGATAAAGGTATAAGTTATTACCTTAATATCAAATGTGATATTGGTATGAATATTATTATTATATATGGACAAAGGAACATTCGAGTTAAGTCAATTCTTGGAAAATAGTGATAAATCTTTATAAAGTAAATATGAATAGCCTAAAGCTAAAGTCATATTAAATAACAAAGACAAAAATTATACTACACTAAACATCCATTTGCAACCCTATATATAAACATACGTATGGTTTAATTGGAATTCCTTTAAAAAGGAGTTTGGCCCTATTATTTAAATATGATAATATTTCTTTTGGTTATACGAGGATTATGAAGTTTTTAAAATACGACATATTCCACTCACTCGACTCGGAAGTGGAGAATTAACTTAGTTTGGAGAGTGGGCGTTAAAGTCTACGTGGAGATGATTGGTTCAACATTACTGCCACAACAGAAATGTAACCATTACTTAATATTGGTGGTTAGTGATTGTCTCAATATTGGAGCACTACCATTGCCATATGGCATGAGTAGATCAACACGTTTTTTTTTTTCCACTACCCTCGGTCACTAGTTTTTGGGAGAATCCGAAGCTACTCTACCGGTTCCTTGAGTTAGCATGGAGTTATATATTTATGCAAAAATAGAGGACAAGGGGATACACGATCTTCTCGATAATTCATTATGCTGCTAAAACTTTAGGAAAGGATCGCTGCTCGGCGATTAGGAAAAAAATAGAGGAGAGGGGGATGGCATCCGAGTGGAGGAATAGACTGGAGGACTGTGTAACAGTATTCAAAGAAGAAGGGCGCAACCTTTCTATTCGTCTTAGCAGGCGATAGGTTCACATTCATTTCCTTTCGTTGATTATTTATCTAAGTTGTAAATTGTATGATGCGTATAGGAGGATGCAACTCATTAGATTGAGTAATATGTTTTATTTTATATTATAGATTTAATTTATTGAATAGAGGAGAATGCCCCTTTTCAGAGGTCGCAGCCGAATCCTTAAATAATCTAGAACACGTAGTTGATTGAGCGACTTGAAGAGAGTCTGTTTTGGAGTAAACCTTAGTCCCTTCCTTATTGTCCATAATCATTTCATGGAAGTAACACCAAATATATTTTATTATCAGTAGAAGCCTAGTCATAGGTTAACTTGAAGAAGGGTATGAATACTTGGGAAAATTCCTGGAGTAAGAGGCGGATGCATAAAACTAGATACATAATGGATCTTTGTATGGTTTTGAGAGTTAGTGGTTTTGATCACCTGCGTTGAAGGATAGATATAAATCGCTGAAATTCACTTAAAGACCTCAACAGGTCTCTGCAGGTAATTTTTTTATTATCTTTGCGTGTCTTTATTTTGTTAGACGATTGGCTCTGCCTTGTGAGGAGAATCGCTGTGTTGAAGTTTAGATCTTTGAAGACGGTACACCGTGTATGTTGACCAGATGGATCTCTGCTTGAAGGTTTGTTTAAAACCATGTAACACCATGGCCTACCTCTGCAAATAGGATTTATATGCTCTGTAGTATGTTTTGATATTCTTTTTAGATCTTGAACTTGGAGTTCTTTCCTTTTGTTCGGTGTCATACGAGAAATCCCAGGCATATACTCTGTGTGCATGTTAATTTATGATGTAATCTTTGGTTGGGTAAGGATAGAAAAAAAAAAGAAGATGATAAAGAATATCTACAAATATTTTTTATTATGTGTTTGATTTCGTTGGATACTATTATAGATAAGAGTTACAAAAGAAAGGATAGTGTAAAGTTTTAGGTCATTATGTTATTTTAAATGAATATCCTTATTTAAATCTATTGGCTAGTATTAAGGGAAATTTGGATTATGGTGTTGGGTATTTTATTTAAGTCAAATTATTTAGATACAAATTATGACCTCTAAGCATTACTTGGTATAGACCATGTGGTAACACATTGTAATAAATGATATGAGAAATGACAAGGTGTGATATTACTATATAAAGTTTTTACTTATGTGATAAGGAATAATAATGTGAAAGGGGTATGTTATTTATTTATAAAATGAATATTATATATATATAAAGATTTAGCAAAGTAGGAGGATAAAGGGTTATATTATCTTTGGGACATTAAATATGTAATAATGGTCAAACAAGATAATACGTAAACACTCAAAATGTATGGAGTAAAAGAGGGTAATTCTCCTTTATCCAACTAAAGGTAAGATTATACATTATGTTGGGTAGAGTTAGCTTGTATAGACTTTGGAAGAGTGAAACTTTCTTTTAGTGCAACATCAATGTTGCAGGATGTACTCTCCTTTATTTTAATATAAAACCCAACCCTTTGTGGACTAGCCTGTGTACGGGTGAACCACGTTGCTTTGGTCTCTTGTATTTGTCTTTGGTCTCTTTTGTGTGTATATGCTTGTGATGGGATTGGTTATTTATATGCATACTTTGTAGATCGTTTGTTCATATGGCTTATTCTTTTGGATGTGTATGTACATTATGGTGATTATATGATTTTCTTTAAGTTATATTAATAGTTGATGTTTTATCACATTGTAGAATGTACCTTGGCAAAGGGCCTTCCATGTTAAATGTGTTAAAAGATAGTTCAGATTAAAAGTTGTTGAAATGAGGATCACAAAAATGTAGGTATTATTTAATCCAAGGTTGAAAATCTTAAATTTAGAATGGTAGTATTAAAAATATGTGTTAGTAGGTTATCGATATTTGGAGGGTCTTTTTAGTGAAGTTATATATTGTTTTTAAAATATAGTATATAATCATTTTGGTCCTTTACAAAGCACAATAAGTTACGTAAGAATTCACTCATTATAGATGGCAAATTTCACCTGTTGTAATTATATACTAATACCTTTTTGCATCAATGTTCAGCGATAATTTTATTGAAATGATAAATGTCGCATTTCAGAAAATTAGATATTGAATATACAATTATATATTTCCCCAAATCATTTTAAATGGTGATTAGATCAAATGGAAGGAAAGAAGACCACTTCAAATAATTTTAAATTTTTATGAAATTTGGGGATGTGACAGATCCTTCAACACTCCTCGAAATTTGCCTGTGTCCTCTCGGCGCCCTTGGAGCCCTCCACACGTTGGTGACACCTATCTCGCATGTTGGCTTTTATGGAGGTCGAGGATCGGGGAACCTTCGGCTTATATCTCGCTAGGGGGTGATATCCCTGTCATTATGTAGGGCCAACTTCGCGCTAAGATCAGGGTGTTTGTTGTTTGGTTTATTATGGAGGAAGGCAATCCCATTGTCGGCCAAAGCCTCCCTACTTTGCAATGTCTTTGCTGCAGGAAACATCTTCAGTCTTCAGCCCATTCGGGGGGTGTTAGTTTGCAAAGAACTTCTTTAGCTCTCGACGTTGTGCAGGGTCAGAACCCTGGTGGCTCTACGCAACCTGCTATTTGTGGTCACTCCAGAAATGAAGAGTCGAGCATTGGAAGGAATTGGGCGCATTTAGCAGGTGATGACAGTGGTTTCAATAATCTGGGGTCTCCACCTGGGCTTGACAGTCCTCACTCTGAGGTTCATTCGCAATTGAAGGATTTGGAATCTCAAGTCCGTTGGCTCAGAGGAGAGAATTCTGATCTTAAAAGAGCCATTTCTCACCAGTTCACCATTGTCCAGATTATGAACTCAAAAGTTCGCAGTAGCAATAGTAAGCTGAAGGAGTATTATGACATTCTTGTTGGGAATTTTGAGAATGGTTGTCCTTGTTCTGTGGATTTGAGTACTCAAATTATGGATCTGCACTGCAGTCTCATAATTGTGGAAGTGAAGATAGATGGCATGAGGTCTAACATCAGGAATAGCACCAGTGCCTTTCACGGAATTGCTGAAGACAAAGCCGAAAATGTTGTTGGGAACAAGGATAAGAATGCTCACCATTAACTCATTAATTCTGGAACACTCAGTTCGTTCGAACTCTTTGCTCTTCTATGGCTTTTCAGTACGTTTGTGATAAGTCTCTTTTTGCTAGGCTTGTAGAAGCTGTTGATCAACTAGTTTAATGTTTCTTTCTCCGTTATGTATTACTCCTGTATTTTGCTTCTAGGCAAGTTTGTAAGAGTCTTCAGCTATCGCATAATAGGTTTTGTGTATGATCTTCCTAGACTAGAAAGTGAAGAGCTAGAATTCATGGCAGCTCTTCAATTTTGGGATCAGTCTTCCCATCTTTTTTGTAATTTCGTTCCTCTTTTTATATAAAATCTCGTTATCCGTTATTGTAAAAAAAATTAACACTTTAAATAGCAAAACTAGATTTGGTTATCTTTCAAACAATCTATCAAACTTAGGTTCCAATGAAGCATTATCCCCAAATCACGCCCTATGATGCAGCCTTGTATCCCAAACCTCTCTTAAACAAGGCTTACAGGTTTCCACTGCCTATTAGGTGCACAACTATGACCCATTCTTAAATAAATAACAGAGAACAAAAATTCCAACGTTGCAATAGAATCACTAAATTTGAACCAACATAAATTCAAGAGCAGTAGTTTAATGCTTTCTTTATTTAAATTTATCATCCCACATGCAATGCAAACAAAAAAAATACTTTTGTGTACTTTGCTTACGACATAAATTAATTTCCAATCTAAATTTAATCTTATGTAGTGATCTGAACTGACTCCATTTGTTTGTTGTTGAACCGAGTTGAGACAGGATGAACTACATCCCCAACCACAAATCCAACACTGGCCTTCTTTGCTGCCTTCAAACTTCTTCAAAAACTGAACTCTTCTCCTTTGAAATTCTCCTTTTTATTATTTCTTGTGTGTCTCTTCATTTTCTACGGAGAAGGTGGATAGTTGCAACTGTTCCTCTTCCAACCAATTCCACCAATGAACCATGTTCCAACTCATATGCTCAACCTTGATTATGCCACCTCACTCCATGTGTAGATCTGATCTGATCTTAAATTTGCGTATTTTGTAATCTATAGACTTTCCGTAGCCGAACAAACTTTCTGCAACAAACATATTTTCTATGGCCGAACAAACTTTTTGCAATTGAACAGACTTACTGCAACCGCTACAGACTTTCTACAACCGACACTTTCCACCACCACTACAAACTTTCTGTAACCGAGACTTTCCACCACCACTACATACTTTTTGCAGCCGAACTTTGTGCCTTCGATGCAGACTTTCTGAAGCCGAATGGAGTCGCAACAGGATTCTATAGCCATTTATTTCCTCCTACAACTATTAACCAAACTAAGTCTTTTTGGGGTGATATTGATTGCCCAAACCTAAGGATGCTCCTGCATCATACACCCTTGGTAAGAAAAATTGGGCATCATGCTCAAAGAGTTCAGGAAAATTTCCCCCTTTGTTTCTTTTTCCTCTTTTTCCACAACTTCTCCACAAACCTAATGGGGCTTACACTCTATAAGGAATTGTGCTCAGCAAGGCTTACATTCTTCAAAAATCCATGCCCAACAGGGCATACTACCTCCCTATCCTCTCGTTGTAATATGATCAACAACACAAGTTGTTCATCCTCTGCGTTCTTCTCTTGGAATGAAACACTTATGTCAATACCATAAAGACCAACATCCTCCAGACATCTATTTTGCACGTCTTTAAAAATCGTGGTGTCAATATCATACACTAACTCCAAATCAAATTCAGACTTCACAATAAAATGTGTTCCCAAATCCAGCATTCCATTTCGTTGCTCAACAACAAAAATATCCATTGCAAAGGATTTACCTTCCTCAACATTTGTGTCAAATGTATCATGTGAGTCAACTTCTATTTGCATAGTTAGGATCATGCTATGCCCATTTCTTGGACTGCTTTGGTCACTTCCAAATGTACTCAGTTTCACATGAGGATCCACATTTTCCTCTTCATCCTGTAGGTCCTTATGAACAACATCCTCTCCATCATCATTTGTACAATCCTCTATATCTACTAACATGTTAGATACCATTTGCACATAATACAAGGTTCTCTCTATCACCAAAGGAAATCTTCTCATGGCATTTGTAGCCTTCCTTTCTGCTCTAATTTGACAACAGACTTCCATCAAAATATTATCCCTCTCACAACTCCTCTCATTAAGTATGGATTCCACTTGCTTGATATATTCTGCTACGCTGAAAATAAGGTGGGTGTCTTCCATCTTCACAGATTCCTTGGCAGCAATCTTCCAGTCTCCATGCCTCTTCATCCAATATGCTTGGCATCTTTGGTACATGTTCTTCCTCGTTTTCTTCTTCTTCAGGCCAGCATACAATCGTAGGTCCTCCATCTCTCTTTATATCACTTTCATCAAGGCTCAAACTAGAGTTTTCTCCATGCTTCTTGACCTCTTTAGTCCTTGGGGGTTCTATATACCAACCGCCCACATTCTCCAATGCAAATTGTTGTATTTTCTGATTGCCATACTTTTCTTGACCTTCAGAAGCCAAATGTACAAGCTTTCTCCTTAACTTGCTTTCCAAAGCATCCAGTCTTCCTTTTAAGAAATCTATCCAATACTTCTCTAGCCTTTTATCCTCTATCGTCTTCTTTTTTCAACGGTATTCTTGCTAGGCTCTCGACCATGTCCATCAATTCTTTTATTCTAGTCATTTCATCATCTCTTGGGGTTCCTTTCTTACCCATTATTGCCATCAAAGTGCAAAATTATTATTATATTTGTTTTTCTTCTCTTCAAATTGTCACTTGCAGACTTCTATCGTTTTCCAATCTTCTCCACAATCGTTCTTGATTGTCGTAATTCTTTCGGTTTGTTGGTTCTATAGTTCCCTTGGCTCCTCTCGCCTCTCAAGGTTGTTCCTCTTTGTGGTTGTCTCTTCACACGCATGCCTCATAGTCTTAAATCCGAACTACTAGTTACAAAGTGCCTTGCCAACACTATCTCCCATGAGCTTCCCTGCCAGCAATCATACTTGTTGAAACAACCTTCACTCAGGTCTCATACAACCACAATTTCTACAAGGAACAATTTATCATGGAACCAACTCAACATGGTATTACAACGCTGGAATTTCCATTTCCCATCAGGTGCACGGCTATGACCCATTCTTAAATAAATAACAAAGAATAGAAATTCCAGCGTTGTAATAGAATCACTAAATTTGAACCAACAAAAATTCCAGAGCAACTGTGTAATGCTTTCTTTATTTAAATTTATCATCCCACATACAATGCAAACAACAAATAACAATTTTATGTACTTTGCTTACAACAGAAATTAAATTCCAATATGAATTTAAACTTCTGTAGCGATCTGAACTAACTCCCTTTGTTTGTTGTTGAACCGAGTTGAGATAGGATGAACTACGTCCCCAACTATAGAGCCAACACTACCCTTCCTTGTTTCCTTCAAACTTCTTTAAAAACTGAACTCTTCTCCTTCGAAATTCCCCTTTTTATTATTTCATGTGTGTCTCTTCATTTTCCATGGAGAAGGTGGATAGTTGTAACCGTTCCTCTTCCAACCAATTCCACCGATGAATCGTGGTGCAACTCATATGCTCAACCTTGATTATGCCACCTTACTCCATGTGTAGATCTGATATGATCCGAAATCCTCGTATTCTATAATCGCAATTTGTAATCTATAGACTTTCCGCAGCTAAACAGACTTTTTGCAGTCAAACAAACTTTCCGCAACAAACATAATTTCTACAGCCGAATAGACTTTCTGTGTTAGTTTTTCAGAATTTAATTCATTCTGATCTAGGATCTTAACCGAAAGAACAACATGTACATCATTCTATTAAGTAAAGGCTTCATCCGATTTGCAAGCAATTTAGAGATAATTTTGTAGGAGGAATTGCACAGTGATATCGGTCTGAATCTGCTGAAGGAGCTGGGATTGGTTTCCTTTGGAGATAGGAACAAAAATGTGTTGTTCGTGCTTCAGCCGATTTTTTCTTTAGAATTAAAGTTCCTTATCATTCTCATGAAATCTTTTTTGATATACTTCCAACAAGATTTGTAGAAATGCATGGAGAACCCGTCAGGACCTGGTGCTTTGTTAGGTTCAAAGGAAAGAATAGTATTGTAAGCCTCTTGCTCAGTGAATGGATTGAGAATGTTGGAGTTGTCATCCTGTTTTATGCTCTGAGGGATATGCTCCAGCAATGCTAACTTGTTGTCCCCTTTAGTATTGATGTCATCTGCATAAAGGTTGGAAAAATGAAAGAGAGCTGCGTTTTAAATATTCATGTTTCCAGAGCTTCACATGTTCAATCCTGATGGCCAGCTACATTTCTATCAACCAGCAAGTGACTCCATCCATAAATAATATAATCAAGAACTAAGGAAAACCATACTCTAGTGGTCTCAGATGAAGCTTGTTGCCTTGTGGCGGAAACATTGGATCCAGTAGGACCAGCTTGAGAGATACCATCACTGAGCTTATTTCCTAAATTACAAATCAAATAACCACTTATAGATTGCTTCAAGCCTTCTATGGCCCCAAGGTCTGCAATAGACTTATGAAGGTGTTCCTTCTTTAGCTGATGAATCACTTTATCATTGTTTTTCAACTTGTATGAACTGCTTGATAGATCCCCTTTAGTGTCCATGTCCAAGGATTTCATTTCCCCCTTAGATGAGGTTGATTTATCCGTGAGGGATCATGTATCCTTGTAAAATTTAACGAATGAACTATGTTTTCCAAGCCTGTCGACACTATTAGAAACACTACTATAATTTGGAATGGGGATTTTTCTTAACATTATTCAACATTTGGAATTGTGCACCTGTCACATCCTGCCGAAAGCATTTGTCCACTGTAGATGTATCGGCTTGATTGCAACCAGTTTCCATCTTTGACGCTGAGCCTGCTAAACATGAAGGTCCAAACGCCTAGTACATTTTAAGGAATAGGGATTCTCTATCTCCTTTGTGACAACATTTTTATCAAGAGGGTATGCAGCATGCTTGACATTCTTCTCATCTTTGGGAGCTAAGCCAGAGGTTGATTCTTTAGCTGTAGTCTCAATACCAATATCTCCGTTCAGAGCTTCCTGCATTGTTTCCTTCTGGATAGCCAAAGTAAGATTGCCAACTTCTTCAGCCGATGCTTTATTTTCGATGTTTCATCACTATCCTCTTTATTGCTCACATCATCTATACCATGAAATGGTTTAATTTTGCTTGCACTAGTATTGATAGTGACCTCGGAGTAGGTATCATTAGAAGATGGAAGCAAAAAATTCCTTCAAATTTTCACAATAAAAACCTTCTGTAGCTGTTGATTTAGAAAATCCTACAGTACCTATTCAAGCTTTTGTGACCAGAGCCCCTAGGGTTTGAGCATAGGCTCTAATACCCGAATGCAGTGCATGGTAATATTTAACTGCTTAAATAACAATTACTTCTCTAATGTCACTGCTAGAATCAACGATACAATGTTACACATGACTATTTACAGATAACTTATAAATATTGAAAGTATCTTAAAAGGGAAGAGAGTCAAGGAAACGTCCTTGGAAATGGAAACATGGAAAAACTTGACTTACAAGAGTGTGCGGCAGGCCCACACCACCACCACCACCAACAACAACAGGAAAGAATGTGTGGGGGACAACCCTCCACCCAACCTACCACTCAGTCAGAGATTGAGAGCCCTTGAGCCCTTAATCAGTACAAATCTGCCAAATACAATCTTCTTACCCCCCTCAGAATCAACTAGATTTGAACTTGACTCCCCCTCAACTCCTCCTCACCATGAGCAGGTAATCCTCACAACAAACTCATGCAGTCAACCACTCTCATGCATGAATCTGACCAACAAAAACCAAAGCCCGGAGATAGAGAAGAACCCCCATGAATTACTCCCTCTTCCCTTAAAAGCCCATTTTCCATATTATTAAAATAAGGTTTTTTCGCATAGATGACACTTGTCAACCATGTACAAATCCCACTTTTTAGCTTAATAAATCCCATTTAATCTTAAGTATGCACCTAATTATTACCCTATTTTATTAATATTTGATTATTATGCACCTTTAGTCATGCACCTATAGTTATAACTTATTTAACTAGATGGGGTATTACACAATTTGCTTGTGAAGTTATAGTTCCCTCTTTTATTATGTGCTTGTGTAATTGACAAAATGTTTAAATCGTTAATGTCAATATAGTTGGATTTATTTATGTAAATATTGTTTGTGCATTCCCAGTAGGGCTGATCAGGAAATTGTGACTTTTAAGGCCCTGAAGAACTTATGTGATATCCTGGAAGACAAGGATGGTGGTCCAAAGTGGCAAATGATGATGGAGCATTGCACACCAGAGATGACCTACGAAGCTTGGCATTGTGAACCAAAGGTAATGCTCAAGGTTTTGACAATTCTTGAGTCATTTCTCCTCTTTTTTGTGCATGTCGAAGACCAAGGTTTAACACTACAGAAATCATTATGTTATTTCTAATATCAAAGCACAAACTACAACAAGATTGTCATGCTTGCAACATGTCAATTGCAAATTGATCTGATATTCAAAGATATTCCTTATGTTGAAGCAATTTTAGATATTGGCACTGAGAGTGAGAAAATGTTCTTTGATTGGCAGTGATTGATTCAGGTGATAGCAGATAATACACATTTTGATAGTTATATTATAATAGAGAAGCTTGCTACTAATTATTGAGGCCTTTGATAAGAGATAGTACTGGTAAAGAGGCTATGGATCAATGTACTGATTTAACTTAATTGACTGCTACCATTTTCTAGTCATCAAGTTTTTCAATATTTTTTGTTGAGATTCAGTTATCATTTCAGTAGGTGGAATACACTCTTCAAGGAGCATGGTTTTTATTTTGTCATATTTCTAGATTGGCCCCACACAATATTGCACAAGAACAGTCTTTGAGGATGTGGTGCCAGAGCTAGTAAGGGATTTTTTTCTGGGATGACGACTTTCACCGAAGTTGGGATGACATGTTCATTTATAATAAAATTCTGGAGGTGTACCCACTGACAGGAACCATGATTGTCCACTAGATTAGGAAGGTAAGATATGGAATTGGCCTTTTCAAGTTTGCCCTGTTTTAGTGCCTGATATGTTGTCCGTTTTGTTATTATTCATTGGCTAAGCTATTTCAAAATTGCTCTATTTTATTTTTCTCAATTCTCTTAGATATAGTTCTAGCTTTTTCTAGGAGTTGCATTTGCACTCCCACATTGTACTTATACTGATTGTATCCTTTTAGTCCCATTGACCTACTTTTGTTGTCATTCATTGGACATTAATAAAATTATCTTATCTTATCTTACCTATGCTATCTAGTTTCTTATAATGTCAGTGGTGTTAAATCCACAATTTTCCTTTTTCTACAAGGATCGAGAATATATAATTGGTCGTAGGATTTGGGAGTCTGAAAGGACTTTTTTTTGTCTGACAAAGGTACATCTAATTAGAAGTATATATGGTCCCTATCTGATCTTGATCTTTTGAATGGAAAAAGCATCATGCCAAACTGAGAGGTCAGTATCCACTGAAATGGAAAGTTCTTCCTGTGTGGTTTTCCAAGTTCTCCAAATGTTGGAACTGCTTTGCTCACTCTAGAATTTGTTCACCACAAAATTGACATCGAGAGGGATACTAGCCATTAGGGTATTGAGGTTGGGCTGAAGCATAAGAGGGGGGGGAGATATTTCTAGGAATATGACCAAAAGTGAGCCGTCTCACCATCTCATATCTCCTAGAAAGCATGATCCTGAATGAGCTCCCTATTGGCCTACGCAGTGTTCCAAATGAGGGAGCCAAACTTGTTTTCATTCTAGCGGATTAAATTCTTCTTGTCCAAGTGCCCAGATTATTTGACTCTTTAGAGTTTGGCCCAAATAGCAGTCAGATTCTTTAGCCATCTCCACCAAATTTTTGCATTGAGCACTTGATTGAAGGTTTGGGGGTCCCGTAGACCAAGACCCCTTGCAGACTTGGTCCTAGAAATTTTCTACATGTTAACAAGCGCTCACTTTTTGGAGTCACTACATCCCTGCCAAAGAAAGTTTCGTTGTAGATTTCTAACAGCTTTGATGATACACTTGGGGTCCGTAAGAGCCAAAAAAAGATAAATTGGGATGGCTTGGAGAATGGAATTAAGTAAGACAAGACACACTATAAGATTTAGTGAATAAAAGGTCCAAAGAGAGAGTCTCTTCTCAAGGGAATCCATGAGATGTTGCCAGGAGCAGTTGCAAAGAGTGTTGTCAATAAGAGGGATGCCAAGGTATCTAGAAGGAAGGGAGCTCCTGCTAAAGCCCAAGATTCTGGAAATGAAAGTTTGAACTGCTCTTGGGGTATTGAAGAAGAAAATATGGGATTTGGCCACATAAATGGAGTTTCCCTAGGAATCACAAAAATCACGGAGGATATCCTAGATGCATCTAGCTTCATTGGCAGTAGGAGTGTATCATCTACAAACTAACTATGAGAAAGAGGTGGATTGATCCCATGGATTGGGAGTCCCTTGAGAGAGCCATCATTGATCGCATAAGTGATTTATCGACTTAAACCCTCATCCATGATAATGAAAAGAAAAGGGAACAAGGGATCTCCTTGGAAAATTCCTTTGGAGGGGAAAAAGGGGTAGAAGGGGAACCATTAACTAGGATGGAGAAAAAAGTTGAAGAAGTGAGGTTCATAATTCAATAGATCCAAGTGGGACAGAAACCAAAATCTACCAATAGGGAATGCATGTACTGCCAACTAAGTTTCAAAGGCTTTAGAAAGGTCAATTTTAACAAGCATACCAAGGATCTTGAGGGTTTTTAGAGAGTGAATGGCCTCATGAGCAAGGATGACACTATCTAAAATTTGTTGGCCTTCAACATAACCTGATTGCTCATGCGAAATGATAAAAGGGAGAATAGGCTTAAGACAAAGACAAATTACCTTGGCGATGATCTTGTAGATGACATTGCACAGAGCAATGGGTTTGAACTACTTGGGGTCCTGTACGTTCTCTTCCTTTGGGATCGAAGTGAGAAAGGTAGCATTGAGAGCCAGTAATACCAATCTAGAGTGCCTTGAGTTCTCCACTAGTCGCCAAACTTCCTCATGAATCATATCCGAGCAGAAGAGAAAAAAATCGATATTAAAGCCATCCGACCCTCGAGATTTTCCTACTGCCATTTACTTTATTTCATTATCCACTTTTGCTTGAGATATGGGATGCATAAGAGATTCATTATGCTCATCTTTGACTAGACAAGGGATGTGCCTGATCACCTTAGAGATGGATTTTGACCTGTTAGGGAAATGATCTAACATAATCATTTGATAGTAGGAGACCAATTCTTGTTCAATATCCAAGTGGGAAGTAAGAGTTTTCCCATCCTCAATCTGGAGCTTGAAAATACGATCAACATGGTTATGCTGGATAACCGATTCGTGAAAAAATTTGGTGTTCCTCTCCCCTTCCTTGAACCATTGTACCCTTGATTTTTGTTTCCACGGGAGATCTTCTTGCGTGTTTCTTTCGGCTAGTTGTTGCTTGATACTAGATTCCTCAGCTTTGAGTTGATCTGAAATGCCATGCTCCATAATTTCCTTTTGAATCTCTCTAAGGCATTGATCCAGAGATTGTCGAGCCTCAAATATGTTGTTGAAAGACTCCTTATTCCATTTTCTAATCCATTGCTTAAGGAGTTTTAGTTTTTGCTGGAATTTGGACACAAGGGAGCCTTCAATCTCCGGAGCCTCCTCCCACCATTAGTGAATTTTCTCATTGAATTCTGGGTGGGAAATCCAGAACTTCTCAAATCCAAAAGGCCCACGGCAGGGTGAACCCGAAATGTCCAGTCAAAGCTGGATTGGAAAATGGTCTGAACCAACAGTTGGAAGGATCGAAGCTTCCATAGGAATTCCCTTCAGCATGAGGGAATAATAAACCATAAACCTATCAAGACGATGGACAATTTTTTGACTTCCAGATCTTTGGTTTGACCAAGTGAAAACACCATTGGTGTTTTCTAGATCGATAAGACAAAGACGACTAATGAGGGATTGGAATTTAAAGATGTATTGATTTAATCGACGAATACCTCCATGCTTCTCCCCTAAATAGGTGATAATGTTGAAATCACCCCCTAGGATCCAACATTGTCCTTGAATGATTGCTTGAAGTCACTCTATATTAGCCAAGAAGTCCATTTTTTCCTACATTGAATTTGGGCCATAAGCATTGGTAATGACGCCTTCTTGATTTGAGCTAATGATCCTGAATTTGGCTAAGAGATTCCATCAAGTGGAAACCATATTACCTATCAAGACTATTAAAGGATTCCAGAGGAGGGCTAACCAACTAGAGGATTTGCGGGAATCATATATTACAAATTTGTCATTCTTCCAACATTTTGAAAGGATGGAATTAACTTCTTTGTCTGCACATTTAGTTTCCTGAAGAAATAGGATATCAGGGTTTTCCTCCATAATCTCTTTTCAAAGGAGACGACGTTTTTTCCTTCCATTTAAGCCTCTTATATTCCATGATACAATCTTAATTGCAAAGTCTTGGAGGGGAGGGGTTGAAAATGATTGGTGATCACTTGGATTTGTCCAGAATTTACCATGAAATTCCCGACCTCCTTGATTAATTGTTGGGTTGATTTTCTGCCACGTTTTTTCTTTCCCTTTATGCCTTTGTGCTGGTCCTTGAGGGGGTATTTGTGAATTCGAAGTCCTGGGCTTGATTTAACACTAGTGCCTGAAGCTCCAGATGAGAATTGTAGGAAATATTTATTCGCCCTTTGCAACTGATCATGTGGTAAGGATAGCAAGTTCTTTATTCGATAAGCATGTTCTAACTGGACAAGATCAATGCCATCTAGTTCTTGATTGTCCAAATCTACCTCCATCACGTCATATTCCACTAGATCAGGAGCCGTCATGGTTGTAGCCGGCATAATCTAGGATGGAACTGGATTTGAGCTCAGAGTAGGTAGATATGAGGTAGATTGCTTTCCCTCAACCAGGTTTTCCTGGATTATGACAGAATCTAATTGCGGGTCACTGAGGATTTCAAAGGAATTGTTGGTCGGAGCAATCACCGACAAGTTCTTCAATGGTTTTTTCCGATTGCTTCATCGTCAAGGATCAAGTACAATGCATCATAACTAATGAGTTAAAAGGAAAACTCAAGTTTGTAATTGTGTAATCCAAGGAAATTTATAGTGCTACACAAAATTGGATGCAAATTGTAAATGAAAGGGAAAAACCACTTGGGAAACTACAATTAAAGATGGTTTAGATGTAGAATAAGCTAGATCTATAGATGCATTTAGATCAAGAAGAAGAAAAAATATAGGAAATTAAAACAATTGGTATGGAGATGAAAATATTATTCAATTATTCCCTAGCAGTGAAAAACACAATTAAGGAAACTTAACCTAGTGGCAATGGATAGATATAATTCATTGTAGAGGCTCACCAATTTTTTTGAGGATGAATGGAACACTCTATTATATAATTGGACTTGCAAATAAATAGGCAATGAAAAAGCACAAGCATACCTTCATGAAATGTCCATTTTGGAAGGGAAATACAAAGGAATTGACAACCTTCCTTCAATTTAAAGAACCATTTTTGGAACAGATCCTAGAGTTGGGCCTTTTGTTATGGGAACCAAACAAGTTTTGAATCGAGGATGAGTCAATAGGTGTGGTCAAGGATTCTTGGGTCATCAGTTTTGATGTAGGATATTGCAGTGCCGCCACAGTAGATGGTAGACATCGAGTTGCACCACTAAGACTAAAGAACATTAGTAACAATAAATTACATCAGATAGTATGGGAGACTAGAACTAGGATACCAGGTGTAACTTTCAAAGGATCGAGGAGTAGAGTGGTGGAATATTCAACACACCTGCCAAAGCTCAAGAATATATCAGTTGGTTCATAATGGAAGACCTAAAAGTAGGCTAATCGGACATTAAATTTTGAATGAATCCTCACGCTTAAGGGTACCGTTGTATTAATGTAAAACATCTCATCCTATCATGGTTTGGTCATTAGTTATTTCTTGAGTTGATAAGAGTAGGAACATACAGTGCACCATTTACAATGAGAATAAAAAATATATCACACAATTAATGCTATATGGAATTTTAGTATCTGATATCGGTGCCCTCTTACATATTCACACCAATATCATTGGTGATCAAATAATCTAACACATTGATCGTGGTGCTTCATTAAATTAAAGCATTGTAAACAATGAGATATAAAAATTATACTACATTGTAAATGGTGTGTGGAATTTTAATATATGTTATCAGTGATCTCACGATTAGGCGCACCAACCAATTCTAAACATTATTGGTGTGTCAAAAACATATTGATGCACTGCATATGGTGCGACATTTTAATACAATACACCACCACACCATAACCTCATAGTTAATTTCTCAACTTTTTAATGTGATTATAAAACCCATAAGCTTCGTTAATGGTACTTTCGTATATAATTAAACAACGCACTCCAGTGTAAAATTTATAGTTTCCCGATGCGGCTATCATATCAAGAAACACTGTGACCAATGCTCTCATATAATAAATTGTGCACCACTACAAACAGTTGTATGGATGACTTTCTATTCTTTCCCTATGGATTTTTAAATAATTTAACATAGTTGATGGTGCTTTAAAATATTATCAATAGCACTTGATGCTCGTGGCACTGATGTATATTTTTATTTTATCCAATGTGTTTGGAATATCCATAAGCATTGTATATAGTTATTTTTTATATAGTTAAACAACATGACCTAGTTTAAAAATTATGGTTTGTTGGTTCGTTTATCATTCCATGAAGCATTGGTTTTTTTAACAAAAACAAAAACATTTGTATTTATAAAATGTTGAAAAGGATTTCAGGAGAACAATATAAAATTTCAAAATAAGGTTTCAGAGGTCTATGAGCATTATTTAAATCTGTTACAGTGATCCATGAAACTATAAGCCTTAAACAAAATACATCTTCTCATAAGTTGTTGTAAATTCTAATATACTGTCCTAGTAGCATCTTGCGAAAAATATTCATAAAAAAAAAGATTAAGTGGTGTTATGACCATTGTCCATGACCTGGATGTCTTGGTTGTCCTCAACACCTTTCTCCTAAATCTCATCTTCCTCCCACAACTCAGGATCTTCCTCCTGTAGCTCCCGACTTTCTTCACCACTCTCCTCACTATCCATAACCTGAATACTCCTCTTGCAACTCACAACTATCCGTTGCATTATCCGCGTTGCTTGAAATGATAGTAGGGTCAAGGAGTTGGCAAATAGAGTCCTCGTCTCCTTCTTTAATTCCTATCAGATCTAAAATATGAGACTACTTGTCCACCAACAATGCTTCATGTTGATCCACGGTATTCTTCATGGTGTCAAATTCACCACCAAATACCCGAATGTTCCCTTCAGTAGCGTCCAATCAATGTTCTATGCCATAATTATGGAACTTGATCAAATGAAAAATGTCTAAAACCCCTTCAAGCTGCGAATTCATCCACCTTAAATTGCTACATATATCGTTTATGTTTGTGCAAACCTCCCTTATGCCCCCAAAGAGCTCCTGCAACTGACTTCCCTATCTACCTCTGGCTTCATATTGATTACCAAGCCAATGAAACCCAAATCAGTTCATGTGTTCCAAATCATCTAATGGAGGGAGATAGATACCTCGGTGCTACCAAAAATAAAACCAATAGTTTGATCATCCTCAACACTTTCCACAACATGCACAACAAAGCACCACTCCCCTAGGGCGTAGGGGATGGCATTGTCTTCCTCCAGAACCACAATCACCAGTTCAAACCAAACTTACCTTGGGCCTCCTAGTCAATAATCCCACCCGCAATACAATTAAGGGAAAATGATGGCATATATAAGTTAGGCTCCCATCGAAGCTTCATGTCCAAGCTTCTCGATGGATCCTCCACATGTGAAGCCATGTGCTTCATTATGATCAAACTTCAGGGAATGTTACATTGGTTGGTTAGGATTGTTGTTGATGGAATGGTATTAAATGTGATCTAACCCATGCTTAATTTAAAACTAACTTAACTCTTAGGGAAGCCAACAAGTTGTAAGTTGGCCGCCATTTTTAACCAATATGCCTTTTGCCAACCTGCCATCTTGCTTGGAAAAAACATCTCCAACACTATTATTTTCTCACCTAACATGTATCAACTGGGAATTAGGGATTTAGATTAGAATCCCATTGATCCGTTGTTGAATTCAACCTGCATTTATGTCTGCTAAGTCCAATCTATTCCTAGCTTGGGTTATGATCAAAAGGGAGTCTCCAATGATCATGAAAAATTGAATTTCAAGGTGGACAACATTTTCTTTTTCTAGATAAAGGGAATTTCACTCTGCCTAATTATTGGTGGATTTACTGAGACCCCACTCAAAAGTTAAAATTGTATTCCCTTTGGTATCCAGGAGGATCTCCCCCCCCAACACCTACCTCCCCAAATTCCAGGAAGCATTGTTACCGATACTCTCATATGCTAAATTGTGCATCAATACAACTCGGTGTGTTGATATTAGTCAGCATAGTTAAAAATGCTTTAGAAATGATCAAGAGCACTAGATGAACATGGCCCTAATCATGTATTTTTATTTTATATAGCAGATTTACAATATTAGGATGCACTAACACCGGTACATCTATTAACCCACTTTTGTTAACGGTGCACTTTGTTTATGTTAATGAACCATTATCAAGGGGTATGTTGGGCTAATAAACACACCATTTATAGTGTATCATGTGTATTAATAGGGTGCACTAGTTTGTTTGGTGCAAACCAAATACCCGAAACAGATATGAAAATATCTCAAATTAAAGCCAAATTTAAAATTTTAATTATCTAAAATTGTAAATGAGAATGTAAGAAACACTTTACATGCTTTGTTGCTAGTTGATGAGGCATGGTTTCCACTTACACCAAAACTCAATATTTCCAATTGTTTTGCAAAAATAATCACAATCCACCAGTGAATGAAGGATGGGAGGAATCTGACAACTAGGCAGCACTAATGATGATGGGACGGTCATACTATGCACCAGTGCAAATTTCTCTCAAGCAATGGAATGATTTGTTACAATGAAATTATTGGACATTGTTTCTTTTTTCTAGCCTTCTCTGGTGCGTTCAACATTAGATCTCACAAGTGTGATTTTTTAGTACACGCAAACTGTTATGTTATTAAAAAATCCCCCATGCATTGCAGAATTGGTGAAGTTTCCTAGGTGCAGTTAAATGATAGTGATGCACCAAAGATGGAAGTTTAAAAAAAATATTGAACTAAATTTTTACCCATCGACAAACCTGTCAGTGCACCATATGCATATATGTAGCTATGCATTTATTTATGTGAAACACACTAACTGCTGAAATATTTACGAAACTTTAGTTGGATTATTTTATTATTAAATATTTTATGACACTTCAATAATCTATGGTTTGTGATACAATGATGTTCCATATATATAAACAAAGGTGTATTCTTTAAAAAAATATTTGACAGTAGTTGGTGCATTTCATGTCATAATGTCCCAGTGCATGTGGGTCCATTTTATTTCAATGTCAATGCACTGGTGCATGTGGGTCCATTTTATTTCAATGTCAATGCACTGGTGCATGTGGGTCCATTTTATTTCAATGTGGATGCATCGATGTATGTGTTTCATTTAAGAACACTAATAAGACAAATTCTACAAAATCCTCTACATGCCTATCTCTATTATAAAATGGTGTTCTACGTTAATTATTGGGAATTGGTGCATTTTTATATATAGCGCACTCTTTATATATATAATTTTTTTAATAAACAAAGGTATTTTTTTTCAAAAATATTTGACAAGAGTCTATGTGTTTCATCTCGTAATCCCCTAGTGTGTTATGTCAACTAAAACACATCAGAAAGTCCAATTGCAGAAATAAAAATAAACATATTTTTTAATTTGATGGTGAAATTTTTCGATGTCAATGCATGTAATATGGTTACACACTGGTTATTATTTTACAATAGCACACCAGTGCATGTATTTCATTTAAGAGAATCAATATTAAAAATTATGATAAATCCTCTGCCCACTCACCTTCGCTAGCAAACTTTTCTATAAATGGACAAATGGGACTCTTTTTGGTAATGTTTCTCATAAACCTCCACTATAAGGTGTTTTCCTTGTAGTGAAAAGCACATGTTCAAGGAAATAATGATTGTAAAGGTGTACACCAAATAGTCAAAACTAATTGAATTTGATTGTTGATCAGAATGGAGTGGATTCGAGGAGTCTCGGATATAAAATCAAGGTGGTAGAAGGCTTAGTACATAAAAACAAGAACTATAAGTTGATTGAAATAATCGAGCTAGTTCAGTGTTAGCCCTTGTGACTCTCATATAACCTACCAACAAGCAAGGTGTGTATGATCCCAGGTTGAATTTCTCGTTAAGGATTATAAAGGAGTGGGAGTCTTGCATCAATGTGAGCTTGTGGTATAGTATAATGCTTCACATTTATGATGAAATGTAATTTGTACCTCATGGTTAGAAAAATCATTGTGGAAGTTTTGGTCATTTCCATTTTATTTTGATGTTAGGGATGTGGTTATGCACTTTTTTTCCTCAACATGTATGAGCATGTACCTTTCATAATATGCAATTCATTTAGTCCTATCATTTTATTTACTATTTTTGAGTTGTTATGGTTTTCAAATCAATGTATTCCATATGTATCCTACTATTGTTGATTATGAGAATGTTTGGATCTTAATTTATTCCATTGTAGACATAGGACAAGGAAATCCATAGACATGAGCAATTGAAATATGTCTGCAATTTATCCATTGGGCATCTTAACAATGATTGTTTTATTTATTTATCAAGTGATGATGATGATGATAGTTTTTAATGTCCATTGAGACGAATTTTGATCTAAACAACCTTAAAAAGTAAGGAGTCAATAGGTTTTTTTTAGAATTCTACTTCTATGCTCGAAAAACTTTAAGAGACTCATTCCTAAATCATCATACTTGTGATGAGTTAAAATATTAGGACTGTAAATATTGTAGCAAATATTTTGGAACCATGCTCTAATCTGGGTGTACTTGTGACATTATATGTGAAAGTGATTTTCATCTTCAATCCTCTTGGTGTCACAAACATGAAAAAATCTTTCATCCAACTACATTTTAGGAATTGTCTAGTGCCCTGAATCATTTGGAGCTCATGAGAGTTTGTTCTTATTTTAGCAATGTTGATTTTCTTTTTTATACTAGTTAAAACAAAGAGATACTTTTGATCTTCTAGATTAGCGTTGGTCACCTCCTTATAGTATCTTATTTTTCTCGTATCCTCTAACTCTTAATCACACCACATTTTATCCTTAAATTTAGATGTAATAATACTTTTATTTAGCCAATACTTGGCGGCTTCATACCAACCTCGCTTAAGTTGTAGGTGGTTTTGATTAGAGTATGAATCAATCTTAGGAATTCTCTTGTATCCCATGTTGTTTATCTTGTTTGTCTACATTAGGTACCTAGTCATAGTCATGCTCTCAATCAAGGAGAGACTCACTTTTATGAGAAGGATAGGATAGGGTGTATTGCCTTTAATTTTGAGATTATATATCCTTAAAGTGCTCTTGGATTTGCTCGATATTTCTCCATGATTCTCTAAATATGTTGCAGCCCCAAAATTCACATCCATATAAGATAACAGGATTGACGAGAGTCTCAAAAAGGAGTTTCTTCCTATCCCAAAGCTAGAGTTATGTTGATTTACAAGTATTTTCAAGTCCATAATAAGCTTTCCACCCTCCATTAATCCTTTTCCCAATGATATAGTTCCAGTTATGCTTATGATGAAGATCAATTATGAGATATTTGTATATATATTCATTTTCTTTATGCTTATGATTATTTAATGAATGTTTTGTTGATTTTTTTTGCCAGGTTATGTTGTATTTAGCTAATTGTGCAATACATGATCTAATGTTATTTGTTCTATTTGTGTGTATGTATGATTCTTGGACAAGCACTTCTTCAAACTTGCATGCTCGTGACTGTGGGTAAGGTAAGTTGTACTAATATTATAGCTTTAAAAGGGTAAAATTATTTAAGTTATGAAACCAATCAATTGTTTTCCATGTTGAATGTATAATGTTGGAATTACACTACCTCATGGTATCTTATAATTGGTCCACATGAACTACCCCTCAAATACACCTAGCCTCATATCATACCTAGTTCTTTATGTAAACAAGCTATGAATTGTACTTGGTTGCATTGGTTGAATTGTACAACTTCAAAACATGAAACCCTATATCCACCCATTTCGATGGATCCAAAACATGATATAATCCACTTGAGAAGCCCAGTTGGGTCATTGGAAGATTTTGGAACTATCCAAAACATGGAGGACTCAAAATTCCATAAACTCTTGGATCCCCTAGTAGAGAGTTGTGAACTCTTGAAAAAATGAATTTTGCAATATATGTATTCTAAACAGTAATATATGTGTAGACCATTTCCCCAAGATCATGTGATGGTTCTATGATTAATTGTATGCTTATTATGATAGCTTTACCTTTATGTGACCATATAATTGCAAGTCACTACATCATAGAATTGTATGGAATTGGGATTCCATACAAATAGTTAAGGGCAACCTCCTTAGCCACTAGTTGTAAACTTTAGAGAATCTATGAACTTCAACTTTCAACATCACTACAAAACTACAAGAATAATTCATTTGCTATGAACTATGGTCAAGAGGGAAATGTTCCATCTAGAGAAGTATCTTTTCCCATTTATAGAGTGCTCCCAACTTAAAAGGGTCAATTTTGGCTTCTAAATTGCTTAACCAGAATATTGGAAGATGTTGTAGATGCAATGAACAAAAATGGTGCCAAAAAACCTGAATAAATATAGCTCAAATCATAATAATATACCACTTCCAAAGATGATTTGGGAGCTATTGGTAAATCCTCATTTTAGATTCTAATATTTTCTCCATTCAACATTGAGGGTTACGAAACGCTTCTTTCATTAGTCCCATTCTAGGTGTACAATGCATTGTGGATCAAAATTTGTACCAATATTGAAGAAACATGGAATTCAACTATTGTCTAAATATTATAGAGCATCAAACAATATTACAATAAGTTTGTGAATCCCCTCCCAAGAATTGAACACCTAGTCAACCAACCATTCGAGGCAAAGTACTTCCTAAATATTGACTCGAAGTTAATTACCACCAAGTCAAATATTTAAGAGATGACACTTAGAATACAAATTTCAATAATAAAGGGACGCATGAATATTTATGGCCATTCAGTATTGAAAATGCACTAATCAAATGTCAAAGACTTGTGGACATCAAACTTTGGCCTTATCTTGACATTTTTTTCTTATATACCTTGAAGACATTTTCATTTACAACAAAACATGCATAGAGCACTTCCATCGTTTTTAGATGATACTAAAGGAATTCCAAAAACAATAAGTCAACTACCATAAGGGTTCATTTTCTATGGACTTCATAGATTTTCTATCCTTCATTTTCTATAGAGATAGAGTGCAAATTGACCTAGTCTAGATTGAGGTTTCAACCTATAAGGAGGCCAAAGTTACCACAAAGGTTGCACTTGGAAAGGATTATATTCAATTATACCAGTAGAAGAAATGTCCCCAAACTATGACATTGATGTCAATAACAAGTAATAAGATTACTCTAATAAAGTATGTAAATGATTTGATTATAACCAACAATAAAATACTCAGACAATGCTAAGATTTTCTTAGACATTATCGATACCCTTATCAACAATATTAATGTCATTTGGATGGTTGTATGGTTATGCAACAATAAAAAATCCCTTGAATCCAATAAGGCATCGAAACATATTGATAGATCAACCACACAATAATGCATCAACAACTTGATTTTAGGCCTACAAGTTACATATGTTAGCAATATAAGATTTATTAGAGGACTGTCATATGATATACTAGTATGATAGTGACTTAGGGTATGTTGAAATAGGTCTTCTGACAACTAACGATGGCCAATTTTGCATCAACATAGATCCATAAAATATCATAGTGTAAATTGCAGTATATGGAGTTAGAATAGTACTCTTCTACTCATTGAATTTAATGGATATATTGATAGTTATTAGTTGCATTTATGTTGCACATGAGTACCTACAGAAATCATGATGGAATAATAAGTTTATATATATATATATATATATATAACAAAATGATAAATAAATATGCAAAGCAACATGTATCATACTCTAAAAACACCAAAGGTGAATACTTGTATGAGCTTCTCTTTGTTTCAAGAATAATATATTATCTATTGAATAGGGCCAACCACATGAAGGTGGAAGATCGTATGGACCCTACCCCCTCACATCGCTATCAATTCCCCATGCCCAATCTAATTACTGTAACATACTTGAAAGAAACACAACTACATAAAACATAACACTCATTTAAACTTCAATTCATCATAAGAACAAGAAGATACAATATGATATATATTCAAATATTCATCCTTTTAATTTCAAATAAAGTAAACAAAAAATATTATTACAAAGTGATTTACATAACATACATAACTAGAATGTGGAAATTCTTATCAATTTTGTATTCATGAGTGCAATGAGGATACACGTTTCCATGTGTTTTTGCAATGACTGTGATCATTTTCCATGTGGTCGTATGACATAGTATGGAAAATTACCACAATCCACTGCAAAAAGAGATAGCAACACATTTTTTTCCTCATTGATGACATAAATGTTATTGGTCTGAGAGACGCACACCCAACAATTCATACGTCAACATGAACAAAGCAAAGAAAATGAACACACATATAGACAATATAAAACATAAAAGTCATATAAATTTCATGCATATAGAACATGATCACAGAACACTATAAATGTAAAATAGAGTTAGATAACTATAAAAATCAGCATATAATAAAATCATGTTTAGGCTGTAAACATGTAGGTCCTCTGTATATATATATATATAGTACAATTCCGCATAGTAGAACAAAATCTGTCAACCATGCTTAGTGGCCAATCTCTACTGCCCTACTTCTTTTTCTATTTCTTTTTTGAAATGTAGTCCACAATTCTCTCACTGCCATCAATTTGACCAATCTCATCTCGACCAATTTCTGGTGGTACTAGATTAGGATCATCAGACCATAAGATGTTGAGATATTGTAACTTCAAAGAATATTATATTTGTACTTTATTATTCCAGAGATGATTCATTCCTCCGTGAAGATCTTATTATATATCCGGAGATGTTTATTCCTCCGTCGGAATGTGGTAACTTGGGTTATTAGACTTCCCTAGTGGGGGTCGGCCCTGTATGTGTTATGTGGGTCAAAGGGTTATTAGACCACCCTAGAGGGGTCGGCCCAGTCAGTTGTAATGGGGTATTTAACCCAATGGTTAAATACGAGCCTACATGATTTGTGTAAAAGACAAGTCGGAGTAGTGTATAAATAGAGGAGGTGTATTCCTCATTTAACATACACTCACTCACTTGAGAGTGGCGCACTTATGAGAGAGAGGTCTGCTATGGAGAAGGAGGAGCTTATGCTCAGGGTTACATCTTTTGTATTTTCTGGTCATCTATATTGAGGAAGCTTTGCTGGGTTTTCTACCCCATGAGGGTTTCCTAGGATAAATCTGTGTCTCTTGTGTTTATGCTGTACTTGTTGTTTCTTCAGTGATCTTGTATATGCTATTATTGTGAAATGGAATGTAATGCTGCTATTTTCTATCTTAGCATATTAAATATTAACATGGTATCAGAGCTAACCTGAAGGAAGGCAATGTGTGGCACTTACGACACTTGCTTCACTTGCGACAATTTGAAGGTTTGGGTTTTACATAGCAAAAACCAGTCATCATGGAACTTTCGCTATAAATCCATTTCTGCGAAGGTTCAGGATCGGAAAAGTTTACAGGTTGTAGATAACATCCCTAGGTACCTTGTGTCCAAAGGACACCCTCACATTCGTTGTACTTTGTGAGTTATGATCAGTACAAGTTAGGGTTTCTGCCTCTTCCAGATCCCAGTCAAAATCAGGTGACCTAGGAAAAAAGGTCATAACTTGGGCTAGGAATCCCCAAATGAAATTTCATAAAAAGTGACAGGTAGTACACAGACTATACTATCTCAAGAAACTTTTTCAGAGACCGAAGCTGAACCAGTGACACGTGGCACGCCGTACAAGTTCGCTCTCCTGTTTTATCCCATAAACAGGTCACGTTGCGACACTTGGTATAACTCTTTCTCAGAAAATCCAATTGAGGTCAGACCTATCAGGATGGAAAGATGACGGGTCAGGATACCACAGAAAACGTTTTCAGACCCTGTGGAGCGAAAATTTCAGAGTTACAGCAGAAACAATCAGGTGCATATTTCTGTGAAAACAGAATTATTTTTGGAGCACCTTCATTCATGGCTTCCGGAATTTAGGGTTTCGGAGAAAGTTAGAATTTTTGGAATCGGAATCCACGGATGAATGCTACTCAAGAAAATCAAAATTTAGAGTCCAATATCAAATTTTTTGGTTGGGTAGAAGACCGGGCTTGATCAAACCCCAGTTCGGGATTTTGATCGGAAAGATGGAAAATTAGGGCTTCAGCAAAAGTTGGAATTTTTGAAGTCTGTAACCATGGCTGGAAGCTCCTCAGAAAAATAAGATTTTAGAGCCTTGGATCAAACCTTTTGATTGGGCAGAAGGTTGGGCTTCATCAAACCCTAGTTCGAGATCCTGTCCAGAAGATCCAGAAGTTTCGAAGGCAATTTTGAGGGGTCAAATTTTGGAGATTTCAAAATTGAAGTATGCTAGTATGATCAGCTCAGCAAGACACATCCTTCCATCCATTCAGAAGAGTGAAAGTCAAAGATTGAATTTTTAGGGTTTTTCTAGCAAACCCTAATCAAGCTCCAGATCAAGTTTTAGGGGGAGTTGAGGCTAAGACCTTACATAAGAAGACTACAAGAAGTCTCGACAGGTATGACTTAAGGAGGTTCATGTATGTCTTGAAATCTGATTCCTGATTAAGTTCATAATGTGTTTGTCTTCGTATTATTTATTAGTACAATCTTGATTAATGTTAGAATTGTCTTATCACCCTAGTAACAGTATGAATGCATGTGAATGATCGAAGACATTCATTGATTAGGATATATGATTGTACTAATGCATTATGGTGTTGTATAAGGTTGATGTTGTCTACTAACAAGATACAGGTACATCATGAAAGACAAATCAAGTTCCATGACCATGACAACATAATCTTTGATCACATAGAAGTTCTACTTACGAGGTATGTATGACTTTCTTCTATTATGCTTAACTTATGAGATATGCAAGTTCCAGCATAGGATCTCTAAATCATTGAAGAGAACAAAGAAGATATTGATTAGGTATGTTAGACATAGCTAAGCAGGTATACTAATCCAGGTATGTTTTCCTATGTCATGTTAGAATCTTACCTTGTGTTAGGATCCCTTATATAAGTATACTTGGTATGATTGGTTATGCTTATTCATAAAGTTAATCAAGGGTTTATGCACATTATGTCTCTTATCTTGATTGATGATTTAACTAACCAGAAGAGTCCCATGATCAAACAAGAATATGCATGAGTAAAAGAAGACTTCCCTGAAACCCTGAATACTAATGATCATGACTATACATATTCAAGATTATTTAGAATTATAATGTTTTGATATTATTGAGAATATACTAATGAATGTATGTTTGTGTATGAGATCATGAGGATGACACTAGTGCACACTTGAGCATGCACAGTGGTACATAATGAATAGAAGTTCAAAAGACATACAGAAGATCAAGCGAGAGGCAACCACACAAACATAAAAGATAAGTATTTGAGTTGTTATTTGAAATAGTAAATGATATTGCTTGTATGCATATTTGTATTCCTAGAACATATCATGCTGAGTGTAAACATTCATAGAGCATTGAACAGTATACTACTAATATGCATATGATTGGTAAGTTGGACAAACATTCCATTGTTGCTTGTCTAGAATGAAACCTCTTTGCTGACATGCTGAGAGCTGTGCACACTCTCGATAGTATGTTATGGTAGAGATGGAAGGCATCTAGATAGCCACTGTATGCATACAGGATATGGGAAAGTGTTGTGCCAAAGTATTGGTCAAAATAGTTGCATAACTATGTAAATGATATCTGTATGCATAATAGGTTATCATGTCAACATGATTTGATGATTATGAAGTATTACTAATCATGTACTTAATTTTGATTTGTAGGAAAGATCATGATGAATGATGAACACTGAACAAGTGATGGATGTTTAACAAAAGGATTTACAAATCAAACACACTATAGATGGCTTGTGGCTAGAAGATTCTCTTAGAAAGAGGAAGAGAATCATCATGAGATGTTTGTTCCAAGTGGCTAGATAAGACCATTCTCTTAATGGTGTAATTAAAGAAGAAGTGTGAATCAGGTTCTATATGGGTTCCCAGGATCGATAATCAATTGATGAGCTTAATGATCACCATGGGTGATGTGGATCTCAACCTTTGCTACAAGGTTGAATATGGTTTCTATACACAAATGACATGGATGCAAGAAGGAACTCACCACAGAGTTCGAATGATATTGAGGCTCATATCAGTAGACCCATATAACAAGAGTTGGCACAGATAGATATGCAGAAGATCATTCAATGCAGAGTGTGAATGATGTTCAGTCACAAAGGGAGAATTGACAGTTTCTTGATAAGCTTGGGCTTTACCAAAAGTAAATTTGTTCCTAACCTTTACCTTAAGGTTATGGATCATACTATTATTATATGTAGATGATATCTCTCTAACAGGGAATGAGAAATAGATCATGAAAAGAAAGAAGAAGATGGTTGCAAAAATGAAAATGAAAGATCTCAGATTGATGCATTACTTCCTAGGTCTAGAAGTATGGCAAGGCTCCTAAGGAATCTTTCTCAGCCAGGGAAAGTATGCTGAGAAATCTTGAGAAGACTTGATGTGTTGGAATGGCCACTCTCATGGATTCCAACTTGAAGCTGTTAGCGGATGACTCATCATAGTTAGTGGATATAACTTTGTACAGAAAAATTATTGGGTCATTGATGTATCTAACGAATACTAGGTCAGATATATGCTTTGCTATGAAACACCTTGAGACAGTATCTAGTGGAACTTAGACAAGTTCACCTGATAGCTGCAAAGCATGTGATGAGGTACCTAAAGGATATGATAGACTTTGATCTATGTTATCTTGGAGATCACGAATTCAGATGGCTACACAGATATTGATTGAGTAGAAAGTGTATCAGACAGGAAGAGCACATCGAGAAGATGTTATTGTCTGGGATCAGCCATGATCTTGTGGTTTAGCAGGAAGCAGTCTAGTGTGGTTCTCAGCACAAGCGGAATATATGGCTGCTTGCTCTGCTAGTTGTGAAGCGGTATGGCTTCAGAATTGTTGGACATAAAAATGGACCCAACTGTGATCCTATGTGACAAACAGAGTTTTACCAAAATGGCAGAGAATCCAGTATTCCATGATAAGTCAAAGCACATAGAGATCTGACATTTCTATATACAAGATATGGTGCAGAAAAGAATTAAAGTTCGAATTTGTAACATGTTAACAATGTACTAACCAAACCTCTACTGATCCGATGTACTAACCAAACCTCTACCTCAAGTAAAGTTTTTCGAGACAAACTTAAAATAGTTTAGAAGGATCCTCCTCGAAAGGGGGAGCGATGTGATCACTTATGATGAGATTGCCCACATCGACAGTGAGGTTGATGATGTGGATACCTATATTGGGGATGCCGACAGAGAGGTTGGTGGATGGTCCTTAGACAGGGTCTAAGGTGACAAGGGGATTGCATCATCCTTGAACACATGTTCTAAAAGGAACCGTAGACAAGTGTCTCCAAGAAAGAAGGGGGATTGGATCATCCCTGGACTTCAGTCCTAAAGAGAGCCGTAGACGTATGTCTTCAAGAATGAAGTCCTTGGTGGACATGAGGGGATTGGATCATCCCTGGACTTCAGTCCTAAAGAGAGCCGTAGACGTATGTCTCCGAGAATGAAGTCCTTGGTGGGCATGAGGGGATTGGATCATCCCTGGACTTCAGTCCTAAAGAGAGCCGTAGACGTATGTCTTCGAGAATGAAGTCCTTGGTGGACATGAGGGGATTGGATCATCCCTAGACTTCAGTCCTAAAGAGATTCGTAGACATATCTCTTCGAGAATGAAGTCCTTGGTGGACATGAGGGGATTGGATCATCCCTGGACTTCAGTCCTAAAGAGAGCCGTAGACGTACGTCTTCGAGAATGAAGTCCTTGGTGGACATGAGGGGATGGGATCATCCCTGGACTTTAGTCCTAAAGAGAGCCGTAGACGTATGTATTCGGGAATGAAGTCCTTTGTGGACATGTGAGGGTTGGATCATCCCTGGACTTCAGTCCTAAAGAGAGCCGTAGACAAGATGTCTCCGAGAATGAAGTCCTGAATGAACAGGTGGGGGATTGTATCTTCCCCGGACTTTGGTCCTAGAATTGAGCCGTAGAATGGGTCTCCAATAATGAAGTCTTGAATGAATAGGTAGGGGATTGTATCTTCCCCGGACTTAGGTCCCAGAATTGATCCGTAGACTGATGTCTCCAAGAATTGAAGATAGGACTACATCGTCCATGAACTAGGTTCAAAATGTATGTGATGGGATTGCATCATCCCTATACATGAGACTTGTCTTAAAGGTACGTGTGAGGACTGCATCGTCCATGAACTGGGTTCAAAATGTACGTGAGGACTGCATCGTCCATGAATTGGGTTCAAAATGTACGTGAGGACTGCATCGTCCATGAATTGGGTTCAAAATGTACGTGATGGGATTGCATCATCCTTAGGCATGAGATTTGTCTTAAAGGTACGTGTGAGGATTGCATCGTCCATGAACTGGGTTCAAAATGTACGTGAGGACTGCATCGTCCATGAACTGGGTTCATGGACGATGATGGGATTGCATCATCCCTAGACATGAGACTTATCTTAAAGGTACATGTGAGGACTTCATCGTCCATGAACTGGGTTCAAAATGTACGTGAGGACTGCATCGTCCATGAACTGGGTTCAAAATGTACATGATGGGATTGCATCATCCCTAGACATGAGACTTGTCTTAAAGGTATGTGTGAGGACTGCATCGTCCATGAACTGGGTTCAAAATGTACGTGAGGACTGCATCATCCATGAACTAGGTTCAAAATGTACGTGAGAGGACTGCATGTACGTGATGGGATTGCATCATCCATAGACATGAGACTTGTATTAAAGTGATAAGGATTGATCATCCTGGAACTTGATCTGGATTATATCATCCATGAACCTATGTCCTAAAGAGAGCAGGATTGATCATCTTATAATATGATCGTGTGTGTTGCAGGGTATGCTGCTATTATGACTGATGAGGATACTTGTATTGATGTATTGATACTTGTATTGATGATATGTATTGATGAGGATACTTGGATGTATACTTGTATTGATGATGTGTATACTTGTATTGGTGTGGATACTAATACTGATGATCTAGATGACTATGTTGCTGATCGTGTTGATCTAGATGATGATGTTGCAGATGCTGTAGATCGAGATGATCCAGATGCTGTAGATTGTGATGATCCAGATGCTGTAGATCGTGATGATCCAGCTGTAGATCGAGATGATCCAGATGCTGTAGATCGTGATGATCCAGATGCTGTAGATCGTGATGATCCAGATGCTATAGATCGTGATGATCCAGATGCTATAGATCGTGATGATCCATATGTTGTAGATCGAGATGATCCAGATGGTGTAGATCGTGATGATCTAGATGCTGTAGATCATGATGATCCAGATGCTGTAGATCGTGATGATCCAGATGCTATAGATCAAGATGATCCAGATACTGTAGAACGTGATGATCCAGATGATGTAGATCGAGATGATCCAGATGCTATAGATCGAGATGATCTAGATGCTGTAGATCGTGATAATCCAGATGCTGTAGATCGAGATGATCCCAATGTTGATGATCGTATGATGACGATGCTGATGATCGTGAGGATCCAGATGTTGATGTTGTTGTAGCTGTTCGAGTGCTGCAGAAGATAAAGACTCAGTACTGAAGATGTTGATGTTCCAGTATTGAAGATGTTCCAATAACTGCTTGAGTTACTGATGATGTTGAGAAAGCTTCCAATGATTTATAGATGTATCATGTATGATGACTCCTTGCTCGTGTAGATGCTGTTATAATATCCTTCTCGTTAAGGGGGAGTGTTGAGATATTGTAACTTCAAAGAATATTATATTTGTACTTTATTATTCTGGAGATGATTCATTCCTCCGTGAAGATCTTAGTATATATCCGGAGATGTTTATTCCTCCGTCGGAATGTGGTAACTTGGGTTATTAGACTTCCCTAGTAGGGGTCGGCCCTGTATGTGTTATGTGGGTCAAAGGGTTATTAGACCACCCTAGAGGGGTCGGCCCAGTCAGTTGTAATGGGGTATTTAACCCAATGGTTAAATACAAGCCTACATGATTTGTGTAAAAGACAAGTCGGAGTAGTGTATAAATAGAGGAGGTGTATTCCTAATTTAACACACACTCACTCACTTGAGAGTGGCGCACTTATGAGAGAGAGGTCTTCTATGGAGAAGGCGGAGCTTATGCTCAGGGTTACATCTTTTGTATTTGCTGGTCATCTATATTGAGGAAGCTTGCTGGGTTTTCTACCCCATGAGGGTTTCCCAGGATAAATCTATGTCTCTTGTGTTTATGCTGTGCTTGTTGTTTCTTCAGTGATCTTGTATATGCTATTATTGTGAAATGGAATGTAATGTTGCTATTTTCTGTCTTAGCATATTAAATCTTAACATAAGATATGTCTACGTATATGCTTCCTATTTGTAGGATTGACGTCAACTACAATCAAATCAAACCATTTTTTGAGCAGCTTATTTATTCTAAATAGTAACAAAAAAAATATAAATTTATATAATTGAACTTGTCCCTAGTACCTATAGGTGCAATAGGGGGAACCTCTAGTTGGGAAGTACTAGCTTCAATCTCTAAGACTGGCTCATCATGAGGGACAATTGTATCTGCTTGTCTTGCCTACAATAACATTTGTAGAATTGTTACAAAGCCTCAAAATGTAGAATTGTACTTTATAATTAACCATTCAATCAAAACCCATTGAGGTTGTATACCTCACCATTTAGCTACATTGGCCTTTTTGCTTTCAACCAGGTACTTGTAGCCTCCTTTGAAGGCAAGTTTGAGGTCATCAGTTGTGGGAATGATTCCAAATTCACTGGACTATATATCCCATAACATAACAAATTTTGTCAAGGAAAGAATTCAAAACCCAAATGAAAATACAACAATAACAAATTTAAAATCTTAACACTTACATATACCCCCTTCACTTTAACGTAGCCTCCTAGGCCAAGTTTGCGCTGCCCAATGTTCTCAAGTCTGGCCTTTGTTGTGTCTTTAAGCCTACGAAAACAGTCAAGTACATGTTTATGCAATTTAAAAATCCTAGTCAAATGTAATATAGTACAAATTATAATTTCAATGTTCGACACATTATTTTATCTACCTCGGTGTTTCCATTGCATTTGGAGGAAAGGGCCATTCTTTTCTCATCTTCTTCTCCTTGGCATCCTCTATTAGTGCATCCCACTCATGTTTTAGAATTAGTCCAGGATGCTCATAACCTAACTATCGACTGATATTAGTGCGGTAATTGTCCCGCATAGATTTCAAGTACTTCCTAGCCATGGTTTGGACTGTCTTTTGGTTGAACACAGGACCAAACAACGTGGTCATGTGGTTCATCAACTCCTTCTTCAAGCCATTGATTTGATATTTATAACCCATTCTAGTTGTCAGTTCAAATAGGGAAAATTATTTTTCATGCAAATGTTGGTAGAACGCATTATTGCCTACAATGCAATAAAAAATTCTGATTAGATAGATTAAATGAATATTAAAATATTATTATTTGTATAAAATAAACGTATTGCAATGTAGTGGATGTAATTACCATGTCTTTTTAATCCCTTTACCGGAACCAAATCATGGTCCATCTATAATTCAACTGGTAACTGACTGGTGCTCTTTACCACCATGCCTAGTGTCATGGAACCCGCATTAGCCTCTGATGACCAAGGCACAAAAGTACTAGAACCGGTGCTAACCCTATGTGTAGTTGGGGTCATGGTCTGCCCCCCACCAACACTAGGTGTAGAATTAGGGGCATACATGAAAATACTAGGACTTGCGACACCGGTAGCATGTGCATCATGAGCAGAGGGTGAAACCATAGTTGCTTCTCTAATACCCCCAACATCAGGTTCTATGCATTTCATGAATGCCTAATAAAATAGAATTCACCACGTCAAGCTCTTGGATTCCTTTAAAAAAATGTCATATTCTTTAAAAAAATTAATGGAATAAAATTTTTAAAAACTTATTTTGTACTTCTTGATGTGGTCTATCAAGTATTATCTTCTCCTATCATTTTCAGGAGTATCTTTTGCATACACCAATCCAACCAATTAATCAACCATTCTTTTAACAGTTCTTCTGAGAGCTACTAAAGGATCATCAACACCTGATATCTCCACATCAACCTCATCGGTCAAAGCATCGACATGGGAGCCTGCAAAAAAATCATATCATATAATTTCGATAATCAATGTAACAAGGATATTCACGTTGGGATAAAAAAGAACAATATGGAATATAACAACGAAAAATATAAATGACCATATATATATATATATATATATTTCTCTTCCAAAGGAAAAAAATCCTTTATTCGTATTTGAATAAACATAGACCATCCTTTAAGGACTTTACATCACAAGCTTTGAGAGCTTCACATTACAGACTCTTTCTAGAACTCTTTCTGATAATTTTTTTTTTATTATCATAATTACATCATGTTTCTTTTGTCTTCAAATCATAAAAACTAAATTTGACTTATCACTCTATATATTTATATAACAACAAAAAGTGAATCTGCTACAGATTATATAAACTGATAATTGGAGATGATTCTCCCATCCCTGAGATCGTCTCTCTCCAGCAATCTAGGCTCTAATATCAACACATTCTTGGAGAGTTGATCAACTTTAGCATTGAGCTCATGGTAGACATGGGAACATGATAAATTCTCAAGAGATTCCACCTACCTCCAAATTGCCACAAGAATGTGTTGCAGGTGAGGGGCACTTATTTGAATTTTGTTGTTCACCTAGTCGATGACCATTTTCAAATCCCCAAACAACTCCAAACGAGAAATGAATATGGAGAGTACAACCTTTAATACTTCCCATAATGCTGTTATTTCTACCTTACTGTTGGAACAATGGCCAGGCATAGATCTAATGCAAATATTGGTATCCTCTAATAAAAATAGGACTCCCCTTGATCCACCTAGAATATATATATATATATATATATATATATTATCGCACCCTACCATATTCAATTCCTTTCCCTTTTTCCCGATCATCCTATAACATAAACCATGATTTGTTTAGCATATATACAAATATGGTTTGTAACAACATACAGTATATGCAATGGAAAATAATAAATAAACAATATACTTGCTTTTTAGTAAATAATGGACATAATTTTTAAGCCATACTTACTGGATTCCTAGACCCTATTCAAATGTTATTTGAGCAACAACTCCTTTCCCGCGTTATTGATTTTATTGCACTGATCACAACTTTGTTATCGTCATCTGCAACAAAAAAACAATTGAGTAGTTTGTTTTTGCTTCCAAGACGAGTACTATTTATAAACCCAACAACATTTTTTTAGGCTTTCGAAATTCCATCAATACATATGGAAAATCCCTTATGTTGATTGTTTTCTTTCATTTTATAATAATTTGCATAAATCCTGTATATGCGCATAGTTGTTACATATCTTGTTATCCTACCCCAATGTGCGTAATCATATGTTGGGCCAACATATTCCATCAGTTCTACTTCATTGTTATCATTGGAACATTCACACCACCCACTGTAAAGAGCCCCAAACCATGTAAAGTAGATGGAGAAATTCGATATGTTCTTCCATCAATATTGAAATCGGTGTTTATTTTAGGAAGTGGGTTTGGTTCCCAATCCTTCACATAATGTCCGTACATTAATGAAAATTCCTTATCTTCAAAAGAATCATTGTCATAAGAGCATGACCCTCCTTCAGCAAGAAAGATGTTGGGTATGTGTTATACTCTCTACATGACTACCCACCTTCTAGCGGGGGTTCATGGACTATTTTTTGCCCCATTTTTGGTTATTTTCGGTCAATGGTTTTCAACCCATTGTATTTTTTAGCCAATGGTTTTTATCTCATTGTATTATGATTCCGGTTTAGGAATTAGGGTTTCGGAGGTTGGTAAAGACCTATATATATATTGTATTGTAAATTGTTGAGTTAATACAATGAAAGAAACAAAGAGAGTGATGAAGATCTAGTTAAGTTGGTTTTCTAGTTAAGGGTTTCCAGGGTAAAATCTCTACGTAATGTGTGTGTGTGCTAGTGTTTTACTTCTTGTTTATGCTTACGAATTATATGCATTGTTACACTTAATCAGGTTTATAACTAATAGTTGGTATCATAGCAATATTTGGCTTCAGGGGGATGCCTTTGTTGCTAAGGGTTTAGCTCGACCCTAGGGTTTTCAATAAACCTAGTTTCAGTGGGAGCTATGTAGGGGTGATTCTTTTCCTGAAAGAATGGCGAGAAATTCTAGAGTGGAGACTAAAAAATTTAATGGACAAAATTTTGAGCTATGGAAGCTCAAGATGGAGGATCTTCTAGTAGACAAGGAACAATGGGAGGTCCTGGATCCAAGTACAAAATCTTCTGTTATGTTGAAAGACGATTTGGATAAGTTGGATAGAAAGGTGAGGAGTACGATTCACCTTTGTCTCTTTGATTCAGTGATAGTGAATTTCTCTAGAGAAGACACTGCAAAGAAGTTGTGCGAAAAGCTAGGGAATCTGTATTAGTCAAAGTCCCTTGTAAATAAACTGTTTATGCGGAAGAAACGATATCATTTCAGGATGGAAGATGATTTCTATATGATATAGCATTTAAATGCATTCAATACTTTGGTATGTCAACTAATCTCAGTTGATATTAAGATGGATGAAGAAGATAAGTGTATTACCAGCTTGCTATGCTCTCTACCAGATTCATGGGATAATTTGGTTGTAGCGATAGGTAGTACTACTTAGTCTACATTGAAGTTCGAGGATGTAGTTGCATCCCCATTATCAGAGGAAATGAGGATAAAATCCATGGAAAGTAATAGGATGGATGCCTTATCTATGAGAGGTCATTCTAAATAACAGGAAAACAAACATATGGGAGGGAGATATAAATCTAGGGGAAGATCTAAATCTCCAGGAGAATGTTCGAAGAGATTATGCTAGAAATGTGGTAAGGATAGGCATTATAAGAAGAAATGTAAATCAAAAGGTGTTAAAAAGGGTAAAGGTTCAGAGGATACTCAATCCATGGAAGAAAATTCGTCTTCTAAAGAAGGATGGGATGTGTACTTGGCTTCTACAAGTACATATCCAAGAAGTGATGCTTGGTTGATTGAACCAGGAGCTTCCTTTCACATGAATCCAAACAGGGATTGGTTCTCTGAGTATGAAAGACATAATGGAGGGAATTTACTCTTGGGGGATGATTCGACATCGAAAATCATAGGGCGTGGAAAAGTGAAGTTACTGTTGAAGGATAGAAGGATTAGAACCCTTCTTGGTGTTTTACACATTCCATATATGGCAAGAAAATTGATATCTATTAGCAGAATGGGTGATGCAGGGGTAAAGACTATATTCGAAGAGAAGAGATGCAAAATGGTTTGAGGAGCAATGGTTTTGATGAGGGTATTTTGTTGTGGAATTTTGTATAAGCTATTGGGAAGCACTATCACTGATGAGTGTAACAACTCTATTGTTTTTGAGAGAAAAAGTGAATAAAGTAAAGACATTAATGTCTCTAAAGGAGACATTATGCTGTGGCATAGAAGGTTGGGACATATTGGAGAGAAGGGCCTTCAGGAATTACAAGGTAAAGGTATGGTTGAAGGTATGTCCAATTGCAAACTAGATTTCAAATTTTGTGAATATTGTTTATATATGAAGCATAATTAAGTAAAATTTCCTTCCGGTGCTACAAGGGAAAAGGAGTTCCCAAATTTAATACACAATGATGTGTCTGGTCCTGTACATGTTTCATCATTGGGAGGATATGTGTATTATGTGTCATTTATAGATTATTTTTTGAGTAATACATGGTTGTACTTCCTAAAAAAGAAATATGAGGTTTTCATTAAATTCAAGGAGTTCAAGGGTCTTGTGGAAAACCAAACATGAAATAAAATAAAAATTACGAGAGTTGACAATGGAGGTGAATTTTTTCTTAAAGAGTTTGATCAATTATGTAAATAGTGTGGTATAACACCACAAAATACAAATCCATATACTCTCCAATATAATGGGGTTGTAGAAAGGATGAACAAGACACTGATGGAGAAGGCGACAAGTATGCTTAGAGATGCAATATCAACACAAGAATTATGGGATGAAGCTATTGGTACTACATGTTATTTGAAGAATCAGTCACCCACATCAGAGTTGGTCAACAAGAATCCTCATGAGGTATGGTATGGTAGAAGCCTTCAATTGCACATCTTAGAGTATTTGGGTGTGATGCTTTTGTTAATGTTCCTAAGGAGAAAAGGAGCAAGTTGGATAATAAAGCAGAGAAATGTATCCTTATTGGATATAAAGATGGTCTAAAAGGTTACAAACTGTGGAATCCTGTAACAAGGAAAACAATGTACAATCGAGATGTGCTATTTGGAGAAGTTGAGAACACTTCCAGGAATAAGATTAATCAAAAGAAAAAGAACCTGATATAATGGAGTTCAAGATAAAGAATGAAGGATCTGATTTAGGAGGAGGAAGAATAATTTGAATCAAATGATGAGGTGGAACCAAAGACTCCATCCTTGAGGAGATCTGACCATGTAAGCCAGATAAAAGGTATAGTCAACCCGATTTTAATTTTGGTTTTGTTCTATCTACTTTTAATGATGAGTTCAGCTCTATTACAGATCCAGTTAATTATGAAGAGTGCAAACTCTGGAAGAAGGCCATGGAAGAAGAAATGGGTGCCTTGGAGAAAAATGAGGCCTGAGTGTTATGCAACCAAGTCCCAGATATAGCATAAAAATAGCAGAAATAGAACAAAATAAAGGAATCAGCACCTTAATAATGAAGAACCGAGATTAATAACAATCCTCTTCGAGGGAGGAACCTCCTTACACAATGTGCTAAGTACATAAGACAAGACAAGATACAATGATGACTAAAATGAAAATGTCTCCTTCCTATATATAAGAGACAAAGGGGTACAATAAAAACTAATAGACCCACTAATAGACCCAATTAGAAGACATCAATAATATGTAATGCACCATAATAAAGAGGGTAATGTGCCAATATTTAGGGCTTAATATGTCCCTCCCCTTTAGACAAGTGTTGTACTCAACGCTTGATTAGTTGTGGATGCTTCTGTATGAAGGACTTATCTTCCCATGTCGAATATTCCACTTGCAGGCTCTTCCACTTGATGAGGTACTCTGTAATAACCCAATTTCGTAGCTGTTTGGTCCTTGTTTCAGTGATTTTTTCCGGTTCCAATATGAATCTTCCTTCTTCATCAAGCTCGGGCAAGATTTTTTGAATTGAGATATTGTCTCCTATTACCTTCTTTAAGTAAGAAGCATGGAAAACTGTATGCACCCTTGAAGATGAAGGAAGCTTCAATTTGTAAGCCATACTGTTGGCTTGGTTTTGCAACCAAGCTTTGTGCAATGGGCACCTATAACAACAATGTGATAGCAGTTTCAATATTGAAAGCAAAAACGATTAAGAATTAAATCTAAATCTAAACTAACATGTGCATATAACAAATAAATTTAAAAACGATTCATGGAAATAACAAGAAATAAAAGAATAGATGTTTTGTATTAAGATACCTCAAATGGTGAGGATTTGTGTTGAGCAACTCCAAGGGTGAGTAGCTCCAAGCTCCAATGGTCTCTTCTCCAAGATGCTGAAAATGGCCAAAAGTCTCATGAGAGATTTTCACAGCGTGAGGATAGGATGATGGATGGATGGAAAGTGAGGAGCCCCTACTACCTTTTTATAGTTTTTGGTGGTGGGGAATACCATTATGGTTTTGAGGAAACTAATGGTATTGACCAACATGGTTTAGGTACCTTTTCTCTCCTTTTTCCTTTTTTGAATATTTTTAATATTTTTATTCCCTTTTTAATATTTTTGGGAATTTTGGACCCTTTTTGAGGGTTTTTTATGCTTTTTGAGGAAAAATATTCATTTTGAGGGGAAAAAGGGATGTATTATGGTCTTTTGGTGACCTTTCGATGGCTTTAGAGGCTCAAATGGTGGAAAAGTGGACAAATGGGTCATGTGAATAAGGAAATGAGCTAGTGAGCACTTTTTGGGTGTTAACAAATTGCCCCTTGATGTGTGAGGGCAGGAGCTCATCGTATGGCTGATAGACATCATAGTTATTTTGTCTTTTTCCTGGGGTTTGGGGAAGAGAAGAGACCGGTTGGAGATTGGATCCACAGCCCTTGGAAGCTGCAAAAAAGAAAAAATATTACATGGCCTCAATATGAATGAGGAATAATCTCTGAAAATGGATGAGGCGGGCATACCCATGCTTGTATCAAGACATATACATAACAATTAGTCCCAAGAAGGGGGACCTGAATTGCTGGTACATCATAATGGTCCAAAGGGAACACTATTTTGGGATGTACTCTTGATCATAACATGACTGATATCAATAACTGATACACTGGAATAAAGCGACAACCGTTCTGACCAAGGTCTCAGAAGGGTTGACGAACTGCTGAATCTGAAGGTGTCCAACATTTGTAGGGACTCAATGACTCTGAGTAAACTCTGAGGAGTATATGTAACTGTATACTCGAGGGAGTATAAAACTGGGGTACATCTGAAATATTGTCGCCATGCGCAACCCGGATAAAATGTAACTAGTTATTTCCATAAGTAGACTCTCAAATGTCGAAGAGTCAGGTGGTATCCGAGGTCTTCAACAAATAACTGAAGGGACCAATACCCTGTGCGAGTCTCAACGATGCGATCAAGGTGTTGAAGTCGAGAATGTGAGAAGCAACCATTTGGAGAGGCACTGAGGACTCTTCTCAAAATGATTCGTAGGCACTCATCATAAATGGTAATGAGTCCAAGACATAGGGACCTCTAGGTCTATCCTCTGGAATAAATTTGGTTATCTTCGACAGAGGGAGACTAGCAACTAACAAGGAAATGATGTTTCCTTGATAGGAGCACGAGGTGTAGAACTGAAGTGTGGTAGTACTGATGGTAGGACTGAAATACTTGTGGGGATGGGAAGTAACTGGGGTCATAGAGTAGGTGGACTCAACCTTCCTTTGTTCAAAGCATGATGACATGGTTGACCTGGCAGCGTAGGGAACTGACTTGTAGGTGTGGGGATCATAGCTTTTAAGGACTGAAGGGTATGTATTGATTCTAGGGGGTCAAGTTGATGGGTGTTGTCAAGGGATTCTCAGGGTGACATACTGCAGAATACTCTGAACAAAGGCGACCAAAATGGGGAAGCTTCCATATGAGTAGACGTGATCTGTTATGGCGCTGAGAAGCACCATTGGGTCCTTCTTTGTAGTTTTAATGAGCTTCAAGAAGGGATAAAAGTGTGCTTTGAAATGGTACTGTCTTGTGGATTTTGTGAGCCCAGGACTGTTCGTGCTCATGGGTGCTTTCATTTTTAAGGAGTCTAAAAACGATAAGAAGACTCTGCAGTGGTTGTGAGTATCGTCCTGTGGGTTTTTACGAGCCCAGGATGGTGACTGCTCGTGGTTGCTTTCATGTTTAGAGAGTCTGAAAGTGGTAAGTGGACTCCATTGGTGTTATTTTTCGTAAGTTAGTCTCCAAGGCCCGAAAAAACATAAAATGATGCAAATGGAGAACTCTTCTATCCAATGTGACTAGAGTATTCCTTTTTCGTAATTACTCTACAAGGTCCGAAAAAGGGGTAAACTTATACCAGGTAGACGCCCTTTCAGATATGTTTAGCGAGAATGAAAGGAAGCAAGGTTGCTGGGTGATCTTTTCATTGTTTTAGGAGTCAGAAAAGAGCTTAACAGAAACTCCCTAAGTGCCTTTTTCGTAAAAGGGATTGCTCAGCCCGGAAAAGGGGTAAAACTATACCGAACAAAAAGGTATTGATGAGAGTGAGAAAAGGTCTCAAGCATCGTCATGAGTGCGGAATACTGAATCTGGTGACATAAAGATTGTCAAAAACGGGCAACGGCCAATGCGGCACACAAACCGAGGTGATGAGTGGCATTTTGAAAAAATGCCCCAAAATTATGGGGTGAGAGCGAGAAATGATCTCAAGCATCATCACGAGCGCGGAAAATTGAATTTGACGATATCAAACTTGTCAAAAACGGATGACGGTCGATGTGGCACGCAAACCGAGGCAACGAGGGGGCATGGGAAAAATGCCCAAAAAATTTGGAGGTGAGAGCGAGAAATGATCTCAAGCATCATCACGAGTGCCGAAAAACTGAATCCGTCAATATAAGACTCATCAGAAATGGATGACGGCCGATGTGGCATGCAAACTGAGGCAACGAGGGGGCATAGGAAAAATGCCCAAAAAATCTGGGCGTGAGAGCGAGAAATGATCTCAAGCGTCATCACGAGCGCGGAAAATTGAATCCGGCGATATAAGACTCGTCAGAAACGGACGACGACTGATGTGGCATGCAAACCGAGGCAATGAGGGGGCATGGGAAAAATGCCCGAAAAATCTGGGCGTGAGAGCGAGAAATGATCTCAAGCGTCATCACGAGCGTGGAAAATTGAATCCGGCGATATAAGACTTGTCAAAAATGGAGAACGGCTGAAGTGGCATGCAAACCGAGGCGATGAGGGCATGAAAAAATGGTCAAAAAATGGACTTGGTGAAAACATGAAAAGGAAAGGACTATCATGAAGTTCTCGCTGTGCTGATTCCAACGATTTGAGGAACGGACGTCATATGATACCGCAATGGTTGTTTGAAAAATGGTCAAATCTCTTTAAATAGGGTGTGGGGCCCATGTGGCGTGTCGTTGTTACGTGTGAGTTTGGCAGAGCAATCAGAGCTCTTTCTTGATTTCCAGGAGATTCGATCGTTGGTTTTCAATTCCGCGAGTTTCAGGTAACCCTATTTTCCTTAGCCTTTTTAATTATGTCTTTTTTGGTTAGCAACGGGCCCCTGAAGGCTGCAAAATTCCATGTTGGCCTTCCAACGTGGAATATCGTGGGTTTCGCGTCCTTTTACGCGATGAACATCGCGAGTTTGGGGCCGACAGTCGCGACGTTCATAGCGGCTGTTAGGCTGAAAGTCGCGATGTTCATCGCGACTATGAGGTTGATAGCCACGATGTTCATCGTGACTGTGGGGTCAATACCCACGATGTTCATCGCGGGTTCATGGATGAAAGCCGTGATGATCATCGCAGCTTTTGATGGAAAAGCCGCGATGGAATTTTTTGAAAAAAATTTCTGGTTCTACAAAATTTTCTTTGTTTTTTGGCAGGATGTTGAGGAGACCATTGGTGTCATGGCGAGAGCGGGAGATGGAAAAGGACTTGATGATTCGGATTCGGACCAATCAGGGGGTCCGACATGCTCTAGCTATGAGCGGGCTCTTGAAGTTCGCTCAGATTCCACTGATGCGTTCAGTAGGACCACTACTGAACAAATTGGTGAGTCTCTAGGTCCCTGTAGAGGGTGCGTTCATTGTTGGGGGTGAGAGGTTAGAGATCACCCTTAGTAATGTATACTTTCTTACCGGGTTGCCTCGCTTAGGGGAGGTAGGGGATCTTCTGCCGAGGATCCTGGCAGGTTTGGATATCGAGGATCTACTGGAAACCTTCTGTGTTACTGGGGCGATTATGTAGAACAACGCTTTGAGCCTGAGATCTCTGGGGGAGTGGGATATGTGGGTTGTTGGGGATTGTGTTCTGCGGGTGTTGGGTGCCGCGGCTCCACATCATTTGTCGGGGGGACAAACGATGATGGTGGATTCTGTGCTGAGGGGGACCTACTATGCGTGGGGTTAGATGTTTTTGGATGGTGTCCAGAGAGATCTGGACAAGGTCAGTTGGGAGGAGGGAGATTTTTGCTATGCCTCCTTCTTGTGATGTTTCCTCTTTGAGCGAGTACTGACTTTGCGGCCACGGGTGTTGGTTCGAGACGGGTTGGTGAGCGAGCCACGCATGGTGCAGTGGGGGCAGATGATGCCCCACAGTGGTGGTGGTATCCGCGGGTTATTTTCATAGGATATGTATGAGCAGTGGGAGAAGATCCCCCTGCTGATTGATGACTATCCATATGTCGGTATGGATTATCGAGGAGATCCGGAGATGCCTCGATCCCAGGGACAGGCCTAGGGTTTAGATGGTATGTTTTTGTGTTTTGTTCTCTACTATATCATGTGTTTTTTAGATGTTTTTGTTATGATTATAGTTAGAGATATTTATATGATGGTTCACTTGCATGATTGTGCAGATGTTGGTCTTGTACCACCTGCCGACCATGTGGTTCGTAGGGGACGGGCGATGGTGGTCATTCTGCCTCCTGTAGCGGTACCGCCTCCTCATGCTCGAGGAGTTGGGCCTCGCGTTCGAGGAGCTGGGCCTCGAGATGATTCCGTGGAGGGTGTCTGAGAGACACTAGACATGATCCTGGCAGGATTGCCAGAGGATGGGTGGAGGGATTTGGATCGGGACATCGTCGAGTGTTTTTTCGATGCACCTCGTGAGTGGCACTTGATCCTGCTCAGAGCAGCATTGTTGGCGGCTGAGTGGAGGGATGGGGCTCAACATGATCCGGCAAGGTTGGTGGAGAGGAGGATTCGGGTAGGGGATGATCCAGCGGGGCCAACGGAGAGGAGTGTTCGGGCTTGGTATGATCCGGCGGGGCCAGCGGAGGTGGCGCCCGAGGAGCCCAGAGACCATGATGATTAGATGATCTTGTTATCTACCCCCAAATGTTGATGAGCATATGGGGAAGTACCTTTTTGTGTGGCTTATGTATTTTTGTATATTGGGTGCTGAGGGCACCTATGACATGTTGACTATATGATGATATATATATATATATATATATATATATATGTTTTGGTATATAGTCGTGTATGCACATGGATGCATTTATTGCCTATTTGTTTGCTCATGGAGGCATGTTTTATTTTCTGTATGCCCATGGAGGCACATGTTATGCATGTGGATGCAACATTTTAATTTCTGTATATGCCCGTGGAGGCACATATTATGCACGTGGATGCATTTTTTATTTTGTATATGCCCGTGGAGGCACATGTTATGCACGTGGATGCACTTTTTAATTTTGTTTATGCCCATGGAGGCACATTTTGTATTTACTACATGGTTTGATTGGTATGCCAATCAAGAATTTTGTTGGCCATATGGTCTGCTACACTGTTGAGATTCCTTGGGACATGTGTGAATGAAATGGATTCAAACTTTCGAACCATTTGTTTAGTGCGCAGGAATTTTCTGAAAAGACGGGGATCGTGTACCTGGTAATCATTGTTGAGCTGGGAAACAAGGAGTTGTGAGTCCAAGAAAACGTTAAGGTGACTTATGCTCATTTGGAGAGCAGCGGCCAGGAGACCGGTCACGACATCGTATTCAGCTTGGTTGTTGGTGGCGGCACCTATGCACACTCTGTCGATGTGGATCAACTCATGTGAAGGGGGATATATTACCCAAGCTACGGAGGCGAGATTGGGGGACCAACGGCTTGCACCATCAGCGAAACCAACATAGCAAAGTGGAACAGGATCCATCTGTGGTCATGCAGGAAAAACAAATTTTTAGGTTTTTGTATTTTTTATAAAAAAACAAAATAAGACTGTACAATTATGGACGGTGGTGTCCATCAGATTTTCTATGGGTAAAATCGCTTGAGGTACAACCCATTGCATGGGTTGCATAGGGGGTTGCATTCTAAATCGGTCAGAATGTATGCCCCCTGTCCGAGGCAGGTATGTATAATGTATGGGCCTTGCCACATGGACACAAACTTTCCTTTTTCGATTTTGTCATGAGCTTGATCATAGGCGAGGACAAGGTCTCCTTCAGTAAAGGTTCTTGTGTGGACATGTTTGTCGTAATTCAATTTGGATTGGTTCTTGGCTGCTTCCATGGTTTGGAGGGTTGTGCACCGATCTTCATCGGCTTGCTCCATAAGTAGTAAGCGTTGCTCAATTGGGGAAGTGTCCGGTAGGAGTTCAACGGCCATATGTAGGGCTGGAATCTGGCACTCAATGGGGAGGACGGATTCGACAACGTGAACTAGATGGAAAGGGGTAAAACTAGTGGTGGTCTTGGTTGACATGCGGTATGCCCATAGTGCCGGGAAGAGCATGTGATTCCAATTTGATTTGTGTTTGTCAACAGTGCACTGAGGATGGTCTTCAAAATTTTGTTAATCACTTCGACTTGGCCGTTCCCTTGGGGGTAGTAGGCGGAGGAGAAATGGTGATCAAATTTCAGTAGGTTTGATAATTCTCCCCAGACGGCATCTTCAAAGTGAGAGCTGTGGTCTGAGATGAGTTGCTTTGGCACTCTAGAATGAGCGATAACATGGTTGAGGAAAAAACGTGCTGCGGTGTCGGCTTTGTAATTGTAAGTTGGCATGGCTTCCTCCCACTTGGTGAAATAATCTATAGCCACAATGATGTGTTTATGACTGCCGGAGGAAATGGGATTGCAATCTAGGAAGTCGATGGCCCATTTGCAGAATGGTCTGACAGTGATGACTGGGTGAAGGGGGGCGGGTGGGGTTCTTGCCTTGGGGGCAAAAAGTTGGCAGGTTTGACAATGTTTGACTGTGGTGATGCAATCAGTAAATAATGAAGGCCAAAAGTAACCTGCGCGGACGATCTTTTGGGTGGTGGTCATGCCGGAGAAATGGCCTCCGCAGGCACCGCTATGGCAGTCATTAAGGACTTGTTCTGCTTCGTCATGAGATAGGTAGCATCGTAAGATGGTATCAACCCCGCATTGATAAAGTACATTGCCTAAAAGGAGATATCGGGGGGCGTGGTGTCGTATACGATGGCGTCCATCACGATCGATGTTGGATTGAAATTTTTGTGTGCGGAGGTAGATTAAGATGTCGTCGTACCATGGGTCATCAGAGGAAATGATGAAAATGTGGTCGTCAATGAGATCCGTTTGGATAGCGGGTGATGACGAAGAGGATGGGAGATCTATGATGAGTTGAGCGAGTGTTAGGGCCTTGGTGCTCTTTGGGGTTTTGAAAGTTAGGTCGTATTCTTGCAGGATAATCACCCATTTAGCTATGCGGCCTTGAAGGAGGCGACGTGTCAAGAGGTAAACCATTGGATTGGAATTAGCTACAACCGTGGTGTGGCTGAGAAGAATGTAATGTCGCAACTTTTGTACGGAAAAGACGACGGCAAGGGCCATCTTCTCTTCATGTGGGTACCGGAGGGGTGGGCCTGACAAGGTCTGGCTCACATAGTAGATGACATGCTCTTGGTTAGCAATATCTTCCTAGACAAGAAATCCAGATACGGCATATTTGGATGCTGAAACATAGAGGGTGAAATCTTTTGTGAAATATGGAGGAGAGATCAACGGGGCGTTTGTGAGTGCTTTCTTTAAGTCGGTGAAAGTTGATTCTGTTTGTTGGTCCCATATGAAATGAGTATGCAGACGTAGTAATCGAAGGAAACCATGGACTGTTGTGGCATAGTCAGGGACAAAGCGGCGGAGGAAGTTGGACCTCCCTTGAAGGCTTTGAAGTTGTCTTAATGTACGTGGTGACGGTAAGTCTACAATGGCTTGGACTTTCAAGGGGTCTACAATGATGCCTTTTTATGAAATGATAAACCCCAGAAGGCGACCTGCTATAACACAAAGACACACTTGAGTGGGTTCAAGCGGATGTTGTATTTTCGACAATGCAGGAAAACTTGTTGAAGGTCGTCTAAATGGTCAAATCGTTTCTTGGATCGAGCGGTGAGGTCGCCCAGATAAACTTTTATGGTTCTGTGTAGATCGTGGAAGCAATAAGTCATGGCACATTGGAAAGTGGCTCCAGCATTCTTGATACCGAAAGGCATGACGCGATAGATGAAGGTGCCCCATGGGGTAGTGAAAGCTGTCTTGTATTGATCTTCTTTACGAATTTTGATTTGGTTATATCTGGAGAAATCGTCCATAAAAGAAAGGACCTTATGTCCCGCACATTCATCGATTAGTTGGTCAATGAAAGGTGTGGGGAAGTTGTCTTTGGGACAAGCGAGGTTGAGGTCTCGAAAATCAGTACAAATGCGTATGGTGCCCACTTTCTTGTTTATTGGCACTGGGTTTGAAACCCAGGTGGTGTAGGCAATAGGATATATGAATCCTGCTTTTTGGAGTTTCTAAATCTCAGCCTTAACAGCTGGGAGCTTGGACGGGTGAATTGGTCATTGTTTCTGTCAGACAGGAGGCACATTGGGCCAAGTGTCAATGTGATGTTCCACAATGTTGGGATTGAGGCCAGGCATCTCGGTGTAAAACCAGATGAAGACATCACGAAACTCTTGGAAGAGTTTTTTATATGCCTGAGTTTTCGCTTGAGTGCATGATGTGCCTAGCGAGATGAGCTCAGGTTTTCCAGGTGTGGTGGAAATGTCGATTTGTATAATAGGGGAAATGTTGGACATGTTCCCCTCTTCGAAGGCATCTGGTGCTGGATGGGGTCTTTGAACCAATCAACCTTATTTGGTAGAAAATCTTTCGATTCGACTGATAGTTGGTTTTCTGCGGTGGATGTAGATGCCTCAGGGAGGAAGTATGAGCGATGATGCATATTGTCCCAAGGGTAGTTCGATGCAGTGAGTGTTTCTAGAATTTTCTCATCAGTACGAAAGTAATCAGACCGTAAATAAACGGGTTCTGGTTTGTATGTGGTTGAAATCATATAGATGGTATTGATTTCTTCTGAAGAAAATGATTTCAGAGGGTAGATCTCCTCGATGAGGGGAGGAGATATCTCTAAGTCGGCATTATTCATCTCGTATAAGGATGCTCTATAATCTGGGAGATCAGGGCAGTGGTGTGAATAATGGCCATAAATGTCGCATATCGTACAAGGGTGGTTAGTGCAGAGCGTTTTGTCTCGAGGTTGAGGAGGTGGCTCAAGTCTTACCACTGGAATTCCGGTGTTGTCATCCAACATATTCATGTGTTCTTGGAGTGCAGGTAATTGTGGACATTGATGAGTGGCATGGCCTACGTCGTCACACAACGAGCACTTAGGGGGAATGCGAATAGTTGGGGAGTTCTTGGCTACCTTGGGGGTTGCTAGGGTGGTATGAGTTATGGGTCTAGTGTTATAAGTTTGTGGGCCTCTGCCCCCTATGTTTTAGAATGGAGGTGGGACGTTTCTAGACGTTGATGTCGTAGTCACTATTGGGGGTGGTCTGTTTTGCACATGAGTGACAGGAGGGGGTGGGTGGTTGGTAGTAGGGATAGGTTGTACCGGTTGTAAAATAACAGTCGGAGTCGGCGGGGGACTCGAAGCAGGTAAGTACCATACAGGTATCCCTAATGTTAAACCAGGAAGTTTGAGTGTATCCATTACTGGCGAACTGACAACTCCAAAAAATGGGAACAAGAACGGGATAGTATGAATTGGCGTTGTGCCAATATGAGTGGGCACTGTGGGTGTTTGTGGTAGGGACAAAGGCTGCTGTGTGGTGTGCGACAGGGTGCACAAATTCGATGTTTTTGTTATCGGTAAAGGTGGTGGGATCGATGGAAATGTGGAAGTCATAGGTGACTCGATGTAGATTCGAGGACCAATTGAAGAGACAAATGATGTTGGTGCAGTTTGAATGGTTTGTTCAATCATTGGTAGCACATTTTGAGGGGTTGCGGGGGCATTAGGATCATAATATGTGAGTTGATCAATCTTGATAACGCATCCTTCATGTGGGAACATCATGAGGTGGAACATAGATGAAGCGACGACTTTCATTTTGTACATATAGCTACGTCCAAGAAGGAGGTTGTAGTCGAGCTGGGCATTGATCACTTTGATGTCGATGAGAACTAATTTGCCGCCTAGTTCTACGGGTATGTTCGTGTTGATGCCTCGGATATCATAGCATCAATCAGAAAGGGATTCTCCCCGAGAGATGGTCCCAATTAGACTATCTCCCGTTTGGTGTAGGGAATCCGTCCGGTTAGCGGTTCCGGCAACCGTGGGTTTGGAGTTTAAATCCGATTCTACCGGTTATGGCCTGATCCACCTTTCTTTTGGATTTTATGTCTTTTAAATGAGGTGCGAATGCTTAGTAATATTTGATCTATATGCAACTAAAACAGATCTAAGTCTAGCAAGTGAAATAAATCTACCTATCCTTGCAGGGAACACGTTTTAAGGATGAGCAATGGTCTACAACAGATAACATAAAGAAAAAACAGGTAGCTGTCAATTCTTACAGGTAAGGCTACAGCCAGATAAAAGGATCTTAGAAGATAGCTTCTAGTTTAATGTAAAAACGCATCTATTGCTCATGAAACAGAGAAAGAAGCAAAAATATCTAATCTAAATAGCAAGAACGCAGAAACAGATCTAAATGTAAACAAACTGAAATTAAATTTAAAGATCCCTGCAAGGAGCAAATTAAAGGCATGAACAATGAGCCATACAAATTATCTTGAAGAAAGAACAGTTAGCCATTTAATCTAAAAGAGAATTCTACAACAATGGTAAATTTATCAGCAGGTAGCTCTTGATTTAATATGAAACGCATTCATTGTCCACAACATAGAGAAAATCGTATGCACAGGAAAGAGCAAAATCACTGATACAAAGAAATAGTTCAAATGGTAAGAATGATCTCACATTACAGAACAGCAGTCATTAGAATAGTCCAACATACATCCGTCCAACATCCCATGCAAAACGTCCATCTCCCGTGGCTTTTATTAGAAAATTCAATTTTACAGAAACGATACAAGATAGCTCGTAAAGGTTTCAAAAATTTCCTTCCCTGCAAAAAGTCCTCTTCTATTCTACCTAGCTTCTATTTATAATTACAAATCTGCCATTTGGGCTGCCACCTAGCACCTTCCACTTGTCATCTACAGAAAATTCTTTCCTAAAATAGACAAAAATGAGATTCCCTTTCATTTACAGAAATTATTTAAAAGAAAATAGGGACAGCTGTCCCACAGTTTACCCGCTTTACACATTTGAGAGTCAAATACAAAATAACAAAAATAATGTTTTGAAATCAGCGAGTTCACTCCTGTGCGGGAGCTTCTGCTGGCAGAGGATCGCCCAAGTTAATTGCTGCTGATGCTGCCTGGGAAGAGACACTCGAACCCATTGCTGCTGCTGGTTCTGCTTGGAAAGAAGGGATTGAGCTGGCTAGACTTTCTTCCACTGCTGGGGAAGAGGGAATCGATCCCACTGCTGTAGCTGGAATGGCTACTGGGAGAGAAGATCCTGGATCTGCTGATATTCCTGCTGCTGCTGCAACTTTCCTTTCCTCCTCTGCTATGTAGCTGTACCACACACCTGTGTCCCTTATGACTATGTTTGCTGCAGCAGGGAACAAGATCTTCTGAGAAGTCACATTCTTCCCGAGCTCTGCTTTAATGCTTTGAACCTCTGCTACTGCAGCTTGATGTACTTCTTTCAGCAGATGGTTGTGGAGTGATGACGATCCAATATAATGTTGGAGGTCATCGATAGCCAGGACATCAATCCTCTTCACATACTCCGTTTGAACGCCCAATTCTTCCTTTAGTTGAGACAAACGCTGCTCCTTCTCCGGAAAGTCCTCCAGGGTCTTAGGGAAGCTTAATTTGCATTTGTCATGTACCTCTTGGATCCTTTGGTAGAGACTGCTAATTTCATATGTTGTTCTTTGCACACTGGCTATCAGCTTACTGGCGCAATTCCTGCCAAACTCGAACAGTGCTACGTCCTCATTAAAACCTTCCATAGATTTAAATGGGAGGTGCGTGGGGAAATCCCCTTTTCCTTCTCTCCATGCCATTTGACTAATGATATTTGCCTTGACACGGGTGTTCTTAGCTTTAAGCCTATGGGCCTCCGCATTGATTTCTTTTAACCTGACCATCATGGCCTTGAGCTTGCAAACCTCATCAGTGATTAGCTCCTGAGCTTCATGCATTTGTTTCAGGATGCTACAAGATAGCTCATGGAAGGGAGACATGTCCATTATTCTGCTCTCAGCTTGCTCTAACTGTTCAGCCAATGTCTGCTTGTCTGCTTCTAGCTGGGCTACTTTATCTTCTACTCCATTCTTCTCTGCCTCCACAATCATCATTTGGAGTGTCAGTTGATCCTTTTCCTCTTCCAGCTGGTTGTACTTGTTTGATAGCTCCTTATGCTCGGCGTACAAGCAATTATACTTGTTCACTACCAGATATCTTTGGGCTTGCTCATTAGCCACAGTCTGTTGTAGTGAACGGGCTCTCTTCTTTGTCAAAACATTTTCCCTAACTATCACACCCACATTATCCAGCGATGCTCTTACTGTTTCTACAACTGCGGATGCCATAGCAAAGGGATCCTGATCTGTATTCTTCATTACAGTGACCTCTCGGTGGGTGACGATGTCTTCATGGAAGGGACTTTTGATCCTCTCCTCTGATTTGAGGACCATTGCTTTCCTTTTCTTGTCGTAGACAAACTCATTCCACCTGGACACCGTATGTTTTCCCGATGGCGTGTATGGGACAATTGGTCGGTTCATGATGTCTATGTCCTCTTCAGCAGGTGGGGTCCGGACTTCCTGAGCTAGATCAACGCTCTTCTTTTGGGTACCAGAGCCTCCTGCTTGAGATGTGTCGATGTCCATGTCTTGGACACCGGACCCACTGGCTTGAGCATCTTCCCTTGCTTTCAACTCTTCTTCCGCCTTCCTCTCTGCCTCAGCTTGCTCAACTTCAGCCTCTTTATGCTTTTGGGCTTCCTCAGCCTCTTTCCGCAAGCTTTCATTTTCAGCTTCTTGCTGCATTCTCACCACTTCAGCTTCCTGCTGCTTTCTTGCCATCTCAGCCTCCCGCTGCAGTTTGGCTTCCTCAGCCTCCCGCTGCAGTCTAGCTTCCTCAGCTTCCTGGAGTAACCTTGCTTCTTCTCTTAATCTGAGCTCTTCCTGAGCTCGGGCATCCTCAGCTTCTTTCTCCTTCTGCTGGCTGGGCTTCTGGGCCTTGGTTGAGCTGGAGCTTGCTCCAGTGCTTTGGCGACAGATCCGTAGCTCAGCCATGTTACTGATGCCTCTCAATGCCTCTTCCTCAGCATCAGGATAGTGAGAATACTCGAAGTGAGCATAAATCTCCTTACAGTGCTCAGCAGCTCTTCCCTTTCTGTCATTCCTGTGGAAGATTACCTCACCGAAGTGGAAGGCTTTCAGCTCCTGCACAAATTCTTCGGCTGAGGCAACCCCCGAGAACTTGTAAGCACCTATGCAGAAAGGTAGAGGAGGGAAGGAAGCCTTATGCTGTTTGTGGAGAATTGCCCCAATTCCGTCCAAGAAGATTTGTCTTACTGCCTCCTTGAGGACCACATAGTCCGTGGCATACTGCGGCAAAATGTATGGGGGCTTAGTCCCTCCAAACATTCTGAGGTAGGTGCCTTGCTCTGAAAAGTAAAAATCCCCATAATCCTCAAGGACTTCCAAATCATTCTCTGACAGGCAGTTGGGCTCCTCCCTGAATAACTTCTCATATAGGGGCATGATGAACCCCTCACAGATGAGTTTGTAACTGGGCTTGTAATTCTGAGCCCACAACATCCTGAAAGCGATATAGACCGGGGCAGTGGCCTTATCCCATGTGCAGCCCAATTTGGGGAAGTCTATCTTGGCTAAAATACAATCAATCAGATATGAAGACGTGAAAAATTCAGCCTTCTTTAAGGCTAGTCCTTCTTTAGCAGCAACTGTCATCGAGGCCAAACTATCTGATAGGAGAGTGGCCCAGTCAAACACAGTCCCCTTGAATGCCACATAGTGGATAATAGGGACCCACTGAATCTTATACACTGTGCCATCGGGCATGCCGAAGATTCTGCACAGCATTAAAGCGATCAATCTGAAAGGAGCTCTCAGATTCTGCACGTCGTATTCATCACTTCCTTTCTTTCTCAAATGTTTGCCTGCCATTAGCAGCTTCTTGGCCATCTTGATGTTGTTCATCTGGCTCAACCATTCATCTGTCAGAGCTTGTTGGACACGGGGAAATTTGTAGGCTGCCGAAAGATACGCGGGTTGAAATGAGGCAATAGCCACTTTCCTGCTATCATTCATCACTCTCCCTTCAGCATCGGCATGTTGGAGTATCCATCCAATCACTTCAGCACAGGGGAACAGCTCAGGGCGGGTAGCGGCTCTAGTTATGCCTGAGGCTCTGATATTGAGATAAATCGGCCCTTCCTCTAGCAACATATCTGGGACTTCTTGGTCCCGGATCATTCTGTAGATGTCACCCCATCTGATTTCAGGAGAGACACCGGTGGTGCACCTAGTATCCTGGAGTGAAGTTTCAGTTTTAAGTGGCGCTGGTTTCTTTTCTGACATTTTAGCCTTCTTCTTACCAACTTTCGGCATTTTGATTTTTTCCTGATAACACCCATATACAAGTCATCATGATATTGAGCAACATACTGTGAGGTTTTAACAGAGAGCACCATTGTTTTAATATGTCAATGAGATAAGTACAATGAAGCTGCATATTTAGGAAGTAAAAACACTATTTCAATATGAAACATAAATTGAAATGTTTGAATCTTTTGAAGGGATGAGTTTTGAGATGCTCCTGAGAGGATAGGTATGTCACGGAAACAATTTGCTCTCGGACCGGTAGGCGAGTTGCGGAAACAATTTGCTTTCGGTTTAGCCCTGGGGAAGAGGGTAACTTTCGTCATTGTGCTTTTAAAAGGCTAGTGGCGGGGAAGTCTGGGGTGAAATAACCCTGCAATGAAATGAGGACCCACTTTCACCTTTACGACCCAACGAGGGCTTTGAACGCCGTTGTCATTTGCGGCACTTGCCGAGGTACCTATGGGAGGTTTGAACATGGGCAATGGCACCTGTCGTAAGATTTAAATTGGGTAGAGGTCACGTTGGAACTGAGTTTTACGAAAAGGCCCGGGGATTTACGTCTTAGGCTTTCGGTCGGGGACATGAAAAGTCCATGGGGCTTCGGCCATTTTTTAACATAACGAGGCACGCGGCCCGGGGAGGAAAGTAGAACAAGTCTAACCGTCCGCACTAACTGTCTCTACCAAAAAAAAATGTTCTATCCTGTCTCTATTGTATATGACGAGAACTTAATTCAAACTGTATTTGACGGGCAAAAAATAGCCCATGACGGGTGTTTTGCCCGTCAAAATCCCACCAAAACCCATCATTTTCAAACAAAAGACAACCCAATAGCAATTGGAAGCGTAGAAGGGGCAAATTCCAAGGTTAAAATCCTACCTGGCACCGCGAGGATCGCTGAACAAGGTGGTCGCGAGCGCGGATGAGCGAGATGAGCTGGAGCGATTTGCACGGCGTTCCACGTCGTTTGCCATTCGAAAACAATGATATGTTGGCTCGATCCCCCCACCGTATATTTAAACAAATGAGACACGTGTGGGACTTTAATGTGGTTGGTGGCGTATTAAGACCGGTTTTAAATGCATCGTACGCCGGCGTCAAATCGAGCCACCTCGGTTTGCGTGCGACCGCCTCTTGAGGGACAAACTGGCGAACCGCTTCCGCCATTTCGTGGAACAAAGGCGAATGGCCCCCGCAAAAGGCCTCCGCGACGCGAAAGAGAAAACGTTCCGCAAAGCTCATCTCATTCGGGAGGATATCGCGGAAGCTTCTGCTGTTTCGGGAGAGAGTGGTGAATTGCTTCCGTAAGAGGCTTCCGCGACGTGATTAAGTTATTTTGGCGGCCTCTTCGGGATGAAAACGTGAAGGCTCCCGAAACTGCGGAAAGCTTTCGTAAGTGGCTTCCGCAGTTTCGGAGGACTTCCGCCAACGCTTCCGCAAAAGGTCCTCACTAATTTGAGAAAAAATCTAAGTATTGGCCGCGCTTGTGAGAATCACGGAAGGCTTTTGTCCTCAGCCTCCGCTGTTTCGAAGGTTCCACAAATTTTGTTTTGGTGATTCTTCGGGATGGTTCCATGAATGTTTCTGCGGTTGCGGGAGAATATGGCGAATGCCTTCCGCGACTTTTGAGACTTCAAGAAATTCGCCAAAAAATTAGTCGTTTAGCGCCCCCGAGGAAGGTAGACGGATGACTTCCGCACGTTTCGGGTGGCTTCATTTAATTCTTCCGCCGTTTTGGGAGGAATACATTATTTAGGGCTTCCACAATTTGTTTAACAAAGACTTTCAAAACTTTTCGGGAGAATTAGACAAACGGTTTCAGCCGTTTCGGGAGAACAACCGGAATCTTTCCGCAGAACTCTTTTATGAAAGTTTCTAAGGCTTTTCGGGAGCTTAATGCGAATGATTCCCACCGTTTCGGGAGAACAACCGGAATCTTTCCGCGGTTGCGGAAGGTTTGAACGAAGAACTCCGCCGTTTCGGGAAGGATTGCCCAATGGTTTCCGCGTTTTCCCAATCGAAATTTTCTAAGTCTTCTTTCGGGAGTGTTTTGTAAAAGACTATCGCTGTTGCGGGAGAGAAGACTCAAAGGCTCCGAAGAACTTCCTTCTTACGTCCCGCAACACGCTCAAAAATTCTAAGTCATTTTTTCGAGAAGCTTAGGCGTTTGGCTTCCGCAACTGCGGGGAGATAGCCCGAGAGACTCCAAAACGTCGGGAAAAAATTCTAAGTTCCCTTTTGGTTCCTTGGGGGGAAAATGGAAAGGTTTATGGAAAGATGTTGAGTTGGGAAACAAGATTTTATGTTGAAAAACACAGATAACGGCTGGGATGGCTTCTTAAGGAAAACTTTCTACAAAAAATGAAAGGGGGGGCCCCAATATGTACAAAATTTTGGGGGGGGTGTTGCTGCAACAACAATGGCGAGTCGCTGGCGAACACAGATCTCTGAAAAATTCCTCTTCATGGTCCGAAACCTCATCAAAGACATCCATCTTGGCTGCACTACTCAGCTGAGCACTTTAAAGTCATGTGAGGGGAAGAAGGCACTTTTCCTGCCAGCCATTGGGGGAAGGGGAGCTTTGACCGAGACATCTTCACCACTCTCCAAGGGCCAATATATGAGATTCATTTTAGGAGGGTCATCTTTCAGATGGTCACTACTGCTGGACTCCACAGGATCTGCAACACTTTCTCGTGGACATTATTGCTCTTGTTCCTCATTCCCATGCTGCTTGCATCCTTTTGGATGTTTGTACTTTGGACAGCTTAGCTGCTTGAGCCTTCCAGAGATATTTTCTTTTGGACATGATTTTTTTTTATTTAGGCTCCTCAATCCATAATGTCCTTTTGTGTGAGTTAGAAATTTTATTGATTTGATCAAACCTCACGGACGGAGAGGAGCCCATTTTGAGCTGAGCCTTTTGGACGACCTTCTTGGTTTTACATGTCTTTTGCTTTTGTCTCAGCCATGCTTTAATTGAGGCGAGAATCTCTGGAAAACAGACTCTTGAATATAGGCCATTTTGGCTGTTAAATCTGCAGCATGGAGTCATTTCAATACCCTATGTCCTCGAGAGGTGCTACTTTCCATGGGTCCAACTTTGGTAACCTTCTTGAGATGCCTTTAAAGTGTGAGAGTGGGTGGAGCCCAACGATAGTAGTGAAGATGGTCATAGGTCTCTGCTATTTTGAATAGGATTAGTGTGACTAGCAGAGTAGGCTTCCTTCCTTCCGAATATTTCAGCGAGAGCACAACAGACCGGATTTACTTGAGCAGAGTTCCAGACTCATGGGTCGCAAGTTTTCTTTGAGAGAGTTATCTTCAACGGGGATCTTAACCAAAAGGGAATTCAGAAAACAAAACTTGTAGCAAAAAGTTCAAATAACAAAGAGAGAAACAACATGGCCAAAGAAATAAAGCAACTAAAGGCTAAAGCAAAAAGAAAACTTTATTTATGTACAGGAAGTCTCGAAGAGACTATGCGAAGTATTGTTTCAGAGCGAGGCCATTGAGAGGAAGGGCTACTTCTTCTCCCTTGAGATTTGTCAATTTGTAAGTGGAAGGGCCTAATTTTGCAGAAATTTGGTACAGGCCTACCCATAGATGTTGAAATTTCGTATGCATTCCTTTGCCTTCATGATTATGGTCCCATTTTAGGACTAAATCCCCAACTTCAAAATCTCTTTTACCGGATTTCCTCTTATCGAACCATCTCTTAACTATGTCCTGGTGTTGATGGAATCGATCTTTAGCTTTGCGTCGGGCTTCTTCAAGTTGAAGCAGGGTGTTGATCCTGGATTGTAAGGCTTGGCTACTAGAACCCCGAGAGGCTTGGGACAATTGCAAGGATGGTAGTAAGATGTTTGGGGGAAGAATGGCTTCCTTGCCATAGACAAGAGTGAAAGGGGAGACACCTAAAGCATTCTTTGGGGTCACCCTATCTGCCCATAAGGCGTTTGGGAGAGCTACATGCCAACTTCTCTGGTTTTCTATCACAGTCTTCTTAAGAATTCGAATCAGATTCTTGTTTGAGGATTCAGCTAATCCGTTCCCCTGAGGGTAGTAATTGGCTGAATAATGCAACTTAATTCCCCATTCATAAACAAATTCATTTATCTTGCAAGATGAAAAATAAGTAGCATTATCAAAAACAAGGGAAATTGGAACCCCAAACCTGGTTATGATGTTCTCTTTCAAGAAGCTGATAACTGCGTCTTCGTTGATCTTGCGCAACGAGATGGCCTCCGTCCACCTAGTGAAGTAGTCGGTAGCCGTCAGGATGTATCGATGTTGCAACGAAGAATTTGGATTTATTTCTCCGATAACATCGATACCCCATTGCTCAAAAGGCTCAGAGATGATGACCGGATGCAATGGTCCTGCTGCCTTAGGTAACTTCCCGGCACTTCTTTGACACACATCACAATTCCGTGCGTATGTGTGGGCATCTCGAAACAGAGTGGGCCAGTAATACCCATCTCTTAGTATCTTGTGTGCTGTTGTCTCACCTGAATAATGTCCGCCTGCGGGGCCATCATGCAATTCTTTGACAACTTTGTTTGCATCTTCCTTTTCTAGGCATCTGAGAAGAACTCCATCATAATTCTTTCTGAACAGTATCCCATCAATGATTTGATACGGAGCCGATTTCAAACGGAGTGCCCTTCTTTGTTTAGAGTTCCAGTGCTCAGGTAGATATCCTTGCTGTAAATAGTGCACCAGATCTCTATACCATGATTGAGGGGCTGTGAAGATATGACACACTTCAACCGAATTGAGCTCAGCCTCATTTTTCCAATGTTGTTCCTCATCAGTTGAGTTTCCCGCAAGTAACTTGCACAGGCCTTGTCCTTTAATGATCGTGGCTGGTTTAAATTCCAAATCATATTCCTGCAGAGCTGTGACCCAATTCCCTCTCCTTTCTCCCAATTCCTTTTGAACGAAAAGGGATCCAACAGCTGGGTGGGGAACTATGACTTTAGTTCTGTTCTTCAGAATGTATGGCCTAAACTGCTTGACTGCTTTGAAGACCGCATATGCATGCTTGTCAACCATGGGATAATTCAGCTCAGCACCCTGCAGACCAGTGCTCATAAACGAAATTGGGTATTCGTCCCCCAACTCCACCTTTTGCGTGAGTACAGTTGCGAGAGAGTCATCCGAAGCGAAGGTATACAAGATGAAATCCTTATCAAAATCTGGGCTTCTTAAGGAAGGAGCCTTAGCTACAGCTGCCTTGATATCTCTAAATGCGTCCTTCTCCAAATCTGTCCACTTGAATTGTATGCTTTGTTTAACCATCTGTTGCAATGGCTTAACAATTTGTGCAAAATCCGGAACAAATTTGCGGACAAAATTGATGGTGCCCATAAAGGACTGCATAGATTTCTTGTTGTGAGGCATTGGAATCTTATTAATGGCTTGGACTCTTTCTTGATCAATTGACACTCCCCCTTTGGAGATGATATGACCCAAGAGCTTACCTTCGGGAACAGCAAACACGCTCTTCTTGGGATTCAGGGAAATACCATACTTCCGGCAACGATCAAATATATGCCTCAGATGAACAACATGATCTTCCCTTTTCTTCGAAAAGACTGTCACATCATCTAAGTAAACAACAACACATTTCCCACCCAATCCCCGGAAGGCAATATCCATCGCCCTTTGGAATGTAGCTCCTGCATTTATCAGACCAAACGGCATTCTTCTGTAGGCGAAAGTTTCCCACTTAGTTCGGAAAGTAGTCTTAAGACGATCTTCTTCGGCTACTAATACTTGATTGTAGCCAGAGAAACCATCGAGGAGAGAAAACAATTCAGATCCTGACACCATTTGTAGGATTTGTTCCATTGAAGGTACGGGGTAGTTATCTTTATCCGAAGCTTTGTTTAAATTTCTGAAATCTACACATAGCCTTATCTCTCCTGAATTCTTTCTTACGGGAACCAAGTTTGCAACCCATTCAGAATGTCGAACTTTGAAGATTATCTTAGCGTCCAGGAGCTTCTTTAACTCCTTTTGGATCAGCGGTTCTAGAGTAGGATGCATCCTTCTTAACTGTTGCTGAAATGGCTTGACACCCGCTTTCATTGGTATAACATGCTGAATGATGCGGACGTCATATGTTTTCAGATCTTCATAGGTCCATGCAAAAACATCTTTGTATTGCTTAAATAATTTGATGAACCTATCTCTTTCTCCTAGTGAACAACACTTGCCAAGGTTGACAAATTTTGGTTCTGCCTCGGTACCCAAATTAACTAACTCATGTTGCATTGATGAGCTGTTAGTTTTGGTATTAGCAGGCCTTTTAAACTTATTTTGAAGATCGAAAAGCATTTCGAGGGACCTTACCCCCTTGGGCATGAAATTTCCTTTCTCCTCATCCTTCTTCATCAAATCAGCATCATGTTCTTCCTCATCTATTGCAGCTCCTTGAAAGCTATCTTCGTTTGTTAGGAAGCTGATAATTTGTTCATCATCATCGAAGACTCTGAAGTTCGTGATGTTATCGAGAACGGAAGGCCTGAAAATCAATTCAATTGAGCATTTATTATTTGATGGCACCAATCTAGAAGCAGATGTTGCTAACAAATCAGCAGCAGAATTTTGCAATCTAGGAATTGATTTTATATTGAAAGCGTCAAAATGCATAACTAAATCCCATACCTCAGCTTGATAACCCTTCAAATGAGGTGAGAGACAATGAATGGTGTCCCTTACCTGTCTTACAACTATCTCCGAGTCACCAAAGACCTTCAGGTACTTAACTTTTAAGCCAATGGCCTTCTTTAATCCATGTACCAAAGCTTCATATTCAGCGGTGTTATTAGTACAATCGAATTCTATTCTACAAGACAAAAAATACTTGTTTCTTTTTGGATCCATTAGAACACAACCGGCTCCGGATCCTTCCAGAGTTTTAGAACCATCAAAGTATAATGTCCAAAAGATATCTTTAGATTCAACTAAGTTAGTTTCTTTGTGATCTATGTCAGTAACTAAATTGACTATGTTACAATCAACATCATCAGTCCGAGAGAAATGAAGGAGATCGGACTGTTTATCTGATTCATGGCTAATGGTTTCAGATTGATAATTACCCGGATCCATTTCTAAGAAGTAATTTCCCAAGACCGAGGAAGAGAAAGTTACAGCCTCATTCTTTTCTTCTAACTGAGTTACATTTTGTTTCATATAAGGTTCCCTAAGAACTTTGATCTGATTCTGTCTGTTCTGATAAGGCAGCCATAGGTGGGACCAATCAGTAGCGAAGTAGCCACTTAGCTTGGTAGACCAATCCCTACTTAAAATCATCCCATAAGCTTCAGGGATATCGACCACCATTATGTCAATGAATTGACAGACTCTAGGGTCAACTGACAGTCTAATTAGAACATCTTTCATCTCCCCAATAACCTTGACAGCAGTCCTATCTAATTGGATAATTTGAGCTGGAGATGGAACAGGCTGCCCATTAATCTTTTTACAAATTGACAATGGCATAACGTTTGAGGATGCTCCAGAATCTACCAAACAGTTGTGAACATTATGGTTAAAAATTTCAAAAGTCAATAAGAATGGCAGTGTTTGAGATTTAGACTTTCCACCGATGCTAGCCTCATTAATTTCAGGATTGTCTTGAGAGTCCGTTAATGGTGTGCTGATCTGGGGTTGTAAAACATGCAGCAGCTTGTCTCGTTGATGGGGCAGGCTGCACATGTCAAATATTGATATGTTTGCCTTGACCTTCTTGATATCTTCAATAATATCGTATCCTATATCATATTCGTTCCCAATTCGACTTGGCTGATCTGTTTTGCTCATTGTGACCTTAGGTGACTGAACTATGGTGTCAGCGCTTGGCTGTTTGGCCACTGTTTGGTTAACTTTGGGCTGTGGTGGGATGATTGGTATATGCCTCCTAGGCAGATCTTTTGAAACTTTAGGCTTATGGGGAACGGTGACTAGCACAAGATCCGCGATTGGGCCCTTGCTGCGAGTAGCAACATTTATGGTAGAGGGAGAGCTATCTATGTGATCTTCTTCTATTAATTCAGTCATAGGTACCCAATCCCACAACACCATAGTAGTATCCGGGGTTGGTTCCTCTAACTCAGGGCTCGATTCTTCTGGAGGATCATCTTGGTCTGGGATCTGAGAATCTAACATTTGGTTCATGACTAAGCTCATGGAATTAATCCATTGCGGGCAGCTCTTTTCCGAATGCGGTTCTTGGTGAAAAGTGCAGAAATTTTCCATCCCGATCTCATTTAAGTTTAAAACAGGGGCAGCGTTCATTGGTGGATGAGTCTGTTCCCCATCTTCCCTTCTTTTATAAAATGGCTTGAAAGGTTTCCTAGATGTGCTAGGAGCCTTATCTTTCTTGAGATCTATGATTTTGTTAGATCATTTCTACATCATCTTGACTACATTTTCCATGTCCGTAGATGGCTCTTCTTTACCTCTAGTGAGCAGCAAAGGTTTTTTGCTAGCTGCTGGTTTTGGTTCTACTTCTAAGGCATGTTTAGCAATGCTATCAGCCTCTTCTTCTACCTTTCTAGCTTCCTCAAAGTTCTCTATCAGGGTAGTTTTCTTGGACCTCTTTACGAACATTGCTATGGGTCCATCAAGAGCGGTCGTATAGTATTCAATCAGAGATTCCTCGGCTAGTTTATTAGCTTCGTTGAAGTTATTTAACAGCGTTGTGAATCTTTGATTGAAATCTTGAACCTTTTCTTTCTTTTCCATTCTCATGGATAAGAGTTCTTTCATAAGTGTTGCCACAGTCTTTTGGTTTCTGTATTTCTTTAGAAAACATTTTTCGAATTCATCCCAACTAGAGATTGAGCTGGGTTGTAGGCTAAAGTACCATGATGATACTTTTGGCTCGAATGTATATGGAAACAGCCTGCAGACTACGTCTTCATGTTGTACGTTCAAAAGGTTCAGAGCTAAGTAAAAACTCTTGAGGTGATCTTCTGCCGAAATGGCTTTCCCTGGGTCGTACTTAGGCAAGACCTTTTCTGGGTTTTTAGGAAGATTATGGAATGGTCCAGCTAGATTCAGCGCTCCCCTTGCTCTCCAAGCAGGTACAACCATGTTTGGGTTTGGATGTGGAGACCCTGGTGGAGAATTGTAGGGTGAATTCTGTGGAGTACTTTTGGGAGTGGTAATTTCTTCAATATTTTCTTGGTCTGAAATTTTTTTTTGAGTTTTCAAGATCTGCCTTGTTAAGAGTGTCTGAAATTTCTTCCAAAGTCAGATTTACCAGTTCTTTGAACGAGAATTGAATCACGGGTGTATTGTGGCTCCTTTCTAGGTGTAATTTTCTTAGGGAGGAAGTTGACAGCGTTTAAACCACCTAGCTGTCTAACGTAGGATCTGGTATGTCTTCTCAAATCCTCTATTTCTGTAAAAGGGACAGCGTATAAAGCTTCTTGAGGCTCAGGGTCAGAAATGAGGCATTCTTGATCTGTTAATCCAAGATCTGGGCTGTTTGAAATGCTTTCTTTAAGCGGGTTTTCAGTGTTATCTATGACCGCGGAAGATTTTCCTCTATCAGCCATGCACTTTCAGGCCGTCCTTCTAGCGCCAAAAACTGTTGATGCCTCGGATATCGTAGCATCAATCAGAAAGGGATTCTCCCCGAGAGATGGTCCCAATTAGACTATCTCCCGTTTGGTGTAGGGAATCCGTCCGGTTAGCGGTTCTGGAAACCGTGGGTTTGGAGTTTAAATCCGATTCTACCGGTTATGGCCCGATCCACCTTTCTTTTGGATTTTATGTCTTTTAAATGAGGTGTGAATGCCTATTAATATTTGATCTATATGCAACTAAAACAGATCTAAGTCTAGAAAGTGAAATAAATCTACCTATCCTTGCAGGGAACACGTTTTAAGGATGAGCAATGGTTTGCAACAGATAACATAAAGAAAAAACAGGTAGCTGTCAATTCTTACAGGTAAGGCCACAGCCAGATAAAAGGATCTTAGAAGATATCTTCTAGTTTAATGTAAAAACACATCTATTGCTCATGAAACAGAGAAAGAAGCAAAAATATCTAATCTAAATAGCAAGAACGCAGAAACAGATTTAAATGTAAACAAACTGAAATTAAATTTAAAGATCCCTGCAAGGAGCAAATTAAAGGCATGAACAATGAGCCATACAAATTGTCTTGAAGAAAGAACAGTTAGCCGTTTAATCTAAAAGAGAATTCTACAGCAATGGTAAATTTATCAGCAGGTAGCTCCTGATTTAATATGAAACGCATTCATTGTCCACAACATAGAGAAAATCGTATGCACAGGAAAGAGCAAAATCACTGATACAAAGAAATAGTTCAGATGGTAAGAATGATCTCACATTACAGAATAGCAGTCATTATAATAGTCCAACATACATCCGTCCAACATCCCATGCAAAATGTCCATCTCCCGTGGCTTTTATTAGAAAATTCAATTTTATAGAAATGATACAAGATAGCTCGTAAAGGTTTCAAAAATTTCCTTCCCTGCCAAAAGTCCTCTTCTATTCCTCCTAGCTTCTATTTATAATTACAAATCTGCCCTTTGGGCTGCCACCTAGCACCTTCCACTTGTCATCCATAGAAAATTCTTTCCTAAAATAGACAAAAATGAGATTCACTTTCATTTACAGAAATTATTTAAAAGAAAATAGGGACAGCTGTCCCACAGTTTACCCGCTTTACACATTTGAGAGTCAAATACAAAATAATAGAAATAATGTTTTGAAATCAGCGAGTTCACTCCTGTGCAGGAGCTTCTGCTGGCAGAGGATCGCCCAAGTTAATTGCTGCTGATGCTGCCTGGGAAGAGACACTCGAACCCATTGCTGCTGCTGGTTCTGCTTGGAAAGAAGGGATTGAGCTGGCTAGACTTTCTTCCACTGCTAGGGAAGTGGGAATCGAGCCCACTGCTGTAGCTGGAATGGCTGTTGGGAGAGAAGATCCTGGATCTGCTGATGTTCCTGCTGCTGCTGCAGCTTTCCTTTCCTCCTCTTCTATGTAGCTGTACCACACACCTGTGTCCCTTATGACTATGTTTGCTACAGCAGGGAACAAGATCTTCTGAGAAGTCACATTCTTCCCGAGCTCTGCTTTAATTCTTTGAACCTCTGCTACTGCAGCTTGATGTACTTCTTTCAGTAGATGGTTGTGGAGTGATGACGATCCAATATAATGTTGGAGGTCATCGATAGCCAGGACATCAATCCTCTTCACATACTCCATTTGAACGCCCAATTCTTCCTTTAGTTGAGACAAACGCTGCTCCTTCTCCGGAAAGTCCTCCAGGGTCTGAGGGAAGCTTAATTTGCATTTTTCATGTACCTCTTGGAGCCTTTGGTAGAGACTGCTAATTTTATCTGTTGTTCTTTGCACACTGGCTATCAGCTTACTAGCGCAGTTCCTGCCAAACTCCAACAGTGCTACGTCCTCATTAAAACCGTCCACAGATTTAAATGGGAGGTGCGTGGGGAAATCCCCTTTTCCTTCTCTCCATACCATTTGACTAATGATATTTGCCTTGACACGGGTGTTCTTAGCTTTGAGCCTATGGGCCTCCGCATTGATTTCTTTTAACCTGACCATCATGGCCTTGAGCTTGCAAACCTCATCAGTGATTAGCTCCTGAGCTTCATGCATTTGTTTCAGGATGCTACAAGACAGCTCATGGAAGGGAGACATGTCCATCGTTCTGCTCTCAGCTTGCTCTAACTCTTCAGCCAATGTCTGCTTGTCTGCTTCTAGCTGGGCTACTTTATCTTCTGCTCCATTCTTCTCTGCCTCCACAATCATCATTTGGAGTGTCAATTGATCCTTTTCCTCTTCCAGCTGGTTGTACTTGTTTGACAGCTCCTTATGCTCAGCGTACAAGCAATTATACTTGTTCACTACCAGATCTCTTTGGGCTTGCTCATTAGCCACAGTCTGTTGTAGCGAACGGGCTCTCTTCTTTGTCAAAACATTTTCCCTAACTATCACACCCACATTGTCCAGCGATGCTCTTGCTGTTTCTACAATTGCGGATGCCATAGCAAAGGGATCCTGATCTGTATTCTTCATTACAGTGACCTCTCGGTGGGTGACGATGTCTTCATGGAAGGGACTTTTGATCCTCTCCTCTGATTTGAGGACCATTGCTTTCCTTTTCTTGTTGTAGACAAACTCATTCCACCTGGACACCGTATGTTTTCCCAATGGCGTGTACAGGACAATTGGTCAGTTCATGATGTCTATGTCCTCTTCAGCAGGTGGGGTCCGGACTTCCTGAGCTGGATCCACGCTCTTCTTTTGGGTACCAGAGCCTCCTGCTTGAGATGTGTCGATGTCCATGTCTTGGACACCGGACCCACTAGCTTGAGCATCTTCCCTTGCTTTCAACTCTTCTTCCGCCTTCCTCTCTGCCTCAGCTTGCTCAGCTTCAGCCTCTTTATGCTTTTGGGCTTCCTCAGCCTCTTTCCGCAGGCTTTCATTTTCATCTTCTTGCTGCATTCTTGCCACTTCAGCTTCCTACTGCTTTCTTGCCATCTCAGCCTCCCGCTGCAGTGTGGCTTCCTCAGTCTCCCACTGCAGTCTGGCTTCCTCAGCTTCCTGGAGTAACCTTGCTTCTTCTCTTAATCTGAGCTCTTCCTGAGCTCGGGCATCCTCAGCTTCTTTCTCCTTCTGCTGGCTGGTCTTCTGGGCCTTGGTTGAGCTGGAGCTTGCTCCAGTGCTTTGGCAACAGATCCGTAGCTCAGCCATGTTATTGATGCCTCTGAATGCCTCTTCCTCGGCATCAGGATATTGAGAATACTCGAAGTGAGCATAAATCTCCTTACAGTGCTCAGCAACTCTTCCCTTTCTGTCATTCCTGTGGAAGATTACCTCACCGAAGTGGAAGGCTTTCAGCTCCTGCACAAATTCTTCGGCTGAGGCAACCCCCGAGAACTTGTAAGAACCTATGCAGAAAGGTAGAGGAGGGAAGGAAGCCTTATGCTATTTGTGGAGCATTGCCCCAATTCCGTCCAGGAAGATTTGTCTTACTGCCTCCTTGAGGACCACATAGTCCGTGGCATACTGCGGCAAAATGTATGGGGGCTTAGTCCCTCCAAAAATTCTGAGGTAGGTACCTTGCTCTGAAAAGTAAAAATCCCCATAATCCTCAAGTACTTCCAAAGCATTCTCTGACAGGCAGTTGGGCTCCTCCCTGAATAACTTCTCATATAGGGGCATGATGAACCCCTCACAGATGAGTTTGTAACTAGGCTTGTAATTCTGAGCCCACAACATCCTGAAAGCGATATAAACCGGGGCAGTGGCCTTATCCCATGTGAAACCCAATTTGGGGAAGTCTATCTTGGCTAAAATACAATCAATCAGATATGAAGACATGAAAAATTCAGCCTTCTTTAAGGCTAGTCCTTCTTTAGCAGCAACTATCATCGAGGCCAAACTATCTGACAGGAGAGTGGCCCAGTCAAACACAGTCCCCTTGAATTCCATGTAGTGGATAATAGGGACCCACTGAATCTTATACACTATGCCATCGGGCATGCCGAAGATTATGCACAGCATTAAAGCGATCAATGTGAAAGGAGCTCTCAGATTCTGCACGTCGTATTCATCACTTCCTTTCTTTCTCAAATGTTTGCCTTCCATTAGCAGCTTCTTGGCCATCTCGACGTTGTTCATCTATCTCAACAATTCATCAGTCAAAGCTTGTTGGACACGGGGAAATTTGTAGGCTGCTGCAAGATATGCGGGTTCAAATGAGGCAATAGCCACTTTCCCGCTATCATTTATCACTCTCCCTTCAGCATCGGCATGTTGGAGTATCCATCCAATCACTTCAGCACAGGGGAACAGCTCAGGGCAGGTAGCGGCTCTAGTTATGCCTGAGGCTCTGATATTGAGATAAATCGGCCCTTCCTCTAGCAACATATCTGGGACTTCTTGGTCCCGGATCATTCTGTAGATGTCACCCCATCTTATTTCAGGAGGGACACTGGTGGTGCACCTAGTATCCTGGAGTGAAGTTTCAATTTTAAGTGGTGTCGGTTTCTTTTCTGACATTTTAGCCTTCTTCTTACCAACTTTCGGCATTTTGATTTTTTCCTGATAACACCCATATACAAGTCGTCATGATATTGAGCAACATACTATGAGGTTTTAACAGAGAGCACCATTGTTTTAATATGTCAATGAGATAAGTACAATGAAGCTGCATATTTAGGAAGTAAAAACACTATTTCAATATGAAACATAAATTGAAATGTTTGAATCTTTTGAAGGGATGAGTTTTGAGATGCTCCTGAGAGGATAGGTATGTCACGGAAACAATTTGCTCTCGGACCGGTAGGCGAGTTGCGGAAACAATTTGCTTTCGGTTTAGCCCTGGGGAAGAGGGTAACTTTCGTCATTGTGCTTTTTAAAAGGCTAGTGGCAGGGAAGTCTGGGGTTAAATAACCCTGCGATGAAATGAGGAGCCACTTTCACCTTTACAACCCAGCGAGGGCTTTGAACGCCGTTGTCATTTGCGGCACTTGCCGAGGTACCTATGGGAGGTTTGAACATGGGCAATGGCGCTTGTTGTAAGATTTAAACTGGGTAGAGGTCACGTTGGAACTGAGTTTTACGAAAAGGCCTGGGGATTTACGTCTTAGGCTTTCGGCCGGGGACATGAAAAGTCCATGGGGCTTCGGCCGTTTTTTAACATAACGAGGCACGCGGCCCGGGGAGGAAAGTAGAACAAGTCTAACCGTCCGCACTAACTGTCTCTACCAAAAAAAAATGTTCTATCCTGTCTCTGTTGTATATGACGAGAACTTAATTCAAACTGTATTTGACGGGCAAAAAATAGCCCATGACGGGTGTTTTGCCCGTCAAAATCCCACCAAAACCCATCATTTTCAAACAAAAGACAACCCAATAGCAATTGGAAGCGTAGAAGGGGCAAATTCCAAGGTTAAAATCCTACCTGGCACAGCGAGGATCGCTGAACAAGGTGGCCGCGAGCGCAAATGAGCGAGATGAGCTGGAGCGATTTGCACGACATTCCACGTCATTTGCCAATCGAAAACAATGATATGTTGGCTCGAGCCCCCCACCGTATATTTAAACAGATGAGACACGTGTGGAACTTTAATGTGGTTGGTGGCGTATTAAGATCGGTTTTAAATGCATCGTACGCTGGCGTCAAATCGAGCTGCCTCGATTTGCGTGCGACTACCTCTTACAGGATAAACTGGCGAACCGCTTCCGCCATTTCGGGGAACGAAGGCAAATGGCCCCCACAAAAGGCCTCCATGATGCAGAAGAGAAAACGTTCCACAAAGCTCATCTCATTCGGGAGGATATCGTGGAAGCTTCCGCTGTTTCGAGAGAGAGTGGTGAATTGCTTCCGCAAGAGGCTTCCGCGACGTGATTAAGTTCTTTTGGCGGCCTCTTCGGGATGAAAACGTGAAGGCTCCCGAAACTGCGGAAAGCTTTCATAAGTGGCTTCCGCAGTTTCGGAGGACTTACTCCAACGCTTACGCAAAAGGTCCTCGCGAATTTGAGAAAAAATCTAAGTATTGGCCGCGCTTGTGAGAATCGCGGAAGGCTTTTGTCCTCAGCCTCCGTTGTTTCGAAGGTTCCGCAAAGTTTGTTTCGGTGATTCTTCAGGATGGTTCCACAAATGTTTCCGCGGTTGCGGGAGAATATGGCGAATGCCTTCCGCGACTTTCGAGACTTCAAGAAATTCGCCAAAAAATTAGTCGTTTAGCGCCCCCGGGGAAGGAAGACAGATGACTTCCGCACGTTTCGGGTGGCTTCATTTAATTCTTCTGCCGTTTCGGGAGGAATACATTATTTGGGGCTTCTGCAATTTGTTTAACGAAGACTTTCAAAAGTTTTTGGGAGAATTAGACGAACGGTTTCCGCCGTTTCGGGAGAACAACCGGAATCTTTCTGCATAACTCTTTTATGAAAGTTTCTAAGGCTTTTCGGGAGCTTAATGCGAATGAGTCCCGCCGTTTCGGGAGAACAACCGGAATCTTTCCGCGGTTGCGGAAGGTTTGAACGAACAACTCTGCCATTTCGGGAAGGATTTCCCAATGATTTCCGCATTTTCCCAATCGAAATTTTCTAAGTCTTCTTTCGGGAGTGTTTTGTAAAAGACTATCGCCGTTGCGGGAGAGAAGACTGAAAGGCTCCAAAGAACTTCCTTCTTACGTCCCGCAACACGCTCAAAAATTCTAAGTCATTTTTTCAAGAATCTTAGGCATTTGGCTTCCGCAACTGCGGGGAGATAGCCCGAGAGACTCCAAAACGTCGGGAAAAAATTCTAAGTTCCCTTTTGGTTCCTTGGGGGAAAAATGGAAAGGTTTATGGCAAGATGTTCAGTTGGGAAACAAGATTTTATGTTGAAAAACACAGATAACGGCTGGGATGGCTTCTTAAGGCAAACTTTCTACAAAAAATGAAAGGGGGGGCCCCAATATGTACAAAATTTTGGGGGGGTGTTGCTGCAACAACAGTTCGCTAAGAGGCCTTGTGGTTGAGCTGAGCGCCCGTTGTAAGCTCGTAATGCTGTGGTGGATGGTTGTAAAGCAGGGGAGCCACGTTTCTACCACACAAGAGTGGACATAACGCAGGTTGAAGCTCCTTCATCGATGCACAACAAGGTTTTGAATGTTTACTGATACTTGGAAGGCCAAATTTGATGGCAATCGAGGTTCGGCTTGGTCTAAGTTGAAAGTCATCATGTGTGTATTGTCAGGGTCTACTTCTCCGATGGCGGATAGTAGTAGTTTTCGTTGTGCAGGGCATGTTTTTAGTACCTCTAAAGCAGACATAGCAGTGGGGGATTGTGCTAGGTCTTCCACGACGTTATAATTGGATGCTGCGCGAGCATTAGGATTGTTGTTAATCCTTCACAAAGGGATGAGAGGGATTTTAGGTCCTCTGTCCAATGGCATATTTGGTATGCGTAGTGGTTGATCTGGTGGAAGAGAGGTGGATGCGTCAGTGGGAGGAGTTTCTGGGTGTGGGCCGTACTGATTCCTGCGAGTTTGGAGGTTAATGTCATTGGATGACATCATTAATAAATGGTGTGTTCCTAGATCCGTATGTTGATAATTAGTTACGGCATAGGTGATCTGTTGCTGAGGTGCAACATATCCTTGTGGGGGATCCATAGGGCGAACATTTACTACTCCCTGGTTTGGCAATGGGTTTTGCAATATCATGGGTTTCGATTGATTAAGTGGAGCTAGTTGTCCAGCGTGGCCCTGGTGTTGGGCATCGTCAGCCCAAAGCTTACGTGCTTTCTCTAAATGGGGGCAGTTGTGAGTGTAGTGTCCATAGACTCCACATATAGAACATGGATGGTTTGTTCTCAGGTTATTGTTCTTTGGTTGCTTGGGATGACGATAAGGATTCTGGTTTGGGGGAGCAGCGTTGTTATTATTTGGAGGATTGGGTGGTGGTGGATCTTGATTATGTTGTTGGTTGTTACCGCGGTTACGTCCTCTTCCGCGGTTTTGTTGTCTGCCCTGGTTGCGTTGGTTGTTTTGGTTTTGGGGCTGATTGTGTTGTGTGTACACTTTCCCTTTAGTAGTGGGAGGATTTTGGGGTGCCGCAGGTGCGGGAGCAGGTTGCGGTGGATAATAAGCTGGTGGGGCTAGAGGTGGTCCAATTACCTGCTGGGGTTGTTGGTAACCCTGAGCTATTGAAAGTGTTGTGTTAGCTGGTGTAGCTTGCTTTGAGTAATACATTGGTTGGGTCGGTAAATGAATTGGGTTCTGGGTGGCTGGTTGGTTATAGTATGTGGGTGGTGCATATGTCGATGGCACTTGCCCATAGCAATGTTGTGGACAAGAGGGTCCATGAGTGTGATGAGTCTGATTCGTTGGAGCGTACAAAGTCATCGCTCCAGAATTAGATGTAGCCCTAGAAAGGTCTGGGGAATTTATGGTTCTCACCATGCTAAAAGGTTTATTTTGTGTCGTGACTTGGCTAATAATACCATCAGTGGCATGTGATGCCCCCGAAGCATCACCGCGTGAAGAATCGCCTTGTGGGGCATCTGGTATGATGGTGTAGAGATAGCCTGACTGGGCATAAATCAGGTTGAATTGTTGAGATTTTAATATAGCTTCCTCTTCTGATTGGGGTCGTTCAGAGGCTACATATTTGGCTATGAGGGGTAGAAGTGATTTAAGAAACCGGTCCAAAAATATACGGTCATCCAGTTTTATCTTGCAAAGGCTACGACGCTTGCACCACTCATGGATATGGTCGGTGATGTGGGTAGCTTTGTTTTGTCTGCAAGACAACAGTATTTCAACTCCTACATCATATCATACAGGTGGCTGAAAAAAATGAAGGAAAGTGGAGGCAAGGGACGTAAATGTATGGTGGGTCCCATGTGGTTGTTCAATGTACCACTTGGCTGCAAAGCCAGTGAACGTTCGTTGCAACAGTATTAGTCTAATGGAGTCATCCACGATGGATTTAAATGAACACCATAGGTGAAATGAAATCCAAGTCAGACAATATAGGGTGTTGAATCTATGGCTAGATATCCCCCTACCGGGAGGGACACTGGGTAGACAATCCTAAAGAGTGGCAACTAGGATACCCCGTTCATGACACGTTCGGTTGGGTGAATCTGCAGTTTGGTTCTATCGCCGTTGTACCCTCTCTTGGGTGTACACCAAGAACTTCGAAAGGTATCCTTCGGTTACTGAATGGATTGCGGTATTCCATTCAGACTTTCGGAACCAGTTTGGCTACTTCAACCCTCCTAAGGGAGAGACCTTTCCGATAAATTGGTTGATAACCATGTCAAAATTATAAGGGATTTTTGGACCCTAAAGACAACCACTATGTCTCAAATGTAAATAATTGAGAGGTGTTATTGGTACACCTATCCTCTCAATTCTACCTAGCTACAAGATTCTTTTAAGTGCTCCCCAAGTGGGGTTAAAAGTTTGTTGAGTTAAAGTAAATTTTAAGGCTCAGTTTAAATTATGTGGCAGAGTGGGTGCAAGTGTGGTATTTAAACTGAAATTGATTTGCCTCGCTTGGGCGATTGATTACAAATGAAAGAAAAGACGCTTCCAGTTTTGCAAAAAATAAAGGCATTTTTAAAACGTAAATGCTTGAAAAAACTATTCAAAAACAATGGATCTTTGAAATAATTTAAAGGGAAACAAATAACATAAATATTTCAAGAAATAAATGGATCTCTTAGAAAATTGCTTGGGCAAACTATTGAGCATAAAACAGTAAAACCTTGATCTAAATAAAATGCAGAAAATCTTTCTTTCAATTACTGAAAAATTTTAAAAAGACTTTTAATGGAGCATATATAAATAGAAAAAGATTTAGTATGGCTGTAAAATGCAGAAAAACTAATGCTGTAAAATATGCTAAATGGGAAAAAAATACAGCAAAAAATATGTTCAAAAAATCGGCCAAATTCAAAATAACTGCATCGCGGGTTTTGGGGAAACAGCCGCGATGTGCAGCGCAGGTTTCGGTCGCGCAGTCGCGATGTGCAGCGCGGGTTTTGGCCGCGAAACCGTGATGTGCAGCGCAGGTTTCGGTCACACAGTCACGATGTGCAGCGTGACAAATGGCCGTAAAGCCCCGATGTGCAGCGCGTAAAATGGACGCAAAGACACGACGCGCCGCGCAGAAAAACGCCGCGAGGTCGTGATGAGCCAGGCGACCGTCGGGCAAAAAGCTGCGAGGCGAAAGCCGAAAAATAGACACCGAAAAACGAACCCGAAAATTGAAATTTTAGGCTGTTAATGGCAATAGAAAGGGCCAAGATCTAGAACAACAATGGATCTGCTGTCTAGGATGGCAGATCTATGAATTAAAATGATTAAAACTAACAAAAACTAAGATCTAAAGCAAAAAACCAAGATCTAAGAATTCGAAGCCAGCGGAGTCGCCAAAAACTGTTGGCTTGGTTTTGCAACCAAGCTTTGTGCAATGGGCACCTATCAACAATGTGATAGCAGTTTCAATATTGAAAGCAAAAACGATTAAGAATTAAATCTAAATCTAAACTAACATGTGCATATAACAAATAAATTTAAAAACGATTCATAGAAAAAACAAGAAATAAAAGAATAGATGTTTTATATTAAGATACCTCAAATGGTGAGGATTTGTGTTGAGCAACTCCAAGGGTGAGTAGCTCCAAGCTCCAATGGTCTCTTCTCCAAGATGCTGAAAATGGCCAAAAGTCTCATGAGAGATTTTCACAGCGTGAGGATAGGATGATGGATGGATGGAAAGTGAAGAGCCCCTACCACCTTTTTATAGTTTTTGGCGGTGGGGAATATCCTTATGGTTTTGAGGAAACCAATGGTATTGACCAACATGGTTTAGATACCTTTTCCCTCCTTTTTCTTTTTTTGAATATTTTTAATATTTTTGGAAATTCTGGACCCTTTTTTAGGGTTTTTTATGCTTTTTGAAGAAAAATATTCATTTTGAGGGGAAAAAGGGGTGTATTATGGTATTTTGGTGACCTTTTGATGGCTTTAGAGGCTCAAATGGTGGAAAAGTGGCCAAATGGGTCATGTGAATAAGGAAATGAGCTAGTGAACCCTTTTTGGGTGTTAACACATACTACCAATCTTCTGCAACACCTTATAAGGACCATAATACTTGAGTGCTAATTTATTGTCCTTATTTAGTTGCTTGAGGAACATTTTCTTGTAAGGTTGTAGCCTCATAAATACCCAATCCCCTTCTTCGAAACTCCTTTCACTCCGATGTTGATCAACTTGTTGTTTCATCCTATTTTGTGAAATAACTAGGTTTTCCTTAAGTATATAGAGAACTTCTTGTTGGTGCTCTATGTGAGCTTCCACGATTTGAACTTTATATTTTTCCTTTGGCAAAGATGTGATAGATGGAGGCTGGTACCCATAAAGTGCCATAAATGGAGACATTTCTTATGATGTATGGAAGGAAGTATCGTACCACCATTTTGCCAAAGATAACCATTTCACCCACTATGTTTGTTTATTAGATGCAAAGCAACAAAGATAGCCTTCCAAACATTTGTTCACTATCTTAGTTTTCCCATTAGATTGAGGATGATAAGATCAACTGTAAGCCAATTGGGTACCCAAACAAGAAAATAATTTAGTCCAAAATTTTCCAGTGAAAATTGGATCTCTATCACTTACAATAATCTTCAGATTTCAATGTAACTTTTGAATTGTTTCCAGAAAATATGTAGTTACTGTACTTGCATTAAAAGGGTGAGAGAGTGCAACAAAATTTGCATACTTCCCGAGTCTATCAACAACCATCATAATAAAATTCTTTCCTTCTGACTTGGGTAGACCTGTGTTAAAAACCATTGATACTTCTTCCCAACATTGGCAATGTATGTCTAATGGTTGTAGAAGTACTTGCATATTAAATGTTTCCACCTTATTCTATTGACAAACGAAGCATTCGGCCACGAACCTTTGAACACCAGATTTAAGGACTTCCCAAAAAAAATCCTTCTTGACCTTGTGGTAAGTTTTCAAGAATCCAGAGTGCCCACCTATAGGAGAGGTGTGTAATTATGAGAGGACCTTTTGTTTGATTTGGGAGTCTTTGCATAAATATAAGTGATCCTTATACCATAGTGAATCATTTTTCCACACAAAAAGTATCTGATACATTGGGATCATCTTGTAGCTTTTGAATGAGCATCCACAAAAACAGGTCATTTTTCCATTCTTCCCTAGCTGCTACTATCCAATCGGGTTGTAGAATGGAAATTGCACAAAGTAATGCCCCGACATATTCATCTTTTATGGAAAGTGCATCTGCCACCACATTATGTTTCCTTTTCAATAGATGATTTCAAAGTCATATCCCAACATCTTGGTTACCCATTTTTGTTGCTCTTCCGAGATAATCTCTGCTCCAAGAAGTATTTAAGACTAGCATGATCTTTTTTTACCTTGAAATGTCTACCTATCAGGTAAGGACGCCATTTCTTAAGAGCATGTATAATTTCCAACATTTCCTTCTCATAAATGAGCTTCTGTAAGTGCTTTCCCTTGATTGGATGACTTGTGAAAGCAAGCAGGTGTCCTTCTTGCATTAAAATAGTGCCAATGCCATTTCCTAAAGCATCACATTCCACAATAAATGTTTTTGTGAAGTTTGGTGTGGCTAGAACAGGAACTTTGCACATTGCCTCCTTAAGTTGTTCAAAATCTCGAGTTTCCTATGGATTCCAAGAAAATGCATCTTTATTCAATAATGTTGTTAGAGGTGTTGCTATTCTTACATAGTTTTGAACAAAATTGTAGTAGTACCGTGTCAGACCTAAGAATCCTCAAAGATTCTTTAGGGTTTTGGGAATCAACCAGTCCATCATGGATTTAATTTTGTTTGGGTCTACCTTGACACCTTCCTGAGATACAATATGACCCAAATATTCTAACTCCTTTACCCGAAAGAAACATTTTGAAGGTTTTTCATATAGTTGTTGCTCCTTTAGTAGTTGCAGTACCCTATCAACATGTTGAGCATTTTCCCCCCAATTTTTGCTACAAATTAGTATATCATCAAAGAATACTAGCAAAATTTTTCTAAGGAAAGGCTTGAAAATGGAATTCATCAAACCTTGAAATGTGGAAGGCGCATTTGTGAGACCAAATGGCATGACCAAAAATTCATAATGACCTTCATGAGTTCTGAATGTTGTTTTTGGAATGTCTTCCTCCTTCATTCTAATCTGATGATATCTGGAACAAAGATCCAACTTTGTGAAGAAAACTACTCCATGTAATTCATCTAACAATTCACCAATGATAGGAATGGGAAATTTATCTTTAATGGTGATCTTGTTGAGATCTCTATAATCTGGACACATACGCCATGATCCATCTGGCTTGTGTATCATTACCACTGGTGTAGAGTAAGAACTTTGGCTAGGCCTAATTATGCTATCCTCTAACATTTCTTCAACCATGCTCTCAATTTCACTCTTCTGTCCATAGGGGTATCTGTAAGGTCTGATGTTAGGAGGAACACTTCCAGGAAATAAGTGAATAGCATGATCAAAATCTCGAATAGGTGGAATACCTTTTGGAATTACTTCAAATACCTTGGAATGCTTATCAATCACCTTCTAGAGATCTGGGGAAATAAGAAACTTAGATGTTTAAACATCTAATGAGCATAATTGTGCAATTACACCTTGAAGTCCCTTTTTATTATTATCAATTTTGTCATACCATTAGAGATTATCACCTTACCTGGTTTCCCCGTGATACCATTTAACTCATATTCTTTTCCTTCCCATAAAAATTTCATGAAAAGCTTCTGAAAATTAAAAGCCATTGTTCCCAATGATTGTAACCATTAAACTCCTAAGACAACATCAACACCCCCATCGGAATAGCAATCATTGGACTATTCAATACATATTCCCCCATAATGAGATTGATATTATGGAATTTTCCTGAGCAATTGATAGTTCCTCCATTTACAATAATTACTTGAAACTCTGGTGTTGGATATACAAATCAATTGAGAACCTTGGATAATTTACAGTGAATGAAATTATGAGTACTACCAGAATCAATCAACATTGTTACCTTTTTATTTTTGATATATCCTTTGATCTTGAGAGTTTGAGGAGTGCTAATGCCAGCTAATGCATGATAGGATATGGTGGGAGTAATCTCTTCAGAAGTAGTATCCTCTATTTCTTATTCTTGTTCTTTTTGTGCTTCTTGTTCATTTTCTTCCTTTGCTTAACAATCTATGTAAAATAGTTTCTTCTCAGTGCACTTGTGGCCCTTACTGTATTTGCTTTCACAACTGTAACAAATCCCTTTTACTCTTTTTTCCTCTAGTTGTTGTGGTGTCAACCTTGTAGGTTGTGGATGACTCAAGACCACACTTCCTTCTTTATAGTTGTATGTGGCAGACTTCCTTGTTGCCATAATTTTGTTTTCAACTTTTCTTTCCACCCTGAGTGCATGCTCCAAGGATTTAGGATCCCACAAGCGAACCTCATGTTGGATGGTGTTGGAACGGGGTTAGAGCGCATGTAGTGTGGAAGCCGACAACAACAAAGGGGTCATCAGTGAAGGAAAGAACCATTCACGAAGGATAAGAAGCCGACAAAAGCACAAGTTTTGGTCTAGTTAGTTAGAATCAGTCGTTTTGACCATTTTGTAATAATCATAATTGTCTATAAATAGAACCACAATTGTAAGCCTAAGGGCATCGATCTTAGACGGTGATTTCTCGCATCTTGCTTCATGGGTTTTGGAGATAAGTCTAATGTATTTGTCTGCCTTCGACAAGTTTTGCTCCAAGTATATGGATCCGCGTTAAGTCACTTGGAACTATTTATGGGAAGGTTATACTGCATATTTTGAGATGAGTTAATGCACAAGGATGTTTGGTTATGTATCTATTCTATGTTTTCTATTTGTGTCGCCATGTTATGAATGATGAATGATATCTTAATTGATGCGATGTATCTGAGGTTTTGTTGCTTTGTCGATTAATATACAATGTTAGTTGATGCGAATACATATTGATGGAATGTTGATTACATGTTGTTGATGCAGATGTTGAATATATATTTGAATTATTAGCATAATGCGAAGATAAATATTTGGTTTATGTAGCAACTAAGTGATAGTAGATTCATGTCCTCTCCCAACTGCGGAAACGTGGTTCCTACAGCCCCCCTTAAACATCTCGAGTGAGACTTCACTCACTCCGTGAGTGTTGCTGGAAAGGGTAAAACCTTTCTGGGCCGATGCTTAAGGGTGTTTGGTTGACGTTTTTTGACAGCAGTGTGAAGTGAACCCCTATCAACCGATCTGTGTCAAAAATGGTTCCGTTGTTGGGACCTTGAATAAGAAATAAGACGACATGTTGTGGCATCCAACGAAACTTGAGATCCAAGACTGGTTTGATAAGAAGACGCGAGAGTTCGTAAAAGGAGAAAATCGGAACTCTGGGCAGATGATAAGCGACTGGTTGAAAAAATAAATTTATTCTGATATCCATGAAATATTCTTCTGTGAATTTCCGATCTTGCTGCATGAGTGGTTGGAACAGCTAAATTTCCAAAAGAAAAATTTCCAAGGAGGTGAACCTGACCATTGGACCCCAGAATTGATCGAGCAGCTAAAACAGGTTGACAATAAGGCATCAAGAGCTATCGAATTTTGGGTAGATAGTATTCTGGAGGGATACATCACTGAGTTCACCGTTGACACAATCAAATCATACAGTGACGTGGAAAGGAATTTTTTCAAAGGACCCAGAGGGAGGTTTCTACTGTGGCTGAAGCTGTGGATTAAGATGCTTATATGCGAAAAAGGTATACTAAATATGAATTCCGACGAGTAGAGATTAGTGTGCGGAGGTTGTGGCTACTGCGTGAATGCGGGTCTGATAAGATGATGTGGGGTAGATGGACATGAGCGATGGCAAAATTCTAAGGGAGGCTGAGGAAGGTTTTGGTACCCTGTGAAGTGGGGTGAGGTTCTAGCGGCTAGAGAAGAAGAGGAGGACTGAGATTGAGAGAGAGTCTCTTGAGGCGACCAGAATGAAAAACTGCGAAATGGGACCACAAGGGACTAAGCGACCTTATTGTGACGAAGAAAGTAACCAAGATACCCATGAATCCAAAAAGGGATGAACCCAAAGCTACAACATACCCACGACTCCGCGCACTATGCAAAACTTGGTAGGAATAAATACAAGTTCTTCACAGGGTTGTCCTGCATGTCAAAATAGCGGTAAGAGTAGTGGGTCTGTAAATACCAACAGGAGACCAAGGATGGCAAGTGACGATGCGAAGATGTTGATATTCCAGGGTAATGAGACTGAGGATCCTGAGCAGTACTGGTTTCTATGCGAAGCAGTATGGATAGTGAAGCAGGTCCAAGACGACGATATAAAAAAGGGGCAACTAGTGACGACCTTCAGGGGCCGTGCGTTGGATTGGTTTATGAAATTCATACAAGTACCTACAGGGAGTCCCGAGAAAACACTGTCATAGATCAGGGAAGTGTTGGTCACCCTATATGCTAATTAATTACAACCAACACACAGGATGCTCAATATAAATGGTCAACCCAAGGAAGTCGTTTATTTCAATGGCAATACACACAGTCTATGCATACTAGCTGATTGAGTAAAATGGAGATAACTATCCTACCTATATGCTCAACCAAACTCATTCCATAAATAAAATTAATCTAACTTATACATCTAGGAATTCAAAATACAATTACCTTCCTACAAATATCAACCCAACAGTTACTGATTTAAGAATAAAGATGAACTAGATTACTTTTGCAAGAAGTTAAATCCTATAATTATCAAACTACAGTATTCAATCTCTACCAAACTGATTCATCTAGCAGCTACTGTAACTCAATCATAATCTGTCTAATCTAATGAATTCAGGAAAGATACAACAAAAACCAGAACTAGAAATAAGCTTGAACTCTGATTTGATTAATATTGGAAATCCTAGAAAGCATAAATGATTGAAAGGAATTAAGGCTGAGCTTGGTCGTAACAGTTAATTCTAACACACCATGCATCAATTAAACTAACCTACAGAGTCGAATGTCACACCACACAGTTGTAGCTATTCAGGATGCAATCATAAACTACCAAAAAAGAATGCAAGTGTTAATCTACTGTTGCAGCTTACAGTAACGCATCTAATGCAATTCCACACCACACAACATAAAGAAAATTAAACTACCTACTTAACTCGACAATCTCTGTGAGAAGGCGGGCCCTGGACTTCTAACAGAGATGTCGTGAACTACCACAAATTAAGACACAGAGATATGAAGAACTCTTCTCTTTATATTAAAGATGATAATCCACAGTCTCAGCTCTCTGTTATAGCCTGTACAATGATAATTACAAAACCCTAGACTTTGAAAACCTTCCCATATTTATACATGCAAATGCAATTTGCGATCCACTAATTTCGCGCAGCAATTAAGATCTCTGATCTTCATGCTGCAGAGTTACAACTAAACTATTACATCCGTATTGAATGAGGCCATTGGACATGAAGGATGTTGTTACTCGGGCAGTCAATGGATCAATGGACTAACCAATTGGGAGGCGTCCTATCTGTTGCAGCAATGCTCTGTTTCAGCGAAATCCTGTTACAGCTTCACGTGGAAAGGTGCGCTGTCCCTTTTAATATGAGGAATTAAATCTGAAGAGTAATAGCTGGCACCATGTGTGATTATTTCCCAAGGAATTGCGGTTGATACACTTGTGCTTTGATCTTGACTTAATGAAATCAACACAAGTTAGCATAAATCAAAGGCTAGAATTCATAACCATAACAATCTTAGGCATTAAATAAATGGAGCAATAATGAATTATACCTTGTCAAGATTCTGGATTGATCTAGAAGAAAGGCATATATATGGTTCATGGAAATAGGGTGTAACAGGGCAAAATGATGTAATAAGTGTGGTAAAAAAGGGGCACTTCCAAGGCCCAACATCTCCCCCCAACTATCCAATTGCATGTCCTCATGCAACAGCCGACTGGTCCGAATCTGAATCTGATCCTCGTTCATATCATGTAGACGAATTGAAGGGTATAACAAGTTCCTGACCTGCACCCAAGATTTCATTAAGAACAAACCAACATCCCTATCACTGTTTCCTCCTCTGCTTAGCCAGTGTGTAATTATCCCTTTATTGTTCTGTTGGCCATCCAATGAGCAGGAATTGAACTCGAGTCTCTATACCAGTGAATTCACCGTAACAGTTTCTCCTTCCATCAATATTGTAGTAGACTATGTCTATCTTTCAGCTTTGGCAATTAATTGTTGGAAATGTTGGTTCTTATGTAACAACATCCCCCTATCCTCAGCAGCTTCAGCCTATGTTGGAATTCAATAGATTTTTCAATAGTGTTGGTTCTTATGTAACAACATCTCTCCTTTGTATCTCAATCTCAACAACTTCTAGCTGAGTTGCATTTCCAATCAACTTTTCGGGGACGCTAGTTGTTGTGTAACAACGTCTTGTTTCTCACTTCTTTTTAGCCTATTGAGGTTGATTCCCTGTCCTAAAAAAATGAGGATGATCCCATAAATGGTTCCTCTGATTGTTTTACTCCTGCAGATTTCTGTACCGCTAAGTCCAACACTATAACCTTATGCCTTGCCGAATTAAATATGTCTCCACATTCTGGGCATATCATTTCTTTTTGTCCTTCATTCCTCAGAATGGAAGATACATTCTCCACTTGGTCTGCATCCTCTACCATTGTATTCACGTACTTCTTTTCCTACTTCCTGCATGCTTCCTTCCATCTCTCTAATTCTTTGCGAATCATTTGCACCTCCTCCTTTAGCAGCTCATTTTCAAAGAGAAGATTCTCTATTTGAGTTTCTTCTATAGCAGGTTCTTGTGTATCAACAGGTGGTCGAGGTTTTAAAATGGGAATTCCAATATTTACCTCGATCGAGTGACTCGCCTCTACTGCAGTAACAATTTTGATTCTTCTCTTTTTCGTTGGGCTGGACGTCTGGCCCTTGCTCATTAGCCCTTCCTTTCTCCTTTGAAACAAGGAAACTCTTATTACTTCAGAAACAGGGCCGAATCCCTCCTCTTGAGTTAAATTTCTTCTCATTTCAGGGGAGGATTCAATATTCAAAACTGCTATACCACTTCCTGCCACTAATTGTGCTTAATGTTCTTCTTCTGCTATTTTAGTTTTAGCTGCTCCAGTTTCAGCCTCTTCTATATCTCTCTCCTCTCCATCCTCCAATCGAACTTCTGGTGTTTCAACCCTCCCCCCAACTAAGTTTGAGGAACTCCAGTCCTCATCCACTATTTTTAAAGAAAATTCACGGGGTACCCCTGGACGAACTAGAAATTGTTCCCGTGTCAAATTGTGTTGTGCAAGGGCCCGTAAGACTAATAGTTTAATTAGCCCATGATTTGTGAGGGATGATAAGGGGTGTTGAGCACCTCTAGTATAGTAAGCCATGCGTTGCAGAGATTTAAAAAGATAGTATGGCATATTTAACAGCCGACGATGACATAAATGTGATAGGAGGAAAAATTCATAAATGTAAACAACACTGTACCTCCTTTCACATGTGATGTATTTATTCAGAAAGAGCGCAACTTGGTCCCAAGGACTTGGAAGGGTATCCAACGCTTTTCCTCTGCCCCGTGGTCGAACACTTTCTCTAGTTGCTAGAAAATCTTCAATTACAGTCGGATGATGGCGCTTCCGACTAAACCAACACTGCATGGTTCTGGGAAATCTCGTTACCTCCACCAGGATTTCCTTTGAAACATCTATCCATATACCTCAAACCTCTGAATGGGTGATCGTCATATTTTGAGCAAATACAAGGGTTGTTTCCTCATGGAAACCATTCAGGCGTTGAAAATAATATGTCCACCCTGCTTCTTGAAAGATAACAAAGACTTCTCTGTTCTTATACAGAGATTCTATTGTTAGAGGCTCATATCTCACAGGGATACCCATACCGCTGAGCTTCTACGAAATATTTTAGCGAATGCACCAGTTACAGTTTCAAACATCGAGCTGACTGCATGCAGACACGGTTGATGGATAGTCAAAGTTTGAATTGAGCATTTTTGGAAAGGTGGCATAGTTATTTTTGGAATAAAATCCGTGGCAGGATTATCGCATAAGTCGGGTAGAATGACGGTCATAATCATAAGGATGGGTAACAACTCAAACGTGGTTTTGGTTCAATTGATTGGCCACAGATATATGATAGGGATAAATGACAAATATAACCATTACTGCTTGCAGTGTCAATAGATGCCTAATCATGATTATAGTTAGAACCCGTACCTTCAAGATTACTGCTCAAGTCGTCATTCTACCATAGCATTATATTTCACAGTCGCATCGCTGGTAAAATACGCATGTGCCTCCACGAGTTGGCTATCGTCAATTGGATAGTTGATGTCAATCAATAAGAGTGCATGGTGATTATAGAGCAAGCTTAACATGAGCTGGCGAAGATAAGTCACAGTTGTAGGAACTAGCAGAGTCCGACAAAATATGGCGGAGTCACAACTGCAAAAATTGGCAGAATGGACAAAGGTAGAGGAGTTGCAGCTGCAAAATTTGGCAGAATGGATGAAAATAACGGAGTCACAGCTGCTGGAAAAAGGTGAAATGAACGAAAAATAGTGGAGTTACAGCTGCGAGAATCGGCAGGATGAAAAGGTGAAATGAATGGAAATAGCGGAGTTACAGCTTCGAAAATTGGTAGAATGGGAAAAAGTAGCAGAGTCGCAGCTGCGTGAAAAAGGAAAAATGAGCAAGGTATGGAGTCGCAGCTAGGAAAAATGGAGTAACAGGAAAAATTTTAGCTGGCTGTTGACGAATCATCCATCTTCTTCAAAGAGCTTATTCGATCAGGAAAGCAAGATAAGGTGATTGCAATCATATGGCCCAGTCACGATCGCTGCCCCTCAAATCAATTCCTGTACACAATTCTTCAAAACAAACCCAATCAGGAATAAAGGAAAAATAAATAAAATAACAGAAAGAAAACACATTATTTATGTACAAATTATGTGTGGAAATTGCAGTTTTTTTTAAAATTCACATGGGTTGAGAAAAGTCCCTGCCTTGGCGTTAACTGATAGTCTGGATTAGCTGCAACATGTGAAATGAAGGCATTCTTCGAGATCGGTTTGTGATACAGTCGTAGCCGATGACCATTGGCAAATAATGATGTCTTGTTTTCATCAATGGTGATCAACCGAACTATTCCATTATCAAATACTCGATCTATCTGATAAGGTCCCAACCAATGGGTACGCAATTTGCCTTTGAAATCCCTCTTAAACCGTGAATCATACAACAGGGCCTAGTCTCCTTCTTGGAAGACTTTCTTCTTTATAAATCTATCATGCCATTTAGAGCGCTGCTATTAGATTAAAGTTGTATGATGCACTGTGGCTGTGCGCTTCTCATCCAATTCATTAAGTTGATTTAGTCGGTTCCTTTGAGCTTCTGATAAATCAAGGTTTGCTTCTACAGCTGTCTTCAAAGTCCTGATTTCAAATTCAATTGGGAAAACAACACTCTTGCCATACACCAATTCATATGGGGAAAAACTAGTGGTGTTGCGCCATGTAGTGCGATAGGCCCACAATGCCTCTGGAAGTCTCTCAGCCCAATATTTACGGTGACTTTTCACTGTTTTCGTTAAAATAACCTCGATGACCTTATTTGTACTTTCCACTTGGCCATTGGCCTGTGGATGATATGGTGAGGTTATTCTGTGCTAAATGTGAAACCTCTATAACATGGCTTCCAATTTGTGAGACACGAACTGTGGTCCACCATCTGTAACAATTTCCTTGGGTACTCCAAACCGAGTAAAAATCTCTTCATATAGGAAATCAATTACAGCCTTATCATTAGCTTTGACCAAGGCTACAACTTCCACCCATTTGGTCATGTAATCCGTGCAAACCAAGATGTGAAATTTTTGTTTTGAGGGAGGGTTGATAGGCCCTACGAAATCCAAGGCCCATCTATCAAAAGGTTCAACCACAAGCTGTGGCTGAAGAGACATTTTATCTAATCTGTTGGGTTGGCCCATCCTCTGGAAACTATCACACGCCTGAACATACTTCTTCGCATCCCTAAGCAATGTAGGCCAGAAATAACCCATCCTTAAAACCTTATGACCTGTCCTTTTGTCAGCAAAGTGTCCCCCACAGAGCTCCTCATGGCAAGATTTCAGGATACTGAAGATTTCATCTTCTCTTACACATCATCTTATTTCTAAGTCAAGCCCTGTGTAGAAGATATGTCCATCGATCTAGCAATACCTAGCACTTTTTTGTATGATCTTTCTTTTTTCTCTCTTCGACAGATGTGCTGGAAGCTTATCTGCAGCCAAAAAGTTAGCAATATCAGCATACCATGGGGAATGAGCTGATACTGCAAACAAATGTTCATCAGGGAAGGAATCTTCGACTGATAAATTGTCATCACTGTTAGTAAGTCGAGATAAAAAGCCTACAACAACGTTTTCCTTCCCTGGTCTATCAATAATTGTGATGTCAAATTCCTGTAACAGTAGCAGCCATCTAGTGACTCTAGCATTTATGATTGGTTTATTCATTAAATATTTGATGGCGGAATGATCAGTGTGCACAAAAGTGGAATATCCAGTAATGTAGTGTCTAAATTTGTTGATGGCATAAACTATGGCAAGGAATTCTTTCTCGGTGATAGTATAGTTTAGTTCAGCAGGGGATAGGTTCTTACTAATGTAATAAATTGCATATGGGCATGACCTTCCTGCTGTCCTAAAACTGCTCCAATGGAAGTGTCTGAAGCATCTGAAGAGATATGAAAAGGTAGAGCCCAGTTGGGCCCTCGTAAGATGGGTGTTGTAGACATCCTTTTCTTAAGTTCAGTAAATGTTGTTTGGCATGCATCATTCCAAACAAACTGTGCATCCTTCATCAACAAAGTGAACAAAGGAGAAGCTAGTTTGGAAAAATTTTCTACGAATCTTCTGTAATAGCCAACATGCCCTCAGAAGCTACGTACATCTTTTTGTGTTCCAGGAGTTGGTATATTTTCAATTACCTTAATTTTGGATGGGTCTACCTGGATACCATCAAAAGAGATGAAGTGCCCCAAAACTATGCCCTCGCTCATCATCATATGGCACTTTTCAGTGCTTAAAGATAACTGGCTTTGTTCACAACGTTTCAAGACCTTTTCTAAATTTTTCAATGCTTCTTTGTAACTACTACTGTATGGAGTGAAGTCATCCATAAAAATTTCCATGCATTCATTTACCATCTCTGAAAAGACTCCAATCACTGCTCTTTGAAATGTGGCTGGTGCGTTGCACAACCCAAAAGGAAGTACCCTGTATGCAAAGGTGCCCCAGGGACAGGTGAAAGTGGTTTTGTCTTGGTCTTCTGGAGCAATCTGGATTTGGTTATAGCCACTAAAGCCATCCAAAAAGGAAAAATACTTCTTCCCATACAAGCTATCAAGGACCTGATCAATAAAAGTTAGGGGAAAGTGGTCATTCTGTGTTGCTTTGTTCAATTCTCTGTAATCTACACAGACCCTCCATTTCCCATTCTTTTTTGGCACAATCACGAGTGGAGAAACCCATTCGCTGTCTGAAATTGGGTATATAAACCCTGCTTCCAAATTTTTTTGGATTTCCTCTTTCACTACATCCCTTAGGTTCGGGTTCATCCTTCGTTGTGGTTGACACACTGGCCTAGAGTTGCTCTTAATATAAATGTGATGGGTACACAAATTAGAAGGAATACCCTTCATATCTGTGTATTCCCAAGCGAAAGCTCCTTTGTGTTTTTTTAGCAGAGTGATTAGTTGTTCCAGCTCATTGGGCGCAAGGTTTGGATTGATGTTCAGTGTTTTCCCTGGCTCAATTTCTACTGGAACACTTTTCGAATTTTTAAGTACTGGAATTATACTGGCATCACTGACTAGAGTTTCTTCCGTAATATTTTCTTGTTCTTTCTCATCTAATGTACTTTCAAGAATCTGGTAAACGTGTTTATTGACGGACGTGGGATCATTGATGAAACTGTTAATGGAATCGTCCTTTGTTTCATCCTTAAAATTTAAGGCTCTCCCTATTGTTAATAATGGCTGAACGCCTTCCTCCTCCTCCAAATCTACCCAAAGTGGAGTTTCAGTTTTTGTGCCTGGTCAGGCTGGAGGGTATAAATTTTGACTTTTAATTTCAGTCCCATCTGAGATAGTCATGGATACTGACCGACAGCTGATACATGCATCCGCTGTGGCCAACCAAGGTCTCCCCAGAATCAGCAGGTGTCCCCCCAACTGAGACTTCGGCTGTAACACCAAGAAGCCTGCAGGGTATTCCCACAAGTCAACAGAGATTACTAGGTCATCCAGGATCCCCTCAGGCTTGATTGTTGATCTGTCAGCAAGTTCTAAAATGGTAGGAGTTGGTCGAAGATTAGTGAGTCCAAGTTTCTTCACAGTTTCTATGGTCATAACATCGATAGCCGTGCCTAAGTCTACTAATACGTTGGGGATTTGTGTGTTTCCTATGTGAACTGTGACAATAGGATTTCCAGGGTCATCATATTTTGCCATAGGAGTCTTCCCCATTATTAATTCGGAAAGCTTTCCCAATACATGGACAGTAGGAGGATCCCTAGGCTTTCTTCCTGGTTTCTTGACACATAAATATCTAACGGTCTTAGCATAAATGGGCACATCATGGAGGGCTTGTAACAATGGGATTTTGACATACAAATTCTTCAACTCTCCTAAGAGATTGAATCGAGGTTGTTCCACTGTTTTCTGCAGGGCCAATCATTCAGGATATAGCGGTTCTCTCATCGATTCTGTAGGTTGTGCTTCATCGTGTGTTACTTCCTAAGTTTCAGCTATTGTTTCAATAGGAATGTCAGCATCCTCAATGATGGGGATTGCTGGTTTAACTATATTCTCAAAGTGTTGATTCATTCCAGTTTCAGTCACTGGGGATGGAACATCCTTAGTGATGATGGGTTCCACTACCCTCCCTGATCATAATTGTATGTCATTGCAGGGAATTTGGGAGATGGAATACGTAGGCATGTTGGCAGTCTCAAACTGATGAATTGCTTTATTATTCGGGTTTGGGTTAGGTTGTGCAGGTAGTTGTGGTTGAAGTGGTGCATTCATAGGTGCGACATTGTTTTGAAATTGTAGTTGTGGCTGCTGATATTGTTTGTGAGGATACTGTAGAGTAGGGTATTGTTGATACTGAGTCTGGTGATGAGGAAAGTTATTTCCTTGATAAGAATTTCTCCAATTGGGATTCCAGGGAGCTTGATGGTTCGATTGTTGTGACCATGGTGTCCAAGGGTTAGGATTTTGCATTGGGTTCTGAGATGGATGCCACTAGTTATTAGAATAATGTGAAGGAAATTTTGTATTCATATTATTCAAGAAAATTGATGGATCAAGATTCATACCTTGATTGCGAGGCTGCCAAGGTTTCTTCTATGCAATAAAGTAAGCATGTTCCACATATGAAGTGGATGCCTGCATGACTACTTTGACTTTGGGTAATGAAGGACATTCCTTGGTATCATGCTCCAATTCACATATCCTACATATCTCTGCCTTATCCAACGGGCATTCTTTCAATGGGTTATTTTTTCTACATTTAGGACAGAATACACCGAGTGTAAGATCTTCTACTACTTGCCTCTGTTTTTCTCTCAAAAAATCTAACTCTGAGGAAATGGAGCTCATCATATCAGTCTTAAAATTCTCCAGTAAGTTTCCTATTTCTACTCGAGTGGCTCCTCCACTAGCTGACTTCTGTGTCCTTGTGAAGACATCCTGATCTTGATCCTTGTCCCGTTTGTTAGTTCTAGAGGATCCCCTTGAATACCGTCGACATAATTCAATGATCTTCTCGAAAGGTTCCTTTGAGATATCCCCTTTCCCCAACAAATTCAACATATCAAAGCATTATTTTCTAATCCCTCGTAGCAAGATAATATTGAGTACATCTTTTCCAATCACAGTGTGGCCAAACCTTTGTAAATTATACAACAATCTTTCCACAAAATCTTCCAAGCTCTCCTCTTCCTTCTGAACCATTTTAAACAACTCTTCCTTTCTATCTCTGGTTCTAAAATATTCTTGATATTTAGAAAGAAAGGTTTGCTTCATTTTATCCCAAGTAGTAATGGTCTCAAGTTGGCTGGGAATAGTTTCAGCTTCTGAGCACTAGAGGTATAGTCATAACTGCGACAGAGGATGCCAAACTCAAAAAGAAATTCATCAGGATATTCAGAAGACTTACCATGGAAATTCGAGAGAACTGATGGTGAGATATTTTTCATAGGAGCTTCCCCAAGTGTCTGGAGGATAGGGAATTCAAGTGTGACCACAATGTCACCAGGATGATTGTCTTCCACTTCCTCTTCAAGGTTCTCCTGGTGTTCATTCTCTCCTTCATGTTCTCGATTAGCCACGTTGTTCCAAAATTCAATGGATTTCTTTATTTGTTCTTCCTCTGCTTTTGATTCTTCTGCCTCCTTCCTTTCTTCTTCTCACCTTCTCTCTTCCTCTGCTTCTCAGCGAGTCTCCAACCACACTTCTTTAGTAACTCTGGTCCCGTTAATATGATAAATCTCCTATCTATCCAGTGCACCCACAACACTTCCCTTGTCTTCAGGAGGTTTCTTTTCTGCAATGGGAGTAGATGGTCCCGTTGCGTTCTCCACAGTTGATGCTGAATTCTCAAGATTGGGAGGAACAAAATTTCCTCTTCCTGTAGATGTCCACGGTGGTCTGGTAGAAGTTTTAGCAATTATATCGTCGATAGATGTTTGTCTTCCCAGACCTGTGTTACGACCTTGACCTCTTCCACCTGCAATGTTAGTATTCAAAGGGGGTTCCCGATTTGTTTTTCTTGTATTCATGCATGCTGTAAATAATTAAACCAAAATGAAATTAAAGAAATCAACTACTATCTATGCCTACAAATTACCATCCCTGACAACGGTGCCAAAATGTTGGTCACCCTATATGCTAGTTAATTACAACCAACACACAGGATGCTCAATATAAATTGTCAACCCAGGGAAGTCTTTTATTTCAATGGCAATACGCACAGTCTATGCATAAACATGTCAAGTAGCTGATTGAGTAAAATGGAGATAACTATCCTACCTATCTGCTCAGCCAAACTCATTCCATAAATAAAACTAATTTAACTTATACATCTAGGAATTCAAAATACAATTACCTTCCTACAGATATCAACAAAACAGTTACTGATTTAAGAATAAAGATGAACTAGATTACTTTTGCAAGAAGTTAAATCCTACAATTATCAAACTACAGTATTCAATCTCTACCAAACTGATTCATCTAGCAGCTACTGTAACTCAATCATAATCTGTCTAATCTAATGAATTCAGGAAAGATACAACAACAACCAGAACTAGAAATAAGCTTGAAATCTGATTTGATTAATATTGGAAATCCTAGAAAGCATAAATGACTGAAAGGAATTAAGGCTGAGCTTGGCTTTAATAGCTAATTCTAACACATCATGCACCAATTAAACTAATGTACAATGTCGACTGTCACACCACATAGTTGCAGCTATTCAGGATGTAATCATAAACTACCATAAAAGAATGCAAGTGTTAATATACTGTTGTAGCTTACAGTAATGCATCTAATGCAATTCCACACCACACAACATAAAGGAAATTAAACTACCTACTTAACTCGACAATCTCTGTGAGAAGGCGAGCCCTGGCCTTCTAACAGAGACACCGTGAACTACCACAAATTAAGACACAGAGATATGAAGAACTCTGCTCTTTATATTAAAGATGGTAATCCACAGTCTCAACTCTCTATTACAACATGTACAAAATGATAATTAACCAACCCCAGACTCTGAAAGCCTTCCCATGTTTATTCATGCAAAATACAATTCGTGATCCACTAATTTCGTGCAGCAATGAAGATCTCTGATCTTCATGCTGCAGAGTTACAACTAAACTGTTACATCTATATTGAATGAGGCCGTTGGACATGAAGGATGTTGTTACTTGGGCAGTCAATGGATCAACAAATTAACCAATTGGGAGGCGTCCTGTCTGTTGCAGCAATGCTCTATTTCAGCAAAGTCCTATTACATCTTCACGTGGAAAGGTGCGTTGTCCCTTTTAATATGAGGAATTAAATCTGAAGAGCAATAGCTGACACCACGTGTGATTCTTTACCAAGGCATTACGGCTGATACACCTGTGCTTTGATAGTGACTTAATGAAATCAACACAAGTTAGCATAAATCAAAGGATAGAACATAACCATAACAATCTTAGGCATTAAATAAATGAAGCAATAATGAATTATACCTTGTCAAGATTCTGGATTGATCTGGAAGAAAGGCATATATATGGTTCATGGAAATAGGGTGTAATAGGGAAAAATGATGTAATAAGTGTGGTAAAAAAGGGGCAATTCCAGGGCCCAACAGGAAGGACTGATTGATGAGTTTAGGAAACTGAAATCTGAGTCGCAATATATCACAGAATTGAAAGAGATCAAGCAATTTCCAAATGAATCAGTATGGGAGTTTGAACAAAGATATAAAACCTTGATGGCAAAAGTAAGTTTTAGAATGAGCAATATGTAGCATAAGGAATTGTTCATCGTGGGAATAGTGCCACACATTCATATGCCGCTAAAGCAGCAGAAGATTGCAACCCAGGTGGACGCACTCGAAATCGTGATGAAGTTGGAGGCTTCAACGGTCGGTGAAACAGGGATAGGTATGAACCAGATCCAAGCGCAATTAGCAAACCTGACGATCCAATTACAAGACATCAAGAAGGGAAAATAAGTTTGCGAAGAAATATGGTGCTGTAGATGCAAGTCAGAAGGACATCACAAGGATCAGTGCCCATAATTCCGCGAATACTTACTGTCAAACGCACCGAATCCACTCAGTCAAGGAGGAATGCCATGGTGTCAAATTTTTCAAACAAGGGGACATCGACCTAAAGAATGTGTGTACTTACAAAAGATGGTGTCAAAGCCAACCAAACTTTTCTGCAATTTCTGTCGATCGGTCAGTCATGAAGAGAAGGGTTGTAGAGCATATGACCTACTCCAAGAAAGGACAACAGATATGTTTTTTATGAAGGGAGAGGAGCAACCCCTTGTACAACAACAACATCAATACAATCAGTAATAACCACATTATAGTCAACCGCTACCACAATATAACTAGCAATAGCTCCACTACAGTCAGCCACAGGCATTGTACAACCAACCACAAGTGCAGTATGGTCAACCGCAATATAACCAACAACCATATGGTCATCCGTGAGGAGGATTCCACATAGGTCGATGTGGAGGCATTGGTCATGGAGGAGCTTTTGGACGAGGTTGAGGGCCAGTTATATGCTATAATTGCGTTCATCCCGGACATTATCAAAGGGATTTTCCAAACCCACCTTCGCAGTGTACTTATTGCAGCGTAGCGGACCACGATGTCGAGGACTTTCCCCAACTAATTGCGAAATGGAAAACTAAAAATCCAACCCCACCTCCACTGAAACCAAATCAGAACCAAAATCTACCACCGAATGTACAGAAGATATCAGCGGAGGGAAGTGTTAGAAAAACAGGATCGCAAAGCAATAACAATAAATAGAAATGCAAATATAATCACACACACATCACAAGAGAAATATAGATATATCATGGTTCAGCCCAAGATGGGCTACGTCCACACTGAAATTGCCAATCCTTATTATTATACCATCCAGCAAAGTGAAGGGATACAACCTGCAGCACAGTCGTTGCACTTCCTCATCACTATCTCACAGTCTCTCTTCCGATCTCAGAGATATTTACAATGCATAAAACCTAATACATCAACCCTAGCCGTGTTGCAATGTCTTTATTTTATAAGGGAGATACAATGGGAAAATACCACGGGTTACCAAACCCGGGGTACGGACACGACTGAATAATGATATCTTTGAATCTGGAGATCAGGCTCCAGAACCAACAATAAGAAGTCGACCTATGAATGTCAGCGTAGTAATAGAGGAGGAGCTTCATCAGGGGAAGATATGCCACACCCTATTATTTGACCTACAATAAGGAAACAAGTTCGATTCGACGTAGAAGTGCAAAGGGAGACCTTTTTAGAAGCACAAGATACAATGAGAAGGACTAGGCTACCACTGATCGACCAGAAAGAACCCGTCTACGAGATTCCGTTGATATTCGATACGATGAACCCACAAAGGCTGCCAGGAAGGATCAACACTTTGAGGGATTTCCTAGAGAGTTGTTTGGTGTTAGAAAGATATCGGGACACACTAGCAGAAATATCCAGCCTATTACACCAACAAGGATGTGCGATAGGATCTGATAGTAAATCGAGTACACAAGAGAAAGACATGGAGAGAAATGAGGATGACTGCGCAAATTGGTGCATTTGATGTCAACTCCATCATTCTAGACTTGGGATCATATGTAAATATCTTAACGAAATAGACATGGGAGACAATGGGGAAACCACAATTGGTATGGTCCCCTGTACAACTTCGACTAGCAAATCAAAGCAAGGTCACCCCCATTGTTCGATTATGCCATCTCCCAGTCGAAATAGAAGGACAAAGACATACGCAGACTTTGATGTTATAGAGATCGTCGAAAACACAAGCCCCTATCTGGTGTTGTTAGGGATAGACTGGGTAATGTCGAATCAGGCCGTGATCAATTGTAAGAAAATAACCATGTTGCTTGAGAATCGCGATATGAGGGTAGTAGCACCTAGATCCATTAGAAGGGCAGAGATACGTTGAGCCAATGCGGGATGAATTCACAGAAGGATGGGACAACATCTACAACATATCAGAGGACTACATCAATCCCACCGTCGATGAAGAGTTGGGATGGCGAAGTGTTAGTTCAGCATCATCGGATTCTGATGAAGCGCTTGAGAATTGGCAGAATCGACTACACGAAGTATCATTCAGGAGGTGCGCACGAATCACCCAGTCGTTGAGATGGGTAGAAACAGAAGTATGTGAACTGCCAACATACGAAGGATTTCCTAACTTGACCATGTTCATCGCCAAATTTGAAGAAAAAGTATCAGAACCACAAAGACTGCTGGCATTGGAGGAAGCACTGAAGGCTACACCAGCACGGTGGTGGGAAACGTATAAGTCAATGATAACAAACTATTCACTATGTCGACAACTAATGGAAGTCAGGTTTGGAGTCACTGAACAGTACTGCGGAAGAAAATACAATGGAAGAAGAGACCCAAGGGACCACCTAGATTAATTCCAAAGCAAATGGGGAATGAGGCCAAAACAGGAATGGGTCCACACATTCATTCATACATTGGATGAGGTACCACGAAGCTGGTATATTGCAGCAGAAATGCAATGCGGAACAACTACATGGGATGAACTGACTATTATATTTATCCAAGCTTCATCTTCTTGTATGAGAACCCCTTCATCCATAGCGCACTACAGGAGATCCGAGATAAAGTACTCGAAGCAGTTCAGATAAAAAAACCAATGGGATTACAGTGGATTGCGACATTGAAAATGTTGATGGAATGCTACAACGTGACAGGAGAACCTGATGACGAAGATTCCATGAGCTATTTACATACCAGATTCAGAAGGAAGCTGGAATGTCGAAGCACCCGATATTCCCTTCAAAAAATTCCAATAGTCATTGCGAATAAAGAAAGTTAATATTGGATCAAAGGAAAACCACAAGTTTGCAAGTATCGGAGATTACTGGGATGACTCGACCATTGCAAAGATGACTGATCTGCTACATGAGTTTCAAGACTTGTTTCCAATGATTTTTTTGGAAATGAAAGGCATTTATGGGGACCTGGGCGAAATGAAGATTCCACTGAAACTTGATGCGAATCCTGTAAAGAATCGACCTTATAGATTGAATCCCAGGTACAAGGAGCGTGTGAAAGCCGAAATAGAGTGAATGTTGGACGCAAGAATCATAGATCCTGTGGAGGAATCCAAATGGATCAGCCCAATGGTTGTACAAGATAAGAAGACCGACAAAATTAGGATTTATGTCGATCTAAGAAAACTAAACGATGCATGTTTACATGATCCATTCCCTACACCATTCACTAACGAAGTACTAGAAGTCATTGGAGGTCAGGATATCTACCCATTTACAGATGGATTCTCGGGATACCACCAAATAAAAAATTGCGAAGGAGGATCGACATAAGACAACGTTTGTAATAGAATGGAGTTGTTTTCAATATACAGTAATGTCGTTCCATCTTAAAAATGCCCCGATGATCTTTTCAAGACTTGTTGTCACTGCATTCAAGGATTTCATTCATAAATTCCTCACAGTATACATGGACGATTCGACAGTATATGGACTGGTTAAGGACCATGTTACGAATCTAAGGCTAATGCTGGAGAGATGTCGACAACACCAAATGTCTCTAAAATTGAAGAAGTGCATATTCTGTGCTCCATTTGGGATTTTATTAGGACACATTGTATGTAGGGAAGGGATGCTTGTTGACCCTGCAAGGATTGCAATAATCATCGACTTACTGCCACCGACAACAGTGAAGCAACTAAGGGTGACGTTGGGACATACTAGGTACTATAGAAAGTTCATTAGAGGATATTATGCCACAATCACTACGCCAATGGAAAAACTGTTAAAAAAAGACGCTAAGTTTGAGTGGAATGACGAATGCCAGAAGAGCCTCGATATACTGAAAGCAAAGATGGTCACAAATCCAATATTAGTGTTTCCTGATTGGACAAAAGAATTCCATGTTCATGTCGATGCGTCATTAGTCGCACTAGGAGAAATATTGGCTCATCCAAGAGAAGGAGCGATCAACCATCCAATTGCATTCGCAAGTAGGAAGCTATCCACTACGGAAAAGAAATACACAACGATGGAAAGCGAAGGTCTAGCGATGGTATACGCCTTACAAAAATTTCAACATTATCTGTTAGGAGGACATTTCAAAATGTTTACTGATCATTCATCACTAAAATACCTAGTGAATAATCCTGTGTTGGGGGGGGGAATCTGTCGATGGCTATTACTCTTCCAGGAATTCAACTTTGAGATAATTGTGAATCCTGGGAGACTAAATGTGGGACCATATCATCTATCATGAATAGAATTAGGAGAAGAACCAAGGAATATTGACGAAGGATTTCCCGACGCTTAGTTATTCAGGATTGGGATGGTCGACGACCATTATGAGCAAATTGTTCAATTCTTGGAGATAGGAAAAGCACCGGAGGAATTTAATACCAACCAAAAGAAACAACTAGATGTCAGAGCTACGGATTTCCAACTGATCACAGGACAACTATACAAAATGGGCCCAGACGAAATACTTCGACGATACGTCCTTCCACATGAACATGAAAGGATCTTAGTAGAATCTCATGATGGGATCGTAGGAGGACACTATGGAGGGCGTTCCAATGCTAGAAAGATACTTCGAGTTGGACTATGGTGGCCAACGGTGCATGGAGATGCTGCCGACTATGCAAAAAGCTGCGACGTATGCCAAAAAACAGGGAAACCATGGCAAAGGGATGAAATGCTGCTAGTACCTCAACTAACACTACAGGATTTCGACAAATGGGTGGTCGAATTCATAGGACCTATCAACCCACCAGGAAAAAGAACAGGGTCGCGATACATAATTACTGCGATGGATTATTTGACGTGATGGGATGAAGCCGCACCACTAAAGGATTGCACGTCTACGAATGCAACAAGATTTCTCTACGATAATGTGGTCACCAGGTTTGGGTTCCCAAAGATACTAATAAGCAACCAGGGTACTCATTTTATCAATCAAACGATCAGAGCGATGAAAGAGGAATTTAAAATACAACATAGGAAGAGTAATCCATATCACCTGCAAGCTAATGGCGTAGTTGACGCATTCAACAAAATATTGGAGCATGCACTCACATAGATGTGTGACACAAACCGTGATGAGTGGGATTTGAATATTCTATCAATACTATGGGCCTACAGAACAACTTGCGAACGATTGACAGGACATACTCCATTCAAGTTAGTTTACAGAAATGAAGCGGTGATGAAAATGGAGTATATTGTCCCAAGTCTGCTCATCGCAGCAGCCACAGGAATGAGCGACGATGGAGCAATCGAAGAACGATTGGCACAATTGGTACAGCTTAACGAGGATCGATTTATCGCAGGATTCCATCAGAAGGTAGAAAAGGATTGGAATGATTGCCACGTCAAAGCAAAGCACTTCCAATGTCGAGATATGGTCCTATTATATGACATTAAATTTGTGGAGCACCTAGGTAAGCTGCATATGCATTGGTTGAGTCCCTATATCATAAATATTATTACTGACGGAGGTGTGGTGCATTTACAAAGGTTAGATGGGACATTGTTGACAAGTCTAGTGAACGGAAACTGACTGAAACCCTATATCCATAATCAGGCGCATAGCAACTGAAAAATGATTCGCACAGTGGTTAAAAAAATGATTAAAAGTTAGAGATACGGCTGCATAAAGAGTAAGTGACGAGGCTAGTTACTTGTCGACGTTTACCACGTAGGAGTCAAATCAGATCATAATTACAGTAGCTAAGCATCGGCAAAAGACGATGGAGGTTGATGATGACACACTCGATGACATAATTTGGTAAATTGGTGAAATATTTGATGAATAAATCGGTAATCATTGATCAAGGACAACAAGATGGATGGGGAATGAGCGAGTTAAGCTATAAATACCCAAAGTGAATGGATAGATTAAGTCTTATGTGCATTATGGGTGAGATTAATTGAGCCAAATGCGTGATTCTAAGGAAGTTGCAGAATAAGGAAGTGAGATTAGAGTATTGCGATGATGCATTTCATTTTCAGCGGAAGCACCCAAGGTGCGCTAAGGGCAAGGATGACAAGTGTTCATGAGCAACCGGCAGACGTGGATGCGCCAACAACCAAGAAGCACAGAGGTGAATTCTCCCTCGAGATATCAAGGCGAGTTTCAGTTGTTGGAAGAGAAGCGTTCCCTTCGACCACAGAAGCACCAAGGGCAAGGGCACACTGGTCCCAGGGAAGGATGATCAAATGTGTGAAACGGATGTGCCGAAACATTAAGCCCTTTTCACAATTTGGTGATGTCGATGGAATTTTGTCCAGTCGAAAGCAAGGTTCGAGAGCAATAGACGACCGAGAAAGGATAGATGATGAAGGTTTCAAGAGACTGGAGGATGAGTTCGAGAAGTACATAAAAGCGAACAATGATCGAACTTAGGAAACAAAGGAGTAATGACATTTTCTAGCTAAGGTGGCTTGAGGGCCAGCCACAAGTTTGTGTTGGGGGCCTATTGGCACAGGGTTAGAGCGCATGTAGTGTGGAATCCGACAACAACAAAGGGGTCATAAGCAGAGGAAAGAACCATTCGCGAAGGATAAGAAGCTGACGAAAGCGCAAGTTTTGGTCTAGTTAGTTAGAATGGGTCTTTTTGACCATTTTGTAATAATCATAGTTGTCTATAAATAGAACCACAATTGTAATCCTAAGGGCATCGATCTTAGACGGTGATATCTCACAACTTGCTTAATGCGTTTTGGAGATAAGTCTAATGTATTTGTCTTCCTTCGGAGAGTTTTTCTCTGAGTATATGGATTCGCATTAAGTCGCTTGGAACTGTTTCTACGAAGGTTATACCACAGATTTTGATATGATTTAATGCACAAGGATGTTTGGTTATGTCTCTATTTTGTGTTTTCTATTTGTGTCGCCATGTTATGAATGATGAATGATATCTTAATTGATGCGATGTATCTGAGGTTTTGTTGCTCTATTGATTAATCTACAATTTTAGTTGATGTGAATGTTGATTACATGTTGATGTGGATGTCGAATATATATTTGAATTATTATCATAATGCGAAGATAAATCTCTGGTTTATGTAGCGACTGAGTGATAGTAGATGCATGTCCTATCCCAACTGTGGAAACGTGGTTCCTGTTAAAATTCAATATGCTAAGACAGAAAATAGCAGCATTACATTCCATTTCACAATAATAGCATATACAGGATCATTGAAGAAACAACAAGCACAGCATAAACACAAGAGACAGAGATTTATCCTGGGAAACCCTCATGGGGTAGAAAACCCAGCAAAGCTTCCTCAATATAGATGACCAGCAATATACAAAGATGCAAACCCTGAGCATAAGCTCCTTCTCCTCCATAGCAGACCTCTCCTCCACAAATGCGCCTTTCTCAAGTGAGTGAGTGTATCAAATGAGGAACACACCTCCTCTATTTATACACTACTCTGATATGTATTTTACACAAGTACATGTAGGCTCGTATTTAACCATTAGGTTAAATACCCCATTATAACTTACTGGGCCGACCCCCACATGGTGGGTCTAATAACCCTAGTTACCACACCCAACTCGGAGGAATAAACATCTCCGGATTTATAGTATAATCACATCGGAGGTATGGAACATCTCCGGAATAAATAATATACAAATATAATATTCTTTGAAGTTACAATATTTCAACACTCCCCCTTAACGAGAAGGATATTATAACAGTATCTACACGAGCAAGGAGTCATCAACATCATACATGATACATCTATAAATCATTGGAAGCTTTCTCAACATCATCAGTAACTCAAGCAGTTACTGGAACATCTTCAATACTGGAACATCAACATCTTCAGTACTGAGTCTTTATCTTCTGCAGCACTCGAACAGCTACAACAACATCAACATCTGGATCCTCACGATCATCAGTATCATCATCTCACGATCATCAGCATCGTCATCACACAATCATCAGTATCGTCATCACACGATCATCAGCATCGTCATCACACGATCATCAGCATCGTCATCTCACGATCATCAGCATCGTCATCTCACGATCATCAGCATCGTCATCACACGATCATCAGCATCGTCATCACATGATCATCAGCATCGTCATCACACGATCATCAGCATCGTCATCTCACGATCATCAACATCGTCATCACACGATCATCAGCATCGTCATCGATACAGGTATCCATAACAATACAAGTATCCACATCATTAGTACACGTATTCATGCCAATACAAGTGTACATATCATCAATACAAGTATCCACACTGATACAAGTAACCATATCATCAATACAAGTATCCTACCGATACAAGTAACCACATCATCAATACAAGTATCCTACCGATACAAGTAACCACATCATCAATACAAGTATCCTACCGATACAAGTAACCACATCATCAATACAAGTATCCTACCGATACAAGTAACCACATCATCAATACAAGTATCCTACCGATACAAGTAACCACATCATCAATACAAGTATCCTACCGATACAAGTAACCACATCAAAAAATCACTTTCTCGGAGACCATACGTCTACGGATCAATTCAGGGACCGAAGTCCGGGGATGATACAATCCCCACTTCTCGGAGACCATACGTCTACGGATCAATTCAGGGACCGTAGTCCGGGGATGATACAATCCCCACTTCTCAGAGACCTCACGTCTACGGATCAATTCAGGGACCTAAGTCCGGGGATGATACAATCCCCACTTCTCGGAGACCTCACGTCTACGGATCAATTCAGGGACCGCAGTCCGGGGATGATACAATCCCCATCACGTACATTTTGAACTATCAGTTCCGGGATGATGCAATCCCCATCACGTACATTTTGAACTATCAGTTCCGGGATGATGCAATCCCCATCACGTACATTTTGAACTATCAGTTCCGGGATGATGCAATCCCCATCACGTATATTTTGAACTATCAGTTCCGGGATGATGCAATCCCCATCACGTACATTTTGAACTATCAGTTCCGGGATGATGCAATCCCCATCACGTACATTTTGAACTATCAGTTCCGGGATGATGCAATCCCCATCACGTACATTTTGAACTATCAGTTCCGGGATGATGCAATCCCCATCACGTACATTTTGAACTATCAGTTCAGGGACGATGCAGTCCTATCCTCTATTCTCGGAGACCTCACGTCTACGGCTCTCTTTAGGACTGAGAGTCCAGGGATGATCCAATCCCCTCAAGTCCATCAAGGACTTCATTCTCGGAGACCTCACGTCTACGGCTCTCTTTAGGACTGAAAGTCCAGGGATGATCCAATCCCCTCAAGTCCACCAAAGACTTCATTCTCGGAGACCTCACGTCTACGGATCTCTTTAGGACTGAAAGTCCAGGGATGATCCAATCCCCTCAAGTCCATCAAGGACTTCATTCTCGGAGACCTCACGTCTACGGCTCTCTTTAGGACTGAAAGTCCAGGGATGATCCAATCCCCTCAAGTCCACCAAAGACTTCATTCTCGGAGACCTCACGTCTACAACTCTCTTTAGGACTGAAAGTCCAGGGATGATCCAATCCCCTCAAGTCCACCAAGGACTTCATTCTCGGAGACCTCACGTCTACGGCTCTCTTTAGGACTGAAAGTCCAGGGATGATCCAATCCCCTCAACTGTCCACTAAGGACTTCATTCTCGGAGACCTTACGTCTACGGCTCTCTTTAGGACTGAAAGTCCAGGGATGATCCAATCCCCTCAAGTCCACCAAGGACTTCATTCTCGGAGACCTCACGTCTACGGCTCTCTTTAGGACTGAAAGTCCAGGGATGATCCAATCCCCTCAAGTCCACCAAGGACTTCATTCTCGGAGACCTCACGTCTACGGCTCTCTTTAGGACTGAAAGTCCAGGGATGATCCAATCCCCTCAACTGTCCACTATGGACTTCATTCTCGGAGACCTTACGTCTACGGCTCTCTTTAGGACTGAAAGTCCAGGGATGATCCAATCCCCTTCTGTATTCTCATCTATACAAGAGCAGTTATCACATTAGCATGTATTCTCACCAATACATCAAAACATGTATACATCACACCAAAACATGTATACATCACAACTAGCATGTATTCTTACTAACACATCAAAACATGTATACATCACATCTAGCATGTATTCTTACTAATACATCTAACATCAAAACATGTATACATCACAACTAGCATGTATTCTTACTAATACATCAAAACATGTATACATCACATCTAGCATGTATTCTTACTGATACATCTAACATCAAAACATGTATACATCACAACTAGCATGTATAAGTAAAGCTAAGTATTCTAAGTATAAGAGTCCTAAATCTAAATAATTCTAAGTAACTGGGTGTAGAGAACAGGTTACCTCATCAATGACCTTGTTGTTCGATGAGACAATCTCATCAGTAGTGACTATACTACTCCCCCTTTCGAGGAGGGTCCTTTTAAACTACACCAAGCTTGTCTCGGAAGTATTCAAACTTCACTCGAGACAGAGGTTTGGTTGGTAACTTCTTCACTTGACGTAGAGGTTTGGTTAGTACAACGGTAACCTGTTACAAATTCAAACTTTTAGAGTTCCTTTCTGCGTCATATCTTGTTAGTTCCCTATGTTCTTTGACTTATCATGGAACACTAGATTCTATGTCATATTGATACAACTCTAATTATCACATAGGATCTCAGTTGGTTCTATCTCTAAGTCAAACAATCCTAAAGCCAAACTTCTTCACAACTATCAGAGCAAGCAGCCATATATTCCGCTTGTGCTGAGAGCCACACTAGACTGCTTCCAGCTAAACCACGAGATCATGGCTAAACCCAGACAATAACATCCTCTCGATGTGTTCTTCTTGTCTGATACACTTCCTGCCCAATCAGAATCTGAATAGCCATCTGAAGTCATGATCTTCAAGATAGCATAGATCAAATTCTATCGTGTCCTTTATGTGCCTCATCACATACTTTGCAACTATCAGGTAAACACATCTAGTTTCCACTAGATACTAACTCAAGGTGTTCATAACAAAGCATATATCTAACCTAGTATAAGTTAGATATATCAAAGACCCAATAATTTGACTGTACAGAGTTATATCCACTAACTCTGATGAGTTATCCCCTAACAGCTTCAAGTTGGAATCCATAAGAGTGGCCATTCCAACACCTCAAGTCATATTTCTCATCATACTTTCCCTGGTTGAGAAATATTCCTTCTGAGCCTTGCCATACTTCCAGACCTAGGAAGTAAAGCATCAATTTGAGATCTTTCATTTTTCATTTCTGCATTGAATGATCTTCTGCATATCTATCTGTGCCATCTCTCGTTAGATGGGTCTACTGATATGAGCCTCAATATCATTCGAACTCTGTGGTGAGTTCCTTCTTGCATCCAAGTCATATGTGTATCATATTCAACCTTGTAGCAAAGGTTGAGATCTACATCACCCTTGGTGATCATTAAGCTTATCAATTTATTATCGATCCTAGGTACCTATACAGAACCTGATTCATACTTCTTCTTTAATTACACCATACTTGGAGCAAACATCTTGTCGTGATTCTCTTCCCCTTTCTAAGAGAATCTTCTAGCCATGAGCCTTGATTTGTAAATCTTCTTGTTTGAACATCCACCACTTGTACGGTGTCCATCATTCTTCATGACCTTTCCTACAAATCAAAATTAAGTACATGATTAGTAATACTTCATAATCATCAAAAGATAACCTATTATGCATACAGATATCATTTACATAGTGATGCAACTATTTTGACCAATACTTTGGCACAACACTTTCCCCTATCCTGTATGCATACAGTGGCTATCTAGATGCCTTCCATCTCTACCAGAACATACTATCGAGAGTGTGCACAACTCTCAGCATGTCAGCAAAGAGGTTTCATTCTAGACAAGCAACAATGGAATGTTTGTCCAAACATATGCACATTAGTTGTATACTGTTCAATGCTCTATGAATGTTTACACTCAGCATTATATATTCTAGGAATACAAATATGCATACAACCTATTACAGGCAATATCATTACTATTTCAAATAGCAACTCAAATACTTATCTTTTATGTTTGTGTGGCTGCCTCCCGCTTGATCTTCTGTATGTCTTTTGAACTTCTATTCATTCTGTACCACTGTGCATGCTCAAGAGTCATCCTCGTAAGTAGAACAAAGATTATGGATGAGTCTTTGTCTTCATGTTTTCATGGTCATGGAGCCTGATTTGTCTTTTGTGATGTACCTGTATCTTGTTAGCAGACAACATCGACCTCACACAACACCATAATGCATTAGTACAATCATAAGTGTCAATACCCTAACCAATGAATATCTTCTATCATGCATTCATAATTTTGTTAAGGTGATACAACAAATCTAAAATCAAGATTGTACTAACTGTAATAGCATACCATAAACTTAATCATGAACAAATCTCAAAACATACCTCGATGAGTCATACCTATCGAGATCGCTTGTAATCTCCTTATGTAAAGTCTTAGCCTCATCTCCCTCTGAAACATGAACTCCTTCACTTATGAAGGTGACCAATCCATCTTCTTCTAGGATTAACCCTATCCACTTGATTTGAAAGAAATGGACCTGGAGCTGGATATGGGTTTGACAGAGAAACCCCAAAAATTCAAACTTTGAATTTCAAACTTCCGAAAGGATAGAGATATGCGCCTTGATGAGCTGATCAAACTGATATATTCAGAATTTGAAAACTGCAAAGTTTTACTCCTCAATTTTGCCTTTGAAACTTTCGGATTCACTGGACGTGACCCTGAACTGGGGTTTGATGAAGCCCACTCTTTTGCCCCATCAAAAATTTTGATCCAAATCTCTAAGCTTCTATTTTTCTAAGGAGCTTCCAGCCGTGGTCACAGATTTCAAAAATTCCCATTTTTACAGAAGCCCTAATTTTCCGCTTTTCTGATCAAAGTCCCGAACTAGGGTCTAATCAAGCCCGGCCTTCTGCCCAACCAAAAATTCTGATCTTGGTCTCTAAATTTCTATTTTGATGAGTAGCATCCAGCCATGGTCTCCGATTACAAAAATTCCAACTTTCTTCAAAGCCCTAAATTTCGGAAGCCATGAATGAAGGTACCAAAAAATAATTCTGTTTTGACAGAAATATGTACCTGATTGTTTCTGGTGTAACTCTGAAATTTTTGATCCACAGGGTCTGAAAAAGTTTTCTAAGATAGCCTGACCTGTTAGATTTCCATCCTAACAGGTCTGACCTCAATTGGATGTTCTGAGAGAGATTTATGCCAAATGTCGCAACGTGACCTGTTTTGGGAAAATACAGGAGAGCGAACTTGTACGGTGTGCCACGTGTCACTGTTTGACCTTCGGCCTCTGAAATTTTTTTCTGAGATAGCTCGGCCTGTTATCTTTCCATCCTGACAGGTATGACCTCAATTGGATTCTCTGAGAGAGAGTTATTCCAAGTGTCGCAACGTGACCTGTTTATGAGATAATACAGGAGAGCGAACTTGTACGGCGTGCCACGTGTCACTGGTTCAACTTCGGCCTCTGAAACAGTTTTCTGAGATAGTACAGTCTGTGTACTACCTATCACTTTTCACGAAATTTAATTTGGAGCTTCCTAGCCCAAGTTATGACCTTTTTCCCAAGGTCACCTGATTTTGACTCAGATCTGGAAGAGGCAGAAACCCTATATTGTACAGATCATAAATCACAAATTACAACGAATTAGAGGTTGTCCTTTGGACACAAGGTACCTGGAGATTTTATCTTCGTCCTGGAACAATTTCAGATCCAAAAACTTCTCCAAAACGGATTTATAGCGAAAGTGCTACGATGAATGGTTTTTGCTATGTAAAACCCTAACCTTCAAATTGTCGTAAGTAAAGCAAGTGTCTTTAGTGCCATACCTTGTCTTCCTTCAGGTTAGCTATGATACCATGTTAAAATTCAATATGCTAAGACAGAAAATAGCAGCATTACATTCCATTTCACAATAATAGCATATACAGGATCACTGAAGAAACAACAAGCACAGCATAAACACAAGAGACAGAGATTTATCCTGGGAAACCCTCATGGGGTAGAAAACCCAGCAAAGCTTCCTCAATATAGATGACCAGCAATATACAAAGATGCAAACCCTGAGCATAAGCTCCTTCTCCTCCATAGCATACCTCTCCTCCACAAATGCGCCTTTCTCAAGTGAGTGAGTGTATCAAATGAGGAACACACCTCCTCTATTTATACACTACTCTGATATGTATTTTACACAAGTACATGTAGGCTCGTATTTAACCATTAGGTTAAATACCCCATTATAACTGACTGGGCCGACCCCCACATGGTGGGTCTAATAACCCTAGTTACCACACCCAACTCGGAGGAATAAACATCTCCGGATTTATAGTATAATCACATCGGAGGTATGGAACATCTCCGGAATAAATAATATACAAATATAATATTCTTTGAAGTTACAATATTTCAACAGTTCCTGCAGCCCCCCTTAAACATCTCGAGTGAGACTTCACTCGCTCCACGAGTGTTTCTAGAAAGGGTAAAACATTTCTGGGCCAATGCTTAAGGGTGTTTGGTCGACGTTTGTTGACAGCAGTGCGAAGTGAACCCCTGTCGACCGATCTATGTCAACAAATGGTATCTATTAAAGTTCCCATGAAGACGTCAGTTAGATGATCCTCTGGAATATCTATGACCTTGATATTCAATCTTTGGAAGTTCTCAATGTGCTCTCCAACTGAACCCTTTTGTTTGACATTTATCAGTTGGCTAAAGAAGTTATTGCTCTTGGTGTCCTCATAATGTGCTATCAATGCCTCCGTAAATTTTTTCCCAAGTCACAAGTAGTTTACGAGATCAAAGCCATCTATACCACGCAAACTGATTAGGTTCTAAATATAAAGATGCAATGTGTACCTTTTGTGTGGATTGCACCTCGTGTAGCTCAAAGAACTACTCCATCTGTAGTATCCATGTGATTGGATCTTGCCATAAAACTTCCTCATATCGATTTTTGGGATGTAGTTGGTTTTTGACCCCATGTTGGAATCCCTAAATTCATGGTGTATGTTCCTTTTGTTTTCATCATGAATTTCATCGAAGATCTTTTCACTTCTAGGAATCCCTTCTTGCAACAACTTTGACAAACCTTCTTTCAAAACTTCCATATCCCCCTTCAAACCCTTAAAATCATTTATGTCCTTTTTCAAATCATCCATTTTCACTTCCATTTGCTTCTTGGTTTGAACTAAGGTTGATGTTATTGCATCTTTTGTTACTATTTTCTCTTGTAAATTAGATATGTCCTTGTGCATTTCTTCACCTTCATCACAAGTCCGTGTAGAATTGTCTGGAGGCTTATTTGGTGTAGAGTTTCCCCTTTTAGGAGGCATTAGAACAATATATATAGGTATCACACCCTAGGGTTCACCACAATTAGATCATTCTACTCAAGTTATTCAAATTTAAAATGATGTACCTTTTTCAACCCTGATTGGAAAGTTGTTTTAAAATCGACTTAGAACTAAGCTAAAATTATAATTTTGACTCCTATGGGTTTGAAACTTCGTCCTGTTATAGCCTTATGTGTCCTCTTTCGATGCCACAGGTTTGAAAAAATTTTGATGTGCCAATAGAAATTTATTGTGAATCTCCCAACACCTCTTATTCTTGGTCCTTTCAGGAGATCGAACTTGTACAGACTGCCACATGTCCAATATTTTGGATCTAAGTCTGAAACTTCTACCATAGATACTATGGTCTGTAATCTTTCTGATTCAACTGGTCTCACTCAATTTGGATATTGCATGCCCTAGATATGAAATTTTTCCCTAGAACTCTTGTTTTAGACTAGTTCTGTAATCTTTTTGATGCAACTGGTCTCACTCAATTTGGATCTTGCATGCCCCAGATATGACCTTTTTCCCTAGAACACATGTTTTAGACTAGTTTTTGGACTTGTCAAAAACCCTATATTACGAGGTCAATATATATTAACCTGTGATGTCTCAGGAACTGAATTTTGGATCACAGATAGATTGGCCTATGATAGAGGTGGGTTTTTAATCTCGTTATCTGAATCATTGTAGAAAACAAATTATAGAAAAAATTCCAAGATGACTCGTTTTGAAGAAACTCTTCCTGAGGAAAGATCTCTGATACCAAATGTTATGCAACCAAGTCCCAGATGTAGCATAAACATAGCAGAAATAGACCAAAATAAATAAATCAATGCCTTAATAATGAAGGACTGAGATGAATAACAATCCTCTTCGAGGGAGGAACCTCCCTACATAATGTACTAAGTACATAAGACAAGACAAGATACAATGATAACTAAAATGAAAAGGTCTCCTTCCTATATATAGGAGACAAAGGGGTACAATAACAACTAATAGACCCACTAATAGACCCAAGCCAACATCAATAATATGTAATGCACCATAATAAAGGGGGTAATGTGCCAATATTTAGGGCTTAACACTAGGATTTGGTCAAGTTGCCTGATGGAAGGAAACCTATTGGTAGCAAATGGGTGTTCAAAAATAGATTGAATGTAGTAGGAAAAGTCGAGAAGTACAAGGCTTGACCAGTAGCAAAAGGTTATTCTCGGGTAGAGGGAATTGACTTTGGTAAGATATTCTCTCATGCTGCAAAATTGACTTCCATTATATTCCTATTGTCTCTAGCTACATCATTTGATCTGGAGGTAGAATAAATGGATGTAAAAACAACGTTCCTACATGGGGACTTGGAAGAAGAAATATACATGAATAAACCTGAAGGATTTATAGTAAAGGGTAAGAAGGAGTTGGTCTGCAAGCTGAAGAAGTCCCTTTATGGTCTAAAATAGTCTCCAAGGATGTGGTACCAAAATTTCAACACATACATATTGGGACTGGGATTTTTGAGAAGCAAAGCTAATCATTGTGTCTATTTTAAGCAAGTTGTAAATTATTTTGTTTATGTAGTGTTGTATGTCGATGACATGTTGTTGGTTGGAAACAACATGAAGGTTATCAAGAAGATGAAAACACAAATATCCTCCAAATTCAACATGAAGGATCTCAGTGCTGCCAATTTCATCTTGCGGATGGAGATCAAAAGAAATCGTGCAGAAAGGAAACTCCAACTGAACTAGAGAAAATATATTGAAACAATACTACATAGGTTTAATATGCAAAAATGTAAACCAGTAAAAGTCCATATTCCTATAGGTGTGATATTATCTGCAGAAAAATGTCCCAAGACTGAAGAAGAATAAGAAGATATGTTTTGTGTTCCTTATGCTAGTGCAATTGGAAGTTTGATGTATGCCATGGTATGCACTAGACTAGGCATTGCTTATGTAGTGAGAGTTTTGAGCAGGTATATGTCAAAACCGGGAAATGAGCATTAGACAACCGTGAAGAGGGTGTTCATGTATCTATGTGGAACTAGTACATATAGTGCAATATACTTTCAAGGAAGAGTTGGACAAGATAGTGTTGAATGAACATAGCTTTGTTGATGTTGACTAGGTTGGATATTTGGATCATAGAATATCTACAAGTGGGTATGTATTTAACCTATTTGGAGGTGTTATCAGTTAGATGAGTAAGAAACAGGCTGTAGTGGCACTATCAACTACAGAATCTAAATACATGGCAGCCACTCATGCAAGTAAAGAGGTTGTCTGGTTATAGAGATTGTATTCAAACATTGGGTTTGAACAACAAGATGTGAGGCTAAATTGTGACAATTAGAGTTAGATATTCCTTGCCAAGAACCCTGCTTATCACTCAAAAATTATCATATTGATGTGCAATATCACTTTGTAAAATACATGGTTGAAATCAAGAAGGTGTTACCGGAGAAAGTCGACACTTTGAAGAATGTTGTAGATTCCTTGATAAAATCTGTGAGCACTGAGGAGTTCTCTTGGTGTAAAGAAGCAATGGACACTCATGCCTTGGATTGTTGATTGAATAAAATATTGCTCCCCTTATATGTAGAGAAACAATAAGTGGTAGAATGTTGGGTATGTGTTATATTCTCTACATGACTGCCCACCTTCTAGTGGGGGTTTGGGGGCTATTTGTTGCCCCATTTATGTCTATTTTCAGCCAATGGTTTTTGTCCCATTGTATTTTTTGGCCAATGGTTTTCATACCATTGTATTCTAATTTTTTTTTAGGAATTAGGGTTTCGGAGGTTGGTAAAGACCTATATATTTTATTGTAAATGGTTGAGTTAATACAATGAAAGAAACAAAGAGAACAATGAAGCTCTAGTTCAGTTGGTTTTCCTAGTTAAGGGTTTCCAGCGTAAAATATTTGTGTAATGTGTGTGTGAACTATTGTTTTACTTTCTATTTATGCTTAAGAATTATATGCATTGTTACACTTAACTACGTTAGAACTAACAAAAGACATCCACACATTTTTTGAATTTTTTTTCTAACATTGCTACCTCTTGTTGATCTCAACATACTACTTGATGTGTTCCCTTCTTCAACATGTTCAAGACAACCATCGGTATCCAAACATATATCATACATATATCTATTTGGTTGTGCCTGCAATTAATGTCAAACAACAATGGTCATATTCCAATCACATGAATTAGATAGCAAAAATAGCAATTAAAGTATTGTATATCTTTTATTTTTGTGACTTATTCTATGTGCTTTTCACTCCTTGATTTCCCACATATGCTTAGTGATAAAATGAAGCATATGAGTGATATGTTAACTTAGGTTCATAATGGGTTCAACGCATTCAATTTCATTGTTTCTATGGTAGCCTTTGTCGTAGAAACAATGCTCTTTGATATACACAAAGCATTGATGCTTATAACATATGCACAACATTGATGCTCCCTTGTATGCATGAAGTATCAATTCTCCCTTATATGCATGAAGCATCAACCATCCCATATATACATTGTAGACCCCACGACATGTCCATATTTGCATATGCCCCCTCCGAAAAGCTTATTAAGACAAAAAATGGAACACTATGCAAAATGTTCCGACAAAGCTTGGTGGCTGATAATGTTGTTTATCAATTATTTGATGCATTATTACTATCACACCATAGCTTTAAAGGTTTTTTGAGTCAGTGATCTCTCCCTTTGTTTAAATGTATTCTACAACACCTTGTTACGCTGATAGGAATTTATATCTTAGAATTTGGGGTGGACTACCATCTATGCTTTTCCTAGATTGAAGGAGGATAAGACAAGTGTACAGTCTAGATCAATTTTATGGGCATTGTTCAAAATTCCAAAAATAAATTAAAGAGTGAGTTTAACGAAGTCCAAGTTCGAGATTTTTTTTAAGTTAAAGTTAAAAGAGCTAGTTATTTCAATTCTTTAATAATAAAGAGTTAATTCAACTTTGAGCTCAAGGGCGTTCCCAAGTTCATTTCAATTATTTAATAATAAAGAGTGAGTTAAACGAGTTTATTTCATTTAGTTAATAATAAAAAGTGAGTTCAACAACGAGCTCAAGGGTGAGTTCTAGAGTTTATTTCAATTATTTAATAATAAAGAGTGCGTTCATTTCAATTATTTAATAATAAATACTGAGTTCAACCATGAGCTCAAGGGTGAGTTCCCAATTTCATTTCAATTATTTAATAATAAAGAGTTAGTTCAATGAGTTCATTTAAAATTTTAAATTATTTAATAAGAACAAGTTACTTCAACTATGAGCTTAAAGGTGAGTTTTCTAGTTTTTTTAACATTGAAAGGGTGTCATGTCCCCAAAATTTTGCTTTGCACCACTCTATTGGACTAGGGGATGCAATGGTCTAAGTTACTTGGTAAGTCCATGATAAATTATTAAGGTGGTGGCATGGATCATTTATTTGTAATGTAAGAGGTCCAATATTTATTATTAATGCAATATGAGTCAAAATGGGACAATGAGGGTACATAGGAGGTGGAAATTGGGCCCCACATGAGTTGTAACTCCCCTTAATCAAGCTAAGAACATCAATTCTAATTCCAAGGTGCGAGAAGGTTCATTATAGAAGCAAATTTGAATTTGTAACTCCCCGGGATAAAAATAACAAAGGGAAGGCATACTTTAGGGTAAGCAACTCCCAAAGGGAATCCATGACACTATGAAAACATCTATGAAACCTTATGACAAGTTATGAAGGTGTAGGTCCTAAATTTAGCCAAGGAGGGCGCTAGAGGATATGGTGGGCCCACATGAAGGTGTAACTTCCCAAAAATTGAACTATGCACATATAATTCGAATTTACTAGTGAGATAAAGTAATATTGGGTCAAATAAAATTAAAGAAGTAAGCTAAAGTGCCTAGGGACCCATTCTATCATGAAAATAACATTTATCAATATTTTATTAATAATTTTATGAGAGAATTCTAGAAGGAAGCGGAAGGGCCCAATGAAGTCTATAAGAAAGATGCAAGTCTAGCGGGGGGGGATATTTTGGACATTTTGATTTTGAATAGGAGAGCTCTTATGGATTTTAAATATTGGTATATGTGCCCCTTTCAATTGTGAACTAGTTTCGGTGGTGAAAGATTCCACCCTAGCTAGTAGAGAGGAGGAGATCATCCAAATATCTTCACCGCGCTTCATGGAAATTGATTAAGAGGAGAAATCACTTTCATATTTCTCTACATAGATTTATTTAGGTGTTTATGTTCATCTATAGTAGTGGGGTTGAATTATTGTTGGTGTGTTCAAGTTCCAATCAGTAGAAGTGTGAAGTTGTGGAGTTTCGGGACAATAATGTTTGTATTGGTTTATGCTAAAGAGGGTGCACCTATGGTCATCCAGATCTCTTGGGGGATGTTATAAAGGATGTATATCATCCATATTTTATGGAGAGAGCAATTTAGGAGGAATATCTATGATTTGGAGTCGAAATCTTGGTTGTGGAGGGTGCAACAATGGAAGGAAATCACTCATTTGGAGCAATAACTCTTCCTCTTTTCTCCATGGTTTTGTAGAAACAATCTATGCTCTCTTTGTATTTCAAGTTTATATAGCATCCATTGATGTACTCTTTGATAATGACTGCTACGAATATAAAATAAGATAATAGTTAAATAATTAATAGTTAGGTTAACTAAAGATAGGTTATGAAAGGAGATGTCTCCTCAACATCAAAATGCCCAAGCTATGTTTAAGGCAGGGCCATTATTGTAATCTTTTATCCATTATCTAATATATTATCTATTTTACTCCATATTTATGGCTTATCGTATATACCAGATCTTCTGGTGAAGTTATTTGTGTGAAGCAAATAATTATTTGCTTCATTTGGTATCAAAGCCTCTTGGCCCTCCCTGATCCAGCCTTTGGCCACCCATTTCAGAGTTTCTCTGTGCACTTGGTCTTTGACCAGTCTTGGATTTTGGCCATTTTCATATTTCAATTGAAAGGAAGAAGATAACAAACAAGGGCTTCCTAGGCATCACAGTTGTAAAGAAAGTGAGCAGCAGTCCAGTCAATAACCTAGCTTCCTTTGAAGCTGGGTCAAACTCTTAACATTAGTAAAGCCACCTACATATACTCGCTCCTCCCATCCACCACCTGCACTCGCCGGCCTGCCACTCCACCCCCAGCATTCCACACTCTCTCCCATTCCTTCCTGCGCACTCTTCCATCCACCTTCCACTCACGACAGCCATATCATCACCCTCACACCATACCAATTGTATCCCGCGCTCATCTGATCCACATCACTCCTTAGCCACGCGCCCAAACCACTGCTCCCTCCCACGCAACCTGCAACTCTCAATCCATTCCTCACCTGACACCCATCGCTACACATTATCTCATGCACTTCCCTCCCACGGCCTACCTCCAGCTGCACGACACCGCCTTCATTCATACGCCTCCCTCCTGCACACCTTGCACTCGCTCCCAAGGAAGCTTCACGCCATCCTTCCTCTGCCCCACTATGCTCTGTTTCCCCCGTGCTCTGCTACCCCCACACTCCACCCCCAGCTCGGCCACTCTCCCCTTACCACTCCGTCGACTGCCCATGCCACCACCGCTCTACACCATCCACCTGTGCTCATAAAGCTCCACCTGCTTGCGTGTCCTCCATCCTGCACTCTCCACGCCACGCCAGCTCCTCCATTCCACCGCTCCACCTTACACCATGTCCATCACTCCACGTCCTCCAATGCCCTAAAACCTAAAAATTGATAATAATATTATTATTACTAAATAGTAATATTTATTATAATAGATATAAACTTTTTCAAAAATAATAATAATAATAATAACATTATTATTATTATTAAAATTTTCAAATATATATGATTAATATCATAATATTAATAATTAAGATTTAATAATTGTAATAATTACAATTATTATATAAAAAGGAAAAAGAAAGACAAAGACAAAGTCAAAGAAGAATTTAAAGAAAAAAATATTAATAATAATAATATTATTAAATTTAATAATTATTATTATCATAAAAAAAACAAATTCTTTTGAATACGAATTATTTGGCGAACAAAACAAAATCAAACGACAAAAACAAAGAGTCAAAGGAAGGCTTATCAAGAAGTCGAGATGCGCTATCATCAGAAAAATCAAAATCAAAAGAAGACTGATTATCGTTGAAAAAGTAGTCAAAGGAAGACAAACTTGAAAAAAAATTCGAAGACCATGGAAGCTGGGTTGCGACTACAAATAGAGAAATTAGAAGCCAAGTTAAAGCACTATCGAAAAGACAATGAAGAATTACGAGACATTAATACACAATCCAAAGTAAGGATTGAACTACATAAGATACAAGAACGGTTCAATGAACAAGCAATGTCCAACCAGGAAAATCACATAGAAAAATTATGTGCGCAAATCAAGGAATTAAAAGAGGAGAGTGATTTCAATCAGAGGTTGAAAAATCAAGATATAAAGAAAGAAATAAATGATTATGAAGCATAAATAATACGCTTGAACAAAATCGTTAGCAACAAAGATGAAGAACTAACGCAAATATGACATAAATTAGAAAGTCAAGAATCAGAGGTCGGCCAATGTCGACAACAGATAAAATTTCTTCAACAACAAAATGACGACTCTAAAAAGACACATAAATCAGAGATCGTGAAGAATAATAAAGCATTATCTAACAATGCTGAAGAAATTTTTAGACTAAGAAATCATAACAAGATATTAGTCACAAAAATTAAGAAGTCGAAAAATAGTCGAAAGATAGAACAATCTATGGACGACATTGAAGGGAAACTTCTAGACAAGCAGGAAGAAAATAGTTGTATCGGAAGTCATAATGAAGATCTTAAGGAAAAACTTAAGACATCTGAAGATGACAGAAAATCGCAAGTCGAATTGATTAAGAAGTTTCAAAATGATAATAGGAAGTTAGAAAACAAGTTGGAAAAGATACATAACAAAAACTTAAATCCTCAAGAGACGAAAATACAACTTCCAACTCAGATCAATGCTCTAAAGGCGACATTCGTAAACGAAAATGACATCGTGAAAGTTCCCTATCGACACCCCAACCATAAAAACCGATATTTGAAAAAGCGGGAAATGTCGAAATATAATGGTACTGATGTGATCAAATCTCATGACGACACATCAGTAAGGAATCCCATCAGTCCACAACAAATCAATTTGGGATGGATTGATCCGTCGACATATCAGAAGTTATGTTCGACTCTTAGCAATTCATATCGACATGTTTCATCATCTACGACACCACATAAGATGATGCAGAAACATTATAAGGCTTTGAGGACAAAGCCTTTCTAAGAGAGTGGCAATGCTACGAATATAAAATAAGATATAGTTAAATAATTAATATTTAGGTTAACTAAAGATAGGTTATGAAAGGAGGTGTCTCCTCAACATCAAAATTCCCAAGCTATATTTAAGGCAGGGCCATTATTGTAATCTTTTATCCATTATCTATTTTACTCCATATTTATGGCTTATCGTATATACCAGATCTTCTGGTGAAGTTATTTATGTGAAGCAAATAATTATTTGCTTCACCAGACACACTTCCTCGGTGGTGGATATTACACTAGATAGATGGTGTAATCGAAGTAGAAGTGTATATCGAGCAACCTCCAGGATTTGGGACTCTCTACAAAGAACCACATGTGCGCAGGTTGAAGAAGTATTTGTACGAGCTCAGAAGGCACTCATGGGATAGCATGATGAGCTTGAGGATCACCTAAAGTGATAAGATATCAATATTTGCTACAAGTTTGAAGATGAGGAGATCATATATGGGTGCAAGAGAGAACTTACAATAGAGTTCGAGATCTTGGTATCCAACGACCTAGAGATATGACATAGATGGATACACAAAAGATCAACAGAAGAGAATGCTACTGATCACTTTAGAGAATGTCCCGATACAGAGAGTACAAGATGCAGAGGGAGGATAGTGCTCAGTTATAGAGGGAGCAGGAAATCTCTGCTTCAGAGGAAGTGACTATAGCATAGATCGAGAGACATTATCACTTAGCCTCTATCCATGGAAAAGTTTGTTTTCCCCAGTATCTCAGGGATATGCTTAGAGTGGTAGCGAATGTCTCCCCTCACGAAGTGGAAGTATATGTCATGCAGTTTGAGATGAAATACCTTAGTATGATGCATTATTTTTAAGGTCTTGAGATGTGGCAGAATCTAGAGGAACTTTTCCTAGATCAAGGAAACTATGCGGTAGATATCCTGAAGAGATTAGGGATGATGGATTGTAAGGCCATGGCCATAACTATGGCATTGAATCTGAAGTTGTTGAGTGATACTGCTTCAGAACTAGTGGATGTCATGATGTATCAGAAGATGATTGGTTCGTTGATGTATTTGACGAACATGAGGCTAGACTTATGCTTTGTGGTGAACGCTTTGAGTCAGCATATGGTAGAGCCAAGACATGTTCACCTTGTTGTTGATGTATTGACTAATCCTTTGTATCAAATAAAGTTTGAATACTTTCGAGACAAGCTTGGTGTGGTCCAAAAGTACCTCCCTCGAAAGAGGGAGTGATGATTATGATGTGGTTTCCTGGAGCCTTGGTGTGGCAGCTCAGTCTAGGATTGGTATTTCATTCTGACAAGGCCTAGTTGATCCCGAAAGGGATTGGTATGTCATCCTGACAAGGCTTGTTTGATCCTAGGGGGCTTGGTATGTCTGACTAGGCTTGATTGGTCTGAAAGGATTATCAAGTCAGACAAGGCCTGTTTGGTCCCTAGGTAGATTGGTACATCGAACTAGGCTTGGTTGGTCTGAAAGGATTAGTAAGTTAGAATCATCTACCGGAGTGCCCACCATAGTGAAAATTTCAGATGTATGATGATGATGATGTTGTTCCATCATTTACATTTTGATGATGATGTTGTTCCAGCATTTACATGCTGTTGATGATGATGTTGTTCCAACATTTACATGTTGTTGATGATGATGGTGTTCCATCATTTACATGTTGATGATGATGTTGTTACAACATTTACATGATGATGATGATGATGATTTTCAAACATTTACATGCTGCTGCTGCTGCTGATGATGTTGTTCCAACATTTACATGCTACTGATGATGATGTTGTTCCAACATTTACATGTTGTTGATGATGATGGTGTTCCATCAGTTACATGTTGATGATGATGTTGTTACAACATTTACATGATGATGATGATGATGTTGTTCCAACATTTACATGCTACTGATGATGATGTTGTTCCAACATTTACATGCCGATGATGATGATGTTGTTCAAGTATTTACATGTTGATGATGATGATGTTGTTCAAGCATTTACAGGCTGATCATGATGATGTTGTTCCAACACTTACATGTTGATGATGATGATGTTGTTTCGGCATTTACATGCTGATGATGATAATGTTGTTCTAGTATTTATATACTGATGTTGATGATGTTGTTGATTCCAGTATTTGTATACTGATTTACTGATGATTGATGATGTTTTTGATGTTGTTGTTCCAGTATTCACATACTGACGATGATGTTGATGATGTTCTAGCATCTCCTTGCTGACTATGATGACGATGATGTTCTAGTAGTTCCTTGCTGACGATGATGATGATGTTGATGATGTTCCAGTAGTTCCTTGTTGACGACGATGATGATGATGATGATGATGATGATGATGATGTTCCAACAGTTCCTTGGTGTTGATGATGATGATGATTCTCCAGCAGTTCCATGCTGATGACAACCATGATGATGATGATGATGTTGATAATGGTGATCTAGAAGTTCTATTTTGATGATGATGATGATGCCCCAGAAATATGATGATGTTCCAAAAATTCCTATGATATACAGAGTTTCACCATTTAGTTGTATAGTTGTTGATGTTGATGTCTGTAGAATACCTTCCTAGTTAAGAGGGAGTTTTAAAGAAATGTAACTGTGGAAGACATTCTAATTGTATTTGTTTATTATATTATTATTATTCCTCCTTCGAGATATGTCATTGATGTAATTGGTCAAGTAAGAGTCATTGAAAGATTCAATGTAAACCCTAGAAGTTATGTCGGCCTCGAAGAATCCATAAAATATTATTTTATTATATAATTGACAAGTTGGCCCAGTCAGTTAGGAGAAGTCGGCCTGTTGGGAAAAATTCACGCCAACTGAAGAATATAAATAGAGTGGTCAAGTCGCTCATTTGATCCATCCACTCACTCACTCAATCTCGCATAAGAGAGAGAGAGAGAGAGAGAGAGAGAGAGAGAGAGAGAGAGAGAGAGAGAGAGAAGTTCGTTGGTGAAGGAGAAGTAGATGTTTTGTCTTGGGGCTTTATCTTGTTTTGGTGAATTCTATATAGAGGAAATTTTGTCGGGGTTTTCTCCCTTGTGGTGTCCCCAAGAGAAATTTTGCATTCTTTGTGTTGTTGTGCTTGTCTTTCTTTCAGTGATCCTATTGTTTAATGTTATTATGATAAACAAGTAAAAACTTAACACTACGGACACAACTAGAAATTCAATCCACTTAAAGCTATTGTTTTAGAGAATTGATTAGGTATTAAATTCATCGATGTTGGAATTAATTACCACCAAAATGAAGTAAGAAGACAAAAAACCACAATCACACAACACTTAAACATAATAGAAACATAGATTACCCTAGATAAACCCCAAGGGAAAACTTCAACATCAAATAGCTTTGCTCAATCTTTATTTCTTAGCAATTGCAAAATTTACAATGGTGTTTGTCTCTCTTGAACATTTACAATTACATCACATGAATTTTGTTTTGCATTCCTTATATCTTCTCTACCAAAGAGCTCTTTCATAATCATTGTGCACATATTTATAGGCAACATTGGCTTTTCTAGGAGTATTAGAAGGCCATGCATCCCCATCTCTCTAGTATCCCATTTGCAACACTCTTCCTCTCCCTTTTGTATTTTGTCAATAGAATTCCAATCAAAGTTCTTTTAATTTGTCCTTCTTTTAATTTTTGAGTCCTTAAATTGGCATCGTGACACTTTGGAGGTGAGTGGCAGGGATTAAACTGCCATTGGGATCTTCACACTATGAACCACATCCTCCTACCTCATCATGAAATTCTATAGTCACAAGCCTCACTTTTATAGCCAAAATTATCTAGTTTTATTAAGTGCTTTGCATTGATATGGGCCATGTAACATTGGATATTTATAGCAAATCTATTTCGGATCACACCTCCCCATTGAAAGGATCTTGGTCCCAAAAATTTCATTATCAAAGGAGATCGGAGCCTAAGGCCTCCACTCTCCCCCCTAAGTCCACTATTCCATCAAATATGAAGGATTCATGCTTCTTGTTTGTCAAAATCAATCTTCTTGTCTTCCCTTGTTTCCTTATTAATGGGGATATTCATCTCCCTTTGTGTGCTTTGATTAGGTAGGTCTTGTCACCTTTAACCTAGTGATATTTGTTCTCTTTCCATTTTAACTCCACATCCCTATCCCATTAGTATGAGTTGACAAACATCACCCCACATGTAACTAGTGGCGCAACTTTGCATTCTCCTTCACTAAAAAGCACTACAAGAAAAAAGGTCATTGGTGAAGGTCATACATGTGACAAACCTTTAAGGGTTGTCACGAATGTCGCATATGATAACGGTCCTTAAAACATCATCGTTATAGGTTCCTTTTGAGATTGTCCTTTAAGGTTTGTCACCAAATCTCTTTCCAGTGAAACTTTTGGTGAGGGTTGTTAAAGGCCCATTATTGATTCTCTCTTTGGTGACACTTCTAGTGACAATATTTTATTAGCCCTCACTAATACTCGTTTATGTTAATTTTGGTGAGTGTAGAAATGTTTTTGTCACCAATTATCATTCTAATGAGTTTTTGATGACACTATGTGAGCGTTGCTATATTTTTCGACAAAAGATAATGGTTTAAGACTAGTATTGTTACAATACCCACTCATAAGGTTTATAAGAAATATCTAGTGGTTTGCCATAAGAACACTAGCAATTTATAAGTATCATTCCAAAATGGATCCATAAGCAATCAGATATTTTGGTTTCTCCTAATAAAAATAGATAAACCATAACCTAGTGATCTTGGCCATTGGTTCATCTATAGCTTCCTTTCTAGAACCATGGGAATTATGTAGTTCCCTAGATCAGTTCATGATCTCTATGGTTAATTTGCTTAATCGTTGACCCTCAATAGCCTATATAAATGATAACTAGTCTTTCAATATCTAAGTGTGGCTTGACTAAAGTTCCCTCTTTCTTTTAAAAATGAAATTGTATAGTGCATTCTATGAATACATGAATTGGAGAAAACATATTTGTATTGGATATACAAGTTATGTAGCCATCTTATCCCCTCCCCGATTTCCTAGGAAGCCAATACTACTTTATATTCTAGGGGTAAACTTCCTTTGGCAATTGAGTTCCATGAAATCAAGTGCCCACTTTTTGAGTAATAGTAAATTTATGAATCTATAACTTGGCTAAAACATCCTTCCATTGTATTTACAATGTATGTGTCCATTTTCTCCCATTCCCCATTTCCTAATAAGCCATAATGCTATGGATAAGCTTCAATGGGCCAATGATATTGAGTACTTCAATGTTGTGTAAAATTATTAGAATTCAAATTCTATTTTATATATGGAAAAAAATATTGTTTTACATATATTCAAATATAATAAGAGCTTTACTTGGCTTGATGAGTCTAATTTGTGTAAGCCTCCATTTGCAAATAAAAACCTAGATCAATAAGGTATAAATGAAGACAGGAAATATGTGACCAACTATGGAAGTTTTGAGGTATTGGTGCATCTTACACCATAAGCAAGCAACCCCTTTATAAATATCTTGCCCATTCTACTCAAACTCGACGATTTAAACATTGTCTGCATAAGCAATAATTTTTCTATGATATTCATGAACCCTTTGAGATGTGACATAGCTTCCATCTTCCTAGTCTTTCTGCGAAAAGGACAAGTTCTAGAATTTAGGGTTAGCTATTTCTACATTGAGAATCCTTTGAGATTGAGAAAGGAGATTACAAGTGGAATCCCATCCTTATCAACCCTATTCTTGTTGTTGAATTTCATGTATCATCCCTTAAAGACAAAGAGAACCATTTGCTTAACATGGGCATAATTCCTACTACTATTTGATTTGATGGTTTATGTGGAGCAATTAATTGAGTTAATTTTTAATATGCTTATTCCATTTTTTATATTTAACATAAACTTATATAGCAATTCTATTTTTGAACTCACATTTATGTCCATGTATCCATCTAAGCTTCATGGACATATAGATAGAGAGATTCTCAACTTATGAGAGTTTTGTTCCAGCAAATTCCTATATATGTTTTTCAAAATATACAATATGTGAAATCTCCACACTAGTAAAAGGTGCAAACATGTTAAAAAAGTGACTACATTCAATATTTGAATATGCATTTGAAATGTACCCAAGGATTAAAGTATAGATTTTTTAAGTGCTTCGATGCCTGACATTTCATCATGTCCTAAAATCAAACTAAAGACTCTTTAAGTGCTTTGGTGCCTGATTGTTCGGTGTTTGAATTGTTTATGTTTTAACCCCTATTTTGATCCTTTTTGTGTCCTCTACAAAGTCCTTTTCCCTCGTGGATCCTTATTTACCTTTATTTTGACATCTAAGATCTTCATATGTGACATGGGAAGCATTCTATGTTATATTCCAATTCATTCATATGTTATTATTGTCATTATTATGTTAAAATAAATTGATTTTTATATAAATTTAAAACAATTTAATAACGTATATCTACGGACTTGGACTAAGCCTGTAAGTTGAGTTGTTTTTTATACTTACAGATGCACAAATGGAAATCAGACACATGGGTCTTCTTTGGAATCGTGTCATCTAGCTCATCCTCCTATTGGTTCCTCCGAGTTTGTTGTGATGTTACCTAAGGAACGGCTTTTTTGAAAACTGGTTGTAGAACAAAGAAAGCACATTTTTTGCCTAGATTAGAGGATCTGTCAATTCTTTGAATCTTGACAGATCCTCCTAAGTTTGTTAAGATGTATTTGCTCTTTTAACCTGCAAAAGATCGAGAATCCCAATTCTATTCTCATGTTTAGTTGGATCGAGAAGACTATATATTTTGTAATCATGAGAAGACTATATGTTTTGTAATATGTTATCTTCAGAAGGTTAATTGTGAAACAATGAATAGTTTAAACGGTTTCACAAATTTTAGTTCTTTGCTTGTGCTCGTTGATGGGAAATACATCAAGCTTATCCTTCCAACAAGTTTCCTCCCATCAACAACAACACATATTTATGGGAGAGGAACTAGAGACTTATAAGGTACCTTGGGCCCTGCATGCCTAAATGGGAGGTCCCTTGCCTTTAAGCAAGGAGATTCCTTAATGCTCCCCAAATGATTAATTTTGTAGGGTATCCGACATCAAAAAAATTGATTCATATCCTGTTAGATTGTACTTCGATGTTTTGACACCCATTGGCATTAATGGAGGGATGTCTACTCATCCATGTTCTACTCCAACACCTTAATTCACATGGTTTGGAATCTCACAAGAATGTTTTTATTGGCAGGGTTAACCGCAATTACCATCTTCAAATGCCGGATTGAATGGAAAAAAATGTTTACTGACATATTTTAATGGTCAATTGAAGGTTGCAAAGGGTTACATAAAAATAATTGAACCAAACTTTTCCATTCCTAATGGGGAAGAATTAGGCGAAGGATATTATCTTGTGTGCCCACAATCAATTCTGGTTGATCCTGATTATGAAATCAAGCTTAAGCATAGAAGTAATCAATGCAAGTATTTAGCGGATGCAATTAATAGTTTTATACCTTGGAAAAGCAATGACATTGAATTGATCAAAGATTGAGAAGAATTCCATTGAACAATTGTATTCCTACTACAACAAGTTCATACTCTGTTGTCTAATGTCTTATTATACTCTTGTTGTAGTTTTTGTGAGTAACAGTTGTAATGAAGTAATTTTTTGTGTTCAAGGGAATAGAGATAATGAGACAAAGTGGACATGTGGTATTGTTTGCAAGCAACTTGTCAATATAATCCAAGTGAAAGGTAGGCCCATAGACAATTAGTTGTTGTAGCGTTTCATCTATTTGGTCATCCCCAAGACACATAACACACCTGCAACAAAACCCAAAGGATTAGCCACACACACACTACACACACACACACACACACACACACACACACACACACACACACACACATATACATATACATACATATATATATATATATATTCAACTTCTTTCGTAGACAAATCCCCTACTAATTAATTGCTAGTTATGTTGTTTTCATTCTGTGGAGCTTTTGAGAGTAGTTTTCATTGTTAGTAAGGCAGTCTCTCACCTTACATGTGATTGGTCTTATTGAGGGGTTGTCAAGAGTAATTTTGATGTAAATTTTCTAACATTTTAATAAATTCATCAGTAGACCTATGAATGAAGAAATGCTCGATGATCAATACAGTGAAATGGAGAAAATAGAGGAAAATAGTCTCCATCCAACCGAATATGGGAATATAATCGAGATTATTCGATCTTTTTCAACTTAATTAAAAGAGAAATTACATCATAACAAATCAGGGAGGATCTGTCAAGATTCAAAGAATTGGCAGATCCTCTAATCTAGGCAGAAAAAGTGATTCCTTTGTTCTGCGACCAATATGCAATAAATCCGCTCCTCGGGTAACATCTGAATGAAATCAAAGGAACCAACATGAGGATGAGCTAGCTGACATGATTCCAAATCAGACCCATGTGTCTGATTTCTATTTGTGCATATGTAAGTATAAAAAACAACTCAACTTACAGGCTTAGGCCAAGCCTGTAGATATACGTTATTAAACTGTCTTAAGGATGAAAATCAATTTATTTTAACATAATAATGACAATTACAATTACAAGAACTTTAGGAGTTAGTTCCATAAATGTAGGAAGTTTGTTATTTATCTAGAAGTTAGGCTTTCAAGTATATCTTGTATTCCTACAAGCACTAGAGGTTAGAGAGAGAGAGGATGGAAAAATGATGGTTAGGAAGGTTAGCTATACAATGTAAGAATCAAGGCAAGTAAAACAAAGGATAGGTTAGAGTTTGTTTATGAGCCTGTAAATTTTCAAGTAATAAATGGAAAAGGATTATTTGCCATGATTTTGTGTCCTGATTTCATATATGTCTGTGTGATTGATGAAGTTTGGTGAATATTGGATAACTAAGAAATGAATTAGTTAGCTTGTGCTCTAACTATAGTAGGAAGAAAATTCAAGCTGTGTGAATGACCGTAGATGATGGTTCAATTGAATTTTTACATGATTAAGGTATGAGTTGTAGATTGAAATTGTCTAGATTTGTGTGAAGGTGTTTAAGGATTGAAACGGCTTCAAACACTAGAAAGATTGTTTGGGCATAATGGTAGATTATGTACCCTTATTGTTTGATGTTAACCTTGTTGAAATTGGGTAGGATCCATATGATATTCTAGTTCTTTTGAATGCAAGGGAACTGATGTAACTGTAGTTGCAAACATTTTTTAATTTGAAGCTTATGGCAAATGAACAAATGCTTATATTGTCCTGTGTGTGGAAAAAGAACGAAAGTGAGCAACAAACCTACGCATATATATCCAATACTCACATGTATTAATCATGAGATTAAATATTATACATGGACAAGAGTTGAAATTTGATTTCCTTTGGTGATATGTAGCTACAGGATTATTATATTCTTATAAGGAGGATCGTAATATTTTCTTGAAGAGTGGAGATTGAATTCGATGGCATGAATTGAATCCTCTATATGATAATTGTGTTAGTCTGTGTTGGGATACATTTTAATTTCAAGTTTGAATTAAGATCCAAGGTTTAGTGTTGACTACATTGGAATTACGCTCAATATGAAGAGGAGTGTTGTTGAAAACTCTGCATTGAAGGGCTGCATGGAATGAATTAGTTGTGAGTATGGGTAGAATATTTATGGGTTCTATTTTCTTAGAATTTAGATGCCATATTGGTTTGAATTTCAATGATTCTACAAAATGACATGTAAAGAGACAATTACAATAATGCATTAAGCCACAGAGAGTATTTCCAGAAGATCTAAGTCAAATATTTGACTAGTTTAGGGAGTTTTTTTAATATCAGAATACCTCTTAATAAGAAATGTGGATTTATGCAGTTGTTTGACTGCAAGTTGTTAGTGCAAAGTTGTGTGTTTTCAATATATAGGAGGTTTAGTATCAACTAACTTTTATAGTTCATTGTAGAAATAATTTCAAAGGAGATTGGAGCATATTTATATCAAATGGACAAAAGAAATTGGATGAACTTGAAAAATAGGTATAGTTTATATATTTGATTATTCATCGTGATATACCAAAAAAATGTATCAGTGCTAACTTGTGCTCAATTAAATTTATGTGACTTGGAAATTGGTTATATGTAGGGCACTACAAGAATATAGAGATGGGGTTGAGGAATTCTTAAAGTTTGTCGATGTGTATTCAAGGAATAAGATGTCCATAAGATGTACATGTAATAAATGTTGCATAGTCAAAGTACAAACATTTGATAAAATACGCTAGCACTTGATTTGTGATGGAATAATAGACCAATATAAAATTTGGTATTTTCATGGAGAGAGCATTCATAGTTAGGTATCTTGAAAAAAATGAATTGATCTAGTTTCAAACTTGTATTACAATCAAGATATCAATTATATTTATATGTGCAAACTTTTGTTTTCCTCTCAACTTTAGATTCCATATGTTATTGATGAGGCTAGGAAACGCCTTGAAAATGAGCCACATGAATCTATAGAGCATATCTCATCTCAACTGGTAAGCCAATTTGCATTGGTAAAGGCCCCTATTTTACCAATTTCTATTCATTCTAATTTTCATAAAAACCATAAAATCACTAATATTATTTTTAATTTTCTTGTTAATAGGGTTATGGACATGTAGAATGTCATTACTATAATCAGGTTGATGAGCTTGGAACATCATTTCAGAATGATAATGATCCCCTCAAAAAGGATGATGATACAACCATTGTTGGTGATCAAGTGCTTCATATGGTGAATGATGTTGGTGAATGATGCTTATCGATGTCTTGATCAAAACCTAAATGAAGGTTGTGATAATGTGGGGTTGGCATCAACAAATGTACTAAATAAATTTAATGAATATAGGAAGTTAATCGAATATTCCAAGAGGCCATTGTGCCTAGGTTATGTTGATTTCACAAAACTATCAACAACCGTGGAATATTACAATCTCAAAGTGAATAGTGGATGGTCTGATAGAAGTTTTGGCCAAATGTTAAAATTGCATAAAAATACACTTCCTAGAGATAACACACTTTCAGATTCTGCACATGCTGCAAAAAAGTTAATAAAATCATTGGGATTAAACTATGCATGATACATGCGTGTCCCAATGGTTGCATTTTATATCGAGGAAGTAACGAAAGTAAAGATGAATGCCCAACATGTGGAAAATATCGATGGAAGGTGGATGATCAATCTCAAAAGGTGCGTCAAGGTGTTCCTGCAAAGGTGTTAAGATATTTCCCCATAGCACCAAGGATAGAGAGAATGTATAGGTATGATTTTCAACACTATAATTGTATTCAAGTTTTCACCTTCTTGTATTATCTTTACCATTTTTCAGTGTTATTATATGATAATATTATATAGAAATGAAATATTTTCTTTGTTGTTTTAGCTCTGTGGACATGTCACAAAAAATGAGTTGGCATCATGAGAATGAAGGCAATGATGGTCATATGTGCCACCCTGTTGATATCCCAACATGGAAAACTATTGATGAAAAATGGTCTGGTTTTTCATGCGAACCCTGCAATGTATGACTTGCAATGGTAATAGATGGATTTAATCCATTTGGAGACTTGAGCAGTACAGTGTTTGTCCTATAGTGTTGGTTACATACAACCTCCCACCATGCTTGTGCACAAAAATGAATTTTTGTATGCTAACATTGTTAATACCTGGTCCCAAGCAACCAGGTAATGACATTGATGTGTATTTGGAACCCTTAGTAGATGAACTAAAGGAATTATGGGACCAAGGAGTATCGACATATGATTCTGACAATAAGACATGCTTTATCATGAAGGCAATTCTTATGTGGGTGATTCATGACTTTCCAGCTTATGGGAATATGGTTGGTTGCACAACAAAAGGCTATAATGCATGCCGCATATGTGGAAAGAACATAGAATCAGAGTACCTCAATTGTATCAAGAAATGTGTGTACATGGGACATGGGATATTTCTTCCTCAAAATCATAAGTTTCGCTCTCAGAAGGGACCATTTAATGGGAGGAGGAGCATCGTTATGCCCCTCTAGTTGTAAGAGTGGCATATATTTTTAAGGAAACAAAGGGAAAAGAAGCAGTTTGGGAGAAGAGTGAATCAAACAAAAGGAAAATAAATAAGGAAAAAGGTGAAAAAACTAATGTTGTGGTGTGGAAGAAACAATCAATCATATTCAATCTACCATATTGGGAGGTATGTAGAGACATCAACCATTCCTAATTATTATACATTGCATGCTTATATGAAGTCACTCTGCTTAGATGTCTTCTTTGAATTCATTGTTTATGATTTCCTCCATATTAAATGATTTTCCAATATTCTCAATGTGTTGGAATGCAGAAACACCTATAATGTCACAATTTAGATGTAATGCATGTGGAGAAGAATGTGTGTGAAAGCATTTTTGGAACTCTTTTGGATATAAAAGGGAAGTCCAAATATGGAAATAAATCACGAGATGAATTTCAAAAAATGGGTTTGAGAAAATCACTATGGCCAGAAGTTAAAGGAAAAAAAATATTCCTTCCACCTGCACCGCGTACTCTTTCAAAGAAAGTGAAAGAGACCCTATGTCATGTTCTTTTCACATTAAAAGTTCCATATGGTTATAGATCTAATCCAAAAAATAAAATATCTATGGAAGAGCTTAAGTTCGATGGAATGAAAACACATGATTTCCATGTTCTAATGCAACAACTTCTCCCAGTAGCTCTGTGCCATGTGCTACCAATTGTTGTTTGAAAGATGATTTGTAAGCTTTGTTACTTTTATAGGAAAATTTGTGCAAAATCGATTTCAATAGAGAACCTTGGCAAGTTGGAAAATGATATCATGGAGACAATGTGCTTGCTTGAAAAGTACTTCTCTCCTTCATTTTTCGATATAATGATGCATTTGAATGTACATTTGGTACGTGAGCTTCGATATTGTGGCTTGGTTTCATATATATGGATGTACCCCTTTGAGAGGTACATGAAAATTTACTTGGTATCAAGCACCACAACAAGAATAATTTATTCAAATATTTTGACATTACTTAAAAAAATATGCTCTTTTTGTAGGAACATGAAAGTATACAAGAGTTATGTTAAGAACAAAAATAGGTTTGAAGGATGCATTACTGAAAGCTACAATGTGGAGGAATCAATAAAGTTTTGTGGAGGATACTTGAAAGGTATGGAAGCTATTGGAACCACACATGGTCGAAATGAAGTGTGGGATGACGAAGTCGAAGAAGTAATTCTTGATGGAAAGCCATTATTTGCTTCAATTCCGTCAAAATTGGATGACATTAGTTGGGAACAAGCCCGTAGGTGGGTTCTATTTCACACACATGAAGTTGATCCATGGATAGAGTAAGTAACATGTTTGACCTTCAAATTTTTGTTTTTTCATGGTTTAACAAAACACAGACCCATGGATAGAATAATGTATTTGACATTTCAAATTATTTTTGTTCATATTTTATCAAAACACATTAACAACTATTTTTATTGTCCATCATTATCAAATTAGGATGCACAAAATGGAGATTCCCAACTCATTTAACCAAACCAAAAAAGATGAAGCTCTATTGCAGAGACTTCACACCCAACATTTTTCTAGTTGGATAAAAAAATAGGTGACTTTATACTATTTATATTATAAGTACTTAAAAATCATTACATGTTGAATATTGTCATGTACAAATTAAATATTTTATCATAGGTTGGATGTATGTGTTCTAACTACATTAAAATAACGGAAAATATGTAGGTGGGAGGAGATGGAAAGGTGTTTGATACACTTAAATAGCTAGCGCGGGGCCCAAGGAAATTTGTGAATAAGTACAAGGGATATCTAACCAATGGTTATAGATACCATACAAAAAGCATGGATAATGAGAGAACCACCCAAAATAGTGGTGTGTGTTTGGAAGCCAAAAGAGTGATGAGGTCAAGTTCCAAAGATCCAAACCCTGTACTTCAGAAAACGACATTTTATGGAGTAATAGAAGAAATAATTACATTGGACTATTTTTGTATGGATTACACATTATTCAAATGTAAATGGGTCGATGTGTACAATAAGAGAGGGATTAAAACTGATGACTTGGGTTTTACAATGGATAATATGAAGAAATGCTTAAGTCAGAATCATTGGTAAGATGATCCATTTATTCTATCATCGCAAGCTAAACAAGTATTCTATGTACAAGATCCAGTTGAGACTGACTGGTATGTAGTGTTAACATGTCCTCCAAAAGGATTGAGAAAAATGCTACAGACTTTCAAGAAGAAAAATGTGTAAATGAATAAGATATAGTCGATGTCGATGTCGACGTTGACGTGAAAGTTGATTATGTCCGTTCAGATTGTGAAGGAATATGGTTGAATATTAAACAATAAAGCATATCGGTTCTTCTATATTCACCTTTACATGGTATATATATTTGCAGACTTTGCATATTGGTTCACTAATGGTTTGTATTTACATTGAATGAATGATGTACACAAAAGCATATTAATAAATGCTAGTTTTGATCTTTTTTCTTGGACTGAATTAAGATGTTCTTGGACTATCTAGTGGATTATTTACAACTCGTCCTTTATGTTTGACTATTCTCTTATAAAGTAAGTGGACCGCTATGTGGTTGTAATTGCTTCATCTTGAATTTCTAGATGTGTTAACTTGGGTATGGAATTATATCATTTTATAATGGTGTATTTTTTGTTGTGTTTCGCATTTGTTTTTTTATTTTTAAATCATTAAATTGGAGTTATTCCACAATAGATTTATTTAAGAAAAAAATGAGTGTGGTTATGTGTTGGTTTTGCATGGGTGGAATTGTAGAAATAGTCTTTAAACATATGGGACACAATATGCTAGTTGACTTGTTCTCTTGATGATTGTAAGTAACAAAAATCCTTGGTGGATTTCTACTAATCTTGTATGGTGCTTATATATTTATAGTAATTACCTATTTCATTTTTTAGGAAATTCCTTTCAGGGAAAACAATCACATTTTCAATGTTGGCAATCCTAATAATGAGGTCACTGTCAAGCAGCTAGCAGAAATAATGACTGAGGTATGGTTCATGTTTTTCGTTGGAGTTCAAAAAAATTGTTTGAATAGATTTTTGAATAGTTTATTGTGCTTATGTTGTTGTCAATAGTGTTGAATTATAGTGCTTGTTTAGTTTCCATTAACATTCATTAACATTTCATCACAATGGAAGCATGAACTATGCTTCCTTTGTTCTATGACCAGTCTGCGATAAATCCGTTCCTCAGGTAACATTAGAACGAACTCCGAGGAACCAACAGGAGGATGAGATGGGTGACATGATTCCAAAGATGTCCCATATGTCTGATTTCCATTTGTGCATCTGTAAGTGTAAAAAACAACTCATCTTACAGGCTTAGGCCAAGCATGTAGATATAAGTTATTAAAATGTTGTTACAACATTTTATATCATCTTTTGTTATCTTGTTTCCATATTCTTAAAAAAGCTTATATATCTATTTTAGTTATTATGTAAACATGTTAATGAATCAGTTCTATTTACTTTACTTATAACAACGTGATATTTTTGCTTTTTCAAATTAGTAAAATGTTATAATAATAATAACCAAATGTGCATTTTTTTCTAGCAGGCCATTGGTCATGACCATCTAGGGTTACATTCTCCTTGTGGCCTGTTCCACCCAACTGACATGAGTTTAAATGGGATGAGGCTAAGTACTAGTACCAAGCAATTTTGATGGGTATATCTACCCCTCATATTGGGCAGGTAAGCAAATAAATTCTACCCTATGTAGTGCAACCCATCAGAGGAAGTTTCTTGAAGCATTTCCAAAAAAAAGTGTAATTTCATGACAATATGAATCTTAGGAATTATGCACTTTTATAGGTGCTCTACATTTATGTTATATATGAGAGTAAAAAAATGCATGTAAGTTGCAATAACACCGATAATTCACAGGATATGCTACTTTGTTGTTTATTCAAGCACGTTTATATACCTGCTGAAACTAGTGCTTGGAACATGACAATTATAAAGAGAAAATTCTCAAGTTTTACAAGGAGAAAAAAATACAGATTAAAGTTGGAGGCTCTATCTTTTGCATATCCTCCTTTACTAAACCATTTAATTTATTATATATCTTGGAATCCACATAATATTTTTTTATTACTTGCTAGCAAATATTAGGGTTAAAATGTGTCTCTTTACTTTTTAGGTCCCCACATTTTCACTATGGCTTAGGGGGTCTGCATTGACCAACTTGGGAGGTCCACACCATCCAGTTTGGGGCATATATACATAATATTTCATATAAAATCCACTACGAAGAAAATTACGTTCAGATGGATTTGTTGCAAAGAGGTCTTTAATTACTTGCAAGTTATTCAACGTGAAATTATATATCAAGTCACTGATTGCATGTAAAGTCCACATTTTTTAACCCCATCTACCCCAATAAAATATTGGTCCTTCACTAGAACCTTTTATTTCATTACACATCATTCAACAATAGATCCAATGTGCATTCTATGAGACATTTTCAAGAACAAGTCACATGCCAATATGATTGAGGAGTTTGAATGCATGAATAGCTGATAAAAGACAACTGAAAATTGCATTTTCACTGCATTGGAAGTAATGAACAGATGTGGAGAAGATCGGTTTCATGGTACATACATTTTTTTTAATCAATATACTGGAATGAGTTCCAACATATTGACTCCATTCTCCAAAATGTCTTTTGAAGGAACATGTGAAACTAAGTTTAGATAGTAAATTTTTATGTCCCTAGGATTTGCTCAAATGGTAAATAATGATGGCCAAGAGAATTATGATCCAGGAATTTTAATAGGCATGATGTAATCGTAGTTAGAGAACATTTTTAATTAGCATAGTTTAGAGTTTAAACCTTTATAGGCCTACTGCATTATTTTCTGCAAGCAAGTTTATAGGCCTGCTGAAACTAATACATGCAAGGTAAAAATTCCTATGATTGTAAAGTACAACCAACAAGAACATAAATCTGCCCCTGCCAAGTACATCCATTAACTCAGAAAATTGCCCCTGTAAACTACAACCAGCAAACTCATAAATATGCCTTTGTAAGGTACAGTCAACACAACATAAAACTATCCCTTCAAATCTATGTAGGCTGAACTGAAAAGACGCTCAGAACAATAAGGTGATCTATCAACAATGATTGGACATACTTCTCTTCTAATACTACAACCAAATAGATTTAATTCCTAGTAAGCTACAACAATTTGAAAACCAAGTTTTTTTCAAAAGTCCATAGTCATCTTATCAGGCAGTCTGAGAAAACTTTTGATGGAATTTGAATAGGGGACATTACAAGAAGGTTGGGGCCCCACTTACCCGTATTCTTATAGTGAACCACTTCCCATGTTTTCTCTTCTGGCACCAACTTGTGAGTAGTAAAAGCTCCATCGGATGATTAAGTAACAAGTCTAGATGGGTTGTGTTTGAGTGGTTTTTTAGTCTCCCTTAGCATGGGGTGTGTCCTAGGACTATCTCATTCTTGATTGTTGGCCAATTATATATTGGGTTACATAGATCAGGTTAATCCTGTATCAAACTCTAAAAAGCCTAGATAGGAACTCTCTTTATTTGTAATATCCCTTGTTAGGAATTTTATTAAAATTGCAATTTTCCACTTTTTTCCCTAGTTCGACCTTTGACTAGTTTTGATCTCTAGGTCCCAAATTTGCCCCAAATGATCCCAAATCTTCTGATAAGGTATATGAATGATATTAGAACATAAATATTCGTTTCAAGGATGCCTTTGGACCTTTAAAATACTTCTGCAAATCCTCTTTCAATTCTGATCAATGTACGTAACTTTACTAGTGAGTTTCCTTTTACTAGTATTGGTCTCTAGGTCTCAAATTGACTCCAAATGCCTTCAAATATTCAAGGAATGTGTATGAATGATATTATAACTTGAATATGATGTTTATGGATGACATATCTCCACCAAAAGACCTCTGCAAACTCTCTTAAGATTCTGAACCAATTATGCAATTTTACTAGTAATTTGGGGTTCAAATCCCCCTGGGGTAAGTACTGAAAATGGCTTCCCAAATGCCTCCAAACCCAATCAAATTTATGAAAAGAGGTATGTAAGGTGTTAAGTATGTTATTAAAGTCTCATATGCACCATTAATGGATTATTAAAACTCTTCTCACCCTCTCCCATTCAACTGCAAAAATCCCCAATTCGACCCTTGGGGAAATGGCACTATTTCACCTCCCAATACAACTAAACTGAGTAAAAATGCTTCAAATGCTCAAGTACAGTACATGAAACTTGTAGAAGACATCCATGGTAGTATATTTATCACAAATATATCAAAGAATCATCCATTCATTCGAAATCATCATCAATACATTGGCTCACAACAAGGTAGTAGGGAAATGGCATTGTTCTTCCATTAAAAATGAGATTTATACATTTCTACTTGGAATTTCGACCTGAAAATTTTTGGAGATGAAGAACAGAGTATTTAATTCATATTTCAAAAGAAATGGGGCATTAAAAGCTTCCCCAAAGAGTACAATATCTCACCAAAAACGCCCTCCCTCAAGGATCAAGAATATGCCATCAAAACCGAAAATGGTTGAAGGAGTGAGCTGCAATAGAAGAAACCATGAGCTGCCCTGTATCTTACACCTGCAAATAAAGACTCCATTAAAGCTCCAAATGAAAGGTCTGAATGGCCTTTCCAATTACCAACTTGGATGGGAATCTTTCACCCTCGAAATTGGCTAAGGTAAGAAACTAGTCATCCACTAGCTCTCCCTCTTCACAAATGCAATTGCAAATTCTACAAATGATCAAAAGCTGGTTTCATTCTTTGTTATTGACATTTATAAACATCTAATGTCCTCCATGGGTCGAATTCCTTCCAAGAGACTCATGCCAACTCAAGTTGGGAAGAGATTCCAAAAAACGCCACTTGTACAACAATTCCTAGTCTCCCACTTCCACCAAATCACATGTGGAAGCATCTTAGCTGCCCTAACACCCTTGAGCGCCATCTTGGAGTCTATTTTTAGCCCTGACATGTCATATATGTCATATGTCAGCCTTCAGGTCTGATTTTTGGCATAGGTGTCATAGCATCTTCATCATTGTTGTCATAGAGCTAGGGAATCTAGCCCAAGTGTCTCACTAGCTCCAAATTGCCTCTTCCTCTTCCATGGGAGTTACTCTTCCTCTATATTTAGACCTTGGATGAGTCATGCAATGAATAATACCTTTTGGACTCCCCCAAGTATGTTACCATTCACCTTGAATTCGAATTGGTGAGAGAATGATGCCAAGTGTAGTGGGGAAATCTAGCCATATGTGGGTCCCACTTCCTCCATGTGTCTTCATGATGAAATGCCATTTTGATTTTCACTTGTACATATTTATTTATCTCCTTTATTAAATATTTATGCCATTCTAATGTTCAAACATCATTTATTATCCCCATTATTCCAAATCCCAAAGCTTCCACCCCAAACCTAGGAAACTAGTAATTTTCCTCCTTGGCAATTATTTGACCTTTAGCATCAATTTGACAAACTCTAATGAATAGGGCCAATGTGATTAGGCCATTTTGACTCAATACCAAATTTGGGACATGACATTATCATGGAATCAAGAGGCAATTCACTACAAGATATACACATCAGCAAAACAGTGTTGCAGAACGCAAAAACAGAACCATCATGAATATGGCAAGGAGCATGCTGAAAGGAAGAAACTTGTCCCATGATTTTTGGGGAGACGCAGTGGCTTGTGCTGTTCATGTGATAAATAGATCTCCCACCAAAATTGTGAAGAGCAGAGTACCAGAGGAAGCATGGACAGGTATGAGTTGTAATATTTCTCATTTCAGAATATTTGGTTGTGTTGCTTATGCTCGTGTTCCTAACAAGCTAAGAAAAAAGCTACATGACAGGAGTGAGAAATGTATCTTTCTTGGATATGGTGAAGAATCTAAATCCTACAAACTGTAACCATTATCTTCAACAGATATGTGTTGTTCAAGGAGGAAGAGTCATGGAATGGAACCATAGACAAGGTTGTGGGAGATGAAATACCCCAACCAGAAGATGAAGAAGAAGAGAAGTTGATTGGACAACAGGGTCCAGTAGCATCTTCACCAGTAGAAAATACTCCAGCAAGAACACCTAGAAACTCAGTTCGAGGTGAAGCATCAAGATCAATAGATCAATATATTACTAGTCCGCAATCAGGTAATGAATCTAATCACAGTAATAGAAAGATTAGAAGATTGGAAGATATTTATGATGAATTGGATGCAAATACCAATTATGCTTTTATTGCTAGTGAACCTGTGTTTTATGAAGAGGCAGTAAAAGAAGAGCATTGGGTAAAATCTATGGACGAAGAGATACATTCCATTGAGAGAAATGGTACATGGGATCTAGTTGACCTGCCCAAAAATAAGAAACCCATTGGTGTGAAGTGGGTCTATAAGACCAAACTCAATGAAAAAGGTGAGATTGATAGGTAAAAGGCAAGGTTAGTAGAAAAAGGGTTCTCGCAACAACCAGGAATTGATTTTGGAGAAACCTTTGCACCAGTGGAAAGATTGGACACTGTAAGAGCAGTCCTAGCAATAACAACCCAGAACAGATGGAAAGTGTATCAGATGGATGTCAAGTCGGCATTCTTGAATGGAATTCTTGAAGAAGAAATTTATGTGGAGCAGCCACATGGGTATGAAATCAAAGAACATGAAGAGAAAGTTTACAAGTTGAAGAAATCTTTATATGGGCTCAAGCAAGGTCCAAGAGCTTGGTACAACATAATTGATTCTTATCTGATAAAAAATGGTTTTAGCAGAAGCAGCAGCGAACCAACACTTTACACAAAGAAAAATCAACAAGGACAGATTTTGATAGTTTGTTTATATGTTGATGATATGATTTTTACAGGTGACCTGTAAGTAAATGAGTTCAAGGCAACTATGAAGCTAGAGTTTGAGATGACAGACCTTGGATTAATGAAGTTCTTTCTTGGCTTAGAAGTAGAACAATTTGAAAAAGGTATGTTTATTTCTCAAAGTAAATATGCTAATGAAGTTCTTAAGCAATTCAGAATGCTTAATTGCAAACCAACGCCTACACCAGTGGCAACAGGTACAAAGTTGAGCAAAGAAGATGAAAGTCCCAAAGTAGATCCAACATTGTTTAAGAGACATGTAGGAAGTCTCATGTATCTCACAGCTACGAGACCATATATTATGTATGCTGTCAGCTTGAATTCTAGGTTCATGGAGTCTCCCAAAGACTCACATTGGCAAGTTGGAAAAAGGATTTGATGATATGTTGCAGGGACTTCAAGCTATGGAATTTTATACTCAAGCACTGAGTATGATGTTTTGACAGGTTTCACTTACAATGATTTTGCAGGAAGTTTGGATGACAGGAAGAGCACTTCTGGTCATGTTTTTCATCTTGGATCAGGGGTGATTTCATGGGCATCCAAGAAGCAACCCATTGTGACACTTTCATCAGCAGAAGCAAAGTATGTAGCAGCAACATCAGCAGCATGTCAAGTAGTTTGGTTACGCAGAGTTTTAGAAGGTCTCCAACAGAAACAAGAAGGACCAACAACAATCTATTGTGACAACAATTCAGCAACCGCTCTATCCAAGAACCATGTTTTTCACCTGAAAAGCAAGCACATTGATACTAGATATCACTTCATAAGAGAACTTGTGAACAATGGTGAAGTTCATGTTGAGCATTGTAAATCGATTGACCAATTGGCTCACATATTCACAAAGCCATTGGCAAAATAATTTTTTGAAACCCATAGAGATAATTTAGGCATTGTAAAAGCTGCAGTAGTAATTAAGAGGGAGTGTTAGAAATAGTAATTATTTATGTTAGCTTAGCTTTAGCTTTAGCTTTAACTTTAGTTCCTATTTAGAAGTTCGGTTAATAAAACATGCAACAGCATGCTTTGCATGCATGTAAAAGCTAGGTTAGACTTTTTAGGGTTTCCATAAGTGTTTAAATACACATTCATATTTGGTTTGTAATGCATTAGTTGATTTTCTGTTTATCAATAAATATTGAAGAGTAGTAGCTCATTCTGCATAATCTTTGTGTTTATTTCTGCCTCCAACCTTCAGGTAGATATTAAGGTTACTTGTAATAATTCATTGGGTGTAACCACAATTCTACTATTGAGTAATAATTCCAAGTTTTGCCAACCTTTTTTCACAATGAGAACAAAGTTGATGTCTCGTATTACTATCATCCATTGAGTAATGATTCCAAGTTTGGCCAACCTTTTTTCACAATGAGAACAAGCAGGTTTTTAAAATCAACATACAAGAATATAGTATTCACAAAAAAGTTGATGTCTCGTATTACTAGATCATGTGTAATTATAACAATATATGTAATTATACCAATGTGCTCAAGTGTATCTTGCCTTGATACCATATAATACAATACATCAGAATATATATGCATATATAACACTTTTCATGTGCATACATGTAAATGTCATTCTTTTCCATATAAGATAACTCTAATGCAAATTATTTATGTGGTTTGCTTTATCCCCAAAAATTCCACTCTACGATTTTATGATTACTTCAAGAAAAATTTATGGAATGGGTATGGCAGATTTCCCTTTCCCATGTGTAGCATTGATAATGGAAGCATTGAACACCTTTTTATTTGCTGCTCTTATATGGTCAGACTGTGAGACGATTCCTCATTCATCTGTGTGATTCCTTTCATTTGGATTGGCAATTCTCTAGGGGAGGCTTTAAGCATTTGGTCAAAAAATGTGGTTTTCAAGGGTTTTCTTGCTCTGTAGGTGATCTTCACTTGGGGTGTATGACTCGCTACAAACTTAGCCACTATAAAACGAAATAGTGATTTGACTGTGAAAAGGAGGGGGGCTATCTCTGTCTAGCACATAAATGAATGTCTTATTTTTTCTGCTCTCATTCTTTTTGGGATTATTGTATTTGTACCTTCAATAATAAGAGGCATCTAGGGACAAGTTCTTTGGCCATTTGGAGTGTTGACACAAACGTGTTCGGTGGATTTTTCATGGAAGGATTAGTACCATTAGTAAGACTTCTGTGCGTTCAAGCTAATGCAAGGGCTACTGTAGTTGATAACGAACATCACTGGAAAGAGTAAACATGTGTCACTATGCCACTATCATAGTGCTACCAGAAATGGAACGTAGCCCGTCATTTCTCTCCAAAAACGGCTTAGAAACGGAAACCTGACGGAAAATGCTGTTTTCTACGATCGTTCCCATTTCTCAAGCCATAAATCCATTTCTTCCGAAACAACTTTCTTTTCTCGTCATTTCTAAGAACGGTTCTATTTTTTTTAAGGTAAATATAATTGATGAAGAACGATATAAATTAACTATGCTTGCAGCACTGTAAGTTGGCTCATCTTCCCGAACACCTATTGGTTGACAGACGAGGATGAATTATAAACCAAATTCATGGGAATTTTTTATGCATTTCTCGATGAATGAATCAGTTTCTCTCGGATTCATGCCAAGTTGATACATTGTTGTAAATTTGTAATGCGTCGGTCAATTAAAATGAAACATATTAATTCCAATATGTTACAATATTTTTATTTTGAAACATTTTATTTATATGCAGGATTATGCGAAAATTAGTAAGGGGATTCAGTCAATGAAACAATAGATTGAACAAAAAGATGGAAATGACAGCTTAATCAGTGGACTCGGTAGTTACTGTAGATTTTGATGACTGCTATAAAGAAATTAAGTAGTGCATGTGTATATTTATAAGTAAAGGGAGTGGTTTGAAGTACATGTTGAACTCTTATCCATTGCAATCATTTATTTTACATTTTAAGTCAAGTCTAAATATGTGTAAATGTGTTTTTCATTGTTGGCATGACTCAGTCATTTGTATTGAAGATGTTTAAACACGTTATTATGGTTTTCACCAAGTTAAAAACGAAGTTTTTTGGTTTTTCATGCTTCCTTGGTCATGTAAAGGGCGCATCCTATAATTGGTAGAGCAATTAAGTGAGCTAGCATGAAGGGTGTGGTGTAATTTATTATGAGTAATAAGCCTTTAGGACTTTAATGCTCCATATTCAAATTGTTCTACCTCTTTTCTTCTACCTCGAATCACTCTACCTCCAAATTGTCTAGACTCATCTTCTTGTTCAATATTGTTGTTTTTTCTCTCTCCTCGTCTCTTATATGGGCGAAACCTCCAAACTTCGTTTCTTGTTCCGTTTTTGTTTCTCATTTCATTTCCCGTTTCTCGTTTCTAGTAACATAGCTAATAATCATAATCGTATGCACACGAAAATAATGAACATCACGCTCATTGCAAACTCCAAGACGGTCATGCTCAAATTAATGACATGCATGCTCTTATCTTTCCAACTTGGGATCTTATTTGATGTTTTCACCGAGCTCTTATTCTATATCCCCCCGTGGCTTATTTGACCAAGCTCAGATGCTTTAGCCGGGCATCTTTTTCCTCGTTGAGCTTTCGTCGAACTCCTTTTTTTTTCACATAGAAAAAAACAACGTATATTAAGTAAAAGTTGTGTCCAAAATATACAAGGAAGGCCAGCTGCCTGCTCCTTTGTAACAAAAGACTAAAAAGATGGCTTGACCATAATATCCATACAAAAGTATCTCCCACATGTGTTCATATGGTCCCACATACCACAACATAAATCATATATAAAGGTATCTAACTTATCAATCAAACAAAGGTCACGATGTTCGATTTGAACAGAGTGCCACCTATGTATTCTTCCATGAGCATGGATCCATCCATTTCTCCTAGTGATCTTTTGGAAAGTAGATCTGCCTCCTTGTTGTGTTCTCTATAGATGTGCATGAAGGAAGTGGATGAGAAAGAAGAAATGATTGCATGAGTCCTCTTAAGCCAACCATTCAGCTCCACAGAATGGAGGCTCTCAACTCCTCTTGCCCAATTCATCACACACCTTCAGTCCCCAAAGATAGTAAGTGAATGTAAGCCCAAGAACTTGGAAAATCATAGCAAACCTCATAGTGAAATTAATTCATCTCTAGTGTCAGAGCCTCTCCCCACTCTCAAATAAAGATGGTACACATGATCCTGGGAGAGTTTCAGAATCATTCCAGCCCCACAAAGTCCATCCTGGGCTGCACCATCAAAGTAACCCAAAGGAAACCTGGAATCCAATTCCATGAAAGTATTAATCCTTCATATCTTTCTGCTAGGATTCGATCTAATAGCAGAGTAATAGCCAACAATATTTTCACCAATATGAGAGACAGGCTTTCATATCCTGGAAAATGAAGCGATTACAGGCTTTAGATACTTCCCACATAATATAACACAAAACTGCCGAATCAAATGAGTGACTGTCGATCCAAAGCTTGAAGTTCCCTGCAAAAGAGTTGTTGTTCCAAGTGCAATGAAAGTTTAGGGAGTTTTCCAATCCTTTCCAGAGATTTTGAAAGAATAAACAGTTTCCAAATAAGTGATCGACTTCCTCTGCAACCACAAAACACATAATGCCGTAACCCGGTCCACTAAATCCACGTTTAATAAGACTTTTCCAGGTCAAAATTTTGTTATTAAGCACTAACCACATAAAACATCAAATTTTTATTGGGAAATTGACAGACCAGATCTTATTAATCCACCGTTTTGGAGCTTCTCCACCATCCACTTCCTTCACACAAGAATATGCAAGTCTAGCAGAGACCCTACCTTTTGCCTTGTTGTAACACCATATCAAGCTATCTTCCTCCATTCTTAAGGTGATTCCTGCTTGGACAAGCAGCTGTGTATACTTCTCCCATTCGGCATGTAAAACCGGCTCCAATGTCATATCAGCAACCAAAAACCAATGAGTGAAACCACTATCATGCTAGATGGATGCCTATTTCAGAACGTAGATGTTGCGACTGTGAAGTGCCAAAATGAGCTTGGATGAAAACCTAAAATCAGTGCCAAGACCAAAAATAGGGTCGATTCCCACAAATACCTAGGTGCCTCTCCCAACATCCCATCCAATATCATGATTAATGATCGGGTAAGCTTTCAGTAAGCTCCTCCACAGGTACGATCCATGAGGTTCCTTCTTACCATTGTGTAACTAGAGAGATAGAGGTATCCTAGCAAGATACTTAGCTCTCACTACCTTACCCCATATTCCACCATCGAATAGACTACGCCAAAGGGATTTAGCACACAGAGAGATTCAAATCCCTTAAATATTTGATGCCCCAACCATTTAATAACTTAGGACATGAAATTAAGTCCCATGAAACAAGGTGGAACTTGAACGATCCTCTAGCACCGTCCCAAAGAAAATGAGAGAAAATACTTTGCAACACAGTAATGACTGACTGAGGAACTAAAAATAGTGAAAAACAAAACACCAGAATGCCTTGTAGAACCAAACATGGCAGGGTGAGATGCCCACCTAAGGATAATAATCTGAAAGACTAGGTATTCATCCTCCTTTGAACCTTCTTTATGAGCCACCGCCTATCAGAAGGTGAATATCCACAAGGTTTCAAGAAGTATCCTAGGTATTTGAAACCGGATCCAATCTCCTTCATCTGAAAAGGCAGTAGTTGGTTGATCTGAGCCTTTAAAGTAGAATTCTGGCACTGATATAGGAATGAGGATTTAACTGGACTAATCTCCAAACCAGCTGCATTACAGAAACAACTAATGATGTTTTTGAAGTGTAACCATTCTGCATAATTGCCTTTACCAAATAAGAGAACGTCATACACAAATAAAAGGTGTGTAATAGTTAAGGCACTAGCCACCTTAATACCTGTAATGTGACCCCTTTGTCGAGCATCATTTATTAACAGGATTAAAACTTCGATGGCCATAATGAAAAGGTATGGAGATAACGGGCAACCCTATATGAGTCCCCTATTTCCACTGAACTGACAAGTTGGCAATCCATTAACAAGAACCGCATAGCTTACAGAGGTAACACAGGATATAATCCATCCAACAATTTCCACATTCAGCCCCGATTGTAATAGGATAAACCGAAGATAATTCCAATCTAACCTATCGTAATCCTTCACAAGATCCATCTTCAATATGAAAGCATCGACCTTTTTTTCTTTAATGGAGTGTAAACCCTCCTGCGCAATACTCACCACGTCCAATATTTGTCGATTATGGAGAAACCCGAACTGTTTTGCAGAGATAGAACACTCCAGAAAAGGCTTTAACCGGTCCAAGATGATCTTAGAAATGACTTTATATAATAAATTACACAATGAAATGTAAAATTAGTCACAGCAGATCTAATGAACAAGTAAATCAATCACAACAGGTGAACATAGAAAATATGGTGTAAAACTGTGCAAAACATGCAGCAATGCTCAATATCCCAGTAAGGGTGAATGATTACAATAAAAATATAGTAAAAATGACTGAGCAATTTGAATTTCCTAAGGAGGTCATTCAAATCATTGAATGGAGTAGCTTGACTCCAACTAGGAGTCCTCATCATCAATCAGTGGTGGTCATCAATGCACAAGAACCAGTCATCCAGGTGTCAATCTGAGTCTAACTGAGTGTAACATGTGTAACTGAAGTGTGTAGCACTAATATAGGGAAGTGGGATCAATGGAGGGCACATGGGAGGCTAACTGAAGTCTGAACAAGTCATCTAGTCAATCTGGAGGTCAAACGGAGTGAAACAGTCAGTTGGGAGTGAAACTAGCCTCAAATCAGGGAGAATCGGAGCTAACTGAGTGTAACTGAAGTGGAACTGTAGTGGTAGGTGAAGAAGTGCACCCTTCTCTAGCAGTAGGTGAGAAGTGGGCGCCTTCCGGAATAGGAGGGCTAATGAACTGATGTAAGAGGCTCTCGGGTGCTAGAATAAGGTGGCTAAGGTGCTGGAGGCATCAACCTGGTGACTGGGATGCATGCAAGGTGCATGCAAACCCTAATTGCATGCAAGATCCTGAAAAAAGATGATGTGGATATCCGAACATGAAATAGGTCGAAAATCCCCAAAACCAACATGTTTATCATTCTTAGGAATAAAAGTGATATAGGTAGAGTTCAATGTACCTGCAATCTGAGCCTTCTGTCAAGAGTCGTCAATAACCAAAGTAATATCATTCCCGAGCAGTGGAAAGAAGTGTAGAAAAAATTCTACCGTCCACCCATCAGGCCCCAGACTTTTGTCCTTAGAGAAAAGTTGAAGTGCTTTCAAGACCTTAGCTTCAGTGATAGGCAACTCAATAATCTGACAAGCATTATCATCAAATATACGAGGGAAGAGCTTAATAATCTGTAACTGATTTTCCAAGTTATTATTGTTGTTGTTCTTATAAATCTCCTTGAAGTGCTTAACAACTGCCTCTTTCAAAAGTGAATTATCACTAATCAGCTGACCCTTCTCCCCATCAATCTCCCAGATGGAGTTAGTTATCCTTCTTTGATTCGCATACCGATGAAATTTTGTTGTGTTATTATCACCGGCCTTTATCCATATCACCTGAATTTTCTGTCTCCAAGTTTCCTCTAATTTCCCCAAAAGCCTCTGCTTTTCACCCTCCAAGGAAGACAATTTCTCTAACCTGACAGGATTGAACAACTGATAATCAACTGATTGTGCAAGAAATTGAATTTCACAATATATTTCCAATAGACGCTTGTTATTTTCCTTTTTCTTAGTCTTCTCCCAAATTATGACTTCCTTTCTGAGACTCGAAAACCTCTTAGTCAAACAAAGAAGTGGTGAACCATGAAAATAAGAGGCACTAGAAGTCCATCCCTCCCTGATAAGATCACAAAATGACGAATCATTGAGCCATATCAGATTGAATTTAAACGGATACTAATGAAAACTATTATCAAAATCCAACTGCAGAGATACATCCTTATGGACCGAAAATCCCACAGCATAAGCCCACGAGCGTTATCTACCCATTAAACTACAGAGATTCTTAGTCATAAAAAAATGGTCAAGCCTTTTAGCTATGTCATCCTCCCCACACCTACCGTTAGACCAAGTAGGAACAAGCACATTAGGAACAATGTCCAACAGATTTGCATCATCAAATAAATCCAAGAAATACTCTGCAATCGGATCTAAAACCCTTCCACCCCCCCAAGTTTCTGCAGCCAAAATGGTAAAGTTGAAATCATCGGCAATAATAAGTTTAGAGTCCTGTAGAATACCATCTGAATTAATTCAATCCCAAAAATACCTTATGTTCTGGTAGGGAGCATAAATATTTAATATGCGAATAATCCTGGCAAAACCCTTTAGCTTCCCTTCAATCAAAATACCTGCAAAAGTATGGAAGGCCTTCATATCAACCACCTCAGGGTTCCATGCAGTCAGCGTACCTGCTGAAAGGCCCAAGGAATCCAAGGAACAAACCCTCCAGCCATGCTTAATACGAAGGAAATATTGTAAAGCATCATCGACACACCTCATAGTTTCCTATAGAAGAACAACTACGAGTTTAAATTGGTTAAGAAAGTGTTTTAGGGCAGTTCTTTTTGGGCCACTGCATAGCCCTCTCACATTTTTAAGTGGTAATAATCAGGGAGATACAGATTCGAGGGCCACGGATTCTCTAAGGGCTGATAATGGAGAAACACTTGAGGGGATGTCTCTTCCCAGACCTTTATCGAATAGAGAGGACACTAAGGGATTATTACATATCGGCATACATTCCATATCAACCCCTTTCCCCCTTTTAGGTCTTCTAGGTTTCCTGATTGTCACATTCCCTTTCATAATCGAGGAAATGGGGATGACATTAGAGCCACCTGTGTCCCTTGTTGAAAAAATGGGTAAGGGGATCCTATAATCCGGAGTCGAGTCGGGGAGACCAGAGTCTAGTGGTCCTGTGTCTAAATCAGGTATGGATGAAGGCGATAATGCAGTGCCTAAGGAATTCTCACCCGGAACAAAAGGACGAATTAGATCCGAGGGTTCAGGCTAGTCAATCAAAGGGTTAACCTGCAAAATAGGATTGACACCAAAAAAAACAACATCCAGAAGAGGGAAATCCTCCGTTGGATGAATTGAAACAGAATCCAAAATAGGATACTGGAAAGGGACAGTCCTAATAGTCAAGATCGGGGAGGCCAAGGTGTTTCGAGAAAGGGGAAAATAATTTAAGATTTCCTCCGTAGGTATAAATTTTAACAAAGTGGGTAGGGTTTTAGCAAACATACCTAGGAATTCCATCATCAAATTATAGTCTAGGGGAATAAGGCACTTCATGAAACCATCCATTCCATCTAGCTCCAAAGAGGGTTTGTTGCTTTTCCCTTCCTTTGAGTTGGGCACTCTGTAGGAGCAAGCCGCCTTAGAGTGACCCACCTCTTTACACCGGTGACATCGGAATGGTATATGCCAATAATCCAGTCTCTATATAAAAGAACCCCCCTCCCACACAATTTCCAGTTCCTCAGGTAAACCATCCTCGTAATCAAGGTCGACCAACATACTCGGAGTACTCCGATTCGACCCAACTAGGGTTTCATCTTCGATGAGAATGAGACGTCCAATGGAGTTGGCCACCTCCATGAAACCTTTGAAGTTCCAACATTGCAGCAGGAAGTCCGGGAGGATAACCCATAAGTGCCTTCAAGTTAATGTCTCCTTCTAGGGATCAAAAGCTGAATTCCAATGGGACAGAACTAAAGAACCAGTCCCTAACACCCAATACCTGCTCTAAATCATCCTTCTATCCTCTTCAGATAGAAAGAGGATCACCATCCAACCGTTAGCCAACATTAAAATCTGAGTAATGCTGTCAATAAAAAGATTCCATTTACTCTAAACCTGGGACAAAACTTCGGCTCTAGTAAGTTTCAGGTACTCAAACATCCCAATGAGATCCATCTTGCTCAGAGCAAAGACCATCTCAAAGGTCACGTCCTTTCCCAGGACACACAACGGACTTCCTTTCTTAACACTTTCAAATGATAAATGTGGGTCTTCAGCAAGAGAATACCTTCCCTTCGTAGCAGGGAAGCCATTTTTAACAGCATCATGCTCCGTACACCTAGGGTTAGACTACTCCCCATCCCTAGTACGAGAAACCCTCGGCGAAACCCTAGTTCCCCGTGAACCTGAACCTTCCAGCCAAGATTCGTACTCCACCATTAGTAAAGGGTTTGACCTAATATTTCCCGAGGATAGATCTCCCCTAGATACGACCTTCCCCATTTCCAAACCTGAAGACACGAAGATAGTGGCAGTTGTTTCAATGGTACCCATCGAAAAAAGGGGCCAAGTGCATGCTGTCTGGAAAACGTCAGGTGAACCCACCAGAGCGAGACAAACAAGCCCGAAAATGACGAAGGATAAAATAAGATAATAATACAACAAAAACCAACGTGGTCAGTCACTGGATTTAAAATGAAATTCCCACTTCTTTTAGCCTGGTTGGTACTGGGTTTGCCTCCAGGGGGACAAACTGGACTTCGAGACCAGGGACTGACCACAAGCTTATGTTCAAAGGGTAAAACTAACCCAGAGTACAGTGCCAAATTAAGATGACCACCCTGGACAAGAAACATATAAGGGTTACCGCAAACGGAATCCAAAACACTCTCCATACCTATTGCAAACAGGATATAGTCCTGGAAGCACAACCATGAAAACCCTTGAGTGCACAAGGTGCGCCGCCATTGTTCAAGTAAAACCTCCATGATAAAAATATTTGACATTCCTCAATTTCAACTCCTATTATATAGTGCCCCTACTTTTTGGCCCTTGCTTGCATACTATGTCTTTATTGCCTTCTTCTTATTCCTTTTGGTAGGGATACGTTGTGTTGCAACTTTTTCTTGTTTAAACAAAAAGAAAAGTTGTTTACTATTATGTATGTATTTATAAATAAATAAATAATATATAGATAAAGTGACATGAATTTAATAATCATTACTTCCTAATAAATTTTGATAACGGTGTTAACCAACGATTAAATTGTAAATTAAGGAGACGTCTAAAAATTTGTCGATTTGGGTCAAACGACCATTTTTTCTGATAATTTGGCATTTTTTATTTTGCAAAATCAGAATTCTACTGCGTTTTAATCGCTATTTTGATGATAAAAATGGATTCAACACCCTCATAAATCCCTGGGGCACCCAAAATTCCAAAACTTGAGAGATGTAACCTGGATTTTGAAAAATTCCAAACAGTTTTTTTTCAAAATCCTACTGGAAAAATCTGCCTATTTCAACCCAAATTTGCAGTAAATTAATAGTGATTTGTAAATAAACAAATAAATTAACATTGGGTATTATGTTTATAGCGTGTTATTATGTGGTAATTGTTATTAAATGTTGGGATTTAAATATGAATTAACATAATTCATATTATGCTCTAATGTTTTGCAGTTAACCGTAGCATCATAGGTTAAAGTATATGATTAGTTGATAAATCATATACATATACATACAGTATAAAATACTACAGGAATTAATATGTATTGAGAGAATTATGGGTACCCAAGGATTAAAGTCTAAGTGGAATTAGTTAAATGACCTCCTCCTCCCTAGGACATCATTAGAAGGTTGTATTTCCAAACTAAAATTGGGTGGTTCTCATTGCTATACTTCTCTGCTAGAGGTAGAAATTGATAAAAGGCAAGTAATTTGTTAATTATGAATGATTATTAGTATTATTTTCATTATTATTGTTGTTATTTGAGGTAGTGAAACCCACCCAGATTTGGAATATAAGTCCATGTTTAAAACGTTATTAGAGACCCTTGTTCTTTTATGGCCTTATGGATGGCTTGATAGGTATGCATTATGTCTCAAGGTAATAGAGTGACAATCATCCCTATTGGTGCATATTTTGAAGATCCATCCAACACATATCATTAGCGCAACATAGAAGATAGTCTTAAATAAGTACTCCTTCCATGTAGCACCATTGAAAATATTACTTTCCTTAAATTCCACAATGAGGCTAATCATGATGTAACTGCCTAGCTTCTCATAATTATAAGGTTTGGAGGCTACAAGGGTAAAAAGAATCATTGGGATGACTTGATCAATGGTTATGTTGTCATTTACTTGGTTCTCTGCGTTACTATTTCATCTCAAGGATGTGCCTAGCATTAAGAGGCCACATTAATCTATTCATCCTAGCTCATGTTGTAAAAGAAATTTCCACACTTTAGTATGTCGACTTCAAGGGTTGTACTCAATTGGTACACTTGCTTTTAGGAATCTCATCTCAAGGGTATTTAAGAATTAATTTTAATTTGTTAAACGGTGATAGAAGGAGTCATACATGGTCCTCTTTAAAATTGAAAATGAAAAGCCAAAATTCCTCTTTGTAAAAATGAGCTTGTTGTAGTTAAATATAAGGTACAAATTCTTATTATGAAAACTTACCATGGTAGTTAAGGTGACAAATCTTTGCATACACTCACATAAAGTGTAAATTCTTTTACATATAGAATTATAATAAAATGTGTGAAGTTATTTATTAAAGGGGATTACATGGTCGAGGTTGTGAACCTAGCACCTTGACGAGAAAATAAATTTGAATTTGGGGCATCATTTGAGTGGGTCATAGTTTTTTAATTAACACGACTAAAGCATTGTGACATGTTTTGGGTTCATGAAAAAGAATGGTTACTGTAGAACATCAACAATCGATAAAGGGTACCATGTAAGAATCTTTAGAGATCCAACCTTGAAGAATGACTCTTATAACATACAACCTTAGATGATCACGAGAAAAATAGGGTCAGTGATGAAATTACTAGTAACTGCTAATACACCACCAATATTATGAAATTTTGGTGTAGAGTTAGTTAAGGAGGGTAGCTTAAGCACCTATTAAAATTTCCTTTGTACTTAAGTGTGTAGATATGTAAGAGCCTTGGCCTGGTAAGGGTATAGTGTATATCATGCCATAATTAGTGTTGTGAGCAAGTTTTATTTGATCGTTATTGGGATTTGTGTGGTGACACATATTTCATATCATTGTAACAATTGCTTACGTCTAGTTCTGTGTTGCATTGAGTGTTGGTAGGATACGTAATGAGGGGTTATGTGATGAACCTAGAATCTAGGTGTTAAAAGAAGAGCAAAATGTCATGATATTTTGTCTTAAATATACCATGATGAGTGATGAGGTGTTAGGTATAATTTCTACTAGTCAACATTATGGTTGAACTGACTTGTGTTCGATTGTGCTTCTAAGTTGTTGAGTAAGTGTACATTGTGTTTAGTTGTAAAAGGATGATAGTGATCATTGTTAGTAATTAAGTTAATGGTGTTTCCACCTAGTGTGTAGATGACCTTGATTTTAAGCTAACATTTACTAAAAGAGATACATATTCAAAATAACAATTATGTTGTGCCTTAGATATGAAAAAGAGGATCATATACTAGATATTTATCCTATTTGGATCTAATCCATATCGAGTAGTGAGTGAATAAGATTGGTAGCAGTGATCAAGATACTATGAAGTAATTGCGTATCATAGATGTCAACTAGTAATATCTTGGTAAATGTACCTAAGATGAAGAATATTGGTATGCCAACCTCTTGAAGAGAGGCAACATAGATATCATCCAGCTAAGGTGATAATATAAATTCAAGTATAATTGTTTATAATTCAGAAAGATTCAAATGAGAAGATAAGGTTTTGACTAGTGGTTAGACAAATGAGTTGTACTTTAATATGAGAATTGCATATAGAGCTTAAGAAGGGTAAATCATTAAAGGAATATGACTTTATGATAACTAAGATAAGAATGGTAATGAATTAAAGAAATGGCATAGTAAGGTATCTGAAAATTGGGGGTTAGTCATATCTAGTATAGTGATGACCCCGAGTAATAACAAGAGAGGCATACACAACTTAACCAATTAACAAGTGGACATGTTAAAATTAATTACTAATGAGAGATGTAATAAGACTATGTAGAAACACCTTAAGACATTCCTAGTTTAGAATATGATGAGATTAATTATGGGCAAGTATGTGTATCTCATGTTAGTAGTCATATGTGTCATGTTGAGCATATATTATTATTTGTATTAAGTAAAGGCATTCCCTTCTCCTTATAAGGATATATTAAGGTATATTTGCCGATGTAGGAGGCTTTCCATATTGTATAGTTGTACAAAGTACCTATGTAGAGGTGGTAGGTCAATATTTGCAGTGTGCATGAGTTTATTGCATTATTGGAAAATTTAGTCAGCCTTAAGAATGGGATTGATTTGTGTATTCAAATTCAAACTATAAAATTGAGATTACACTATGGATAACAACAGATTGGGCAATTGATTGAAACTATAAAGAAACTATAATACCCAATCAAGGCTTAATGAACTTTGATGGGCATTACACCTGGCATCATTTTAGATATTGTCTGGAGTGGGATGTAATTACATGTAGATATGAAAAGTAACTGAGTATGTTAGAAACAGATTCAGTTAAACTATGAATTAGTAAATGGCTCGTAACAATAAATTATGAACCTAAGAAAATGTAATATGGGAGACAAGGTCTTCATATGAATCGAGTTATGGAAAAGAACCATAAAATTTAATAGCATGTTAACGACTTTGGGGGTAAAATGTGTTTACAGAAATTTGAGAAGGGTTGACTAGTTGTGTGTATGAGATGTAGAATGTAATATTTAAGAGTGCACCCCTTGTGGTAAATAGAGAAAAATTTAGATGGAATTGACATGATTGATCAAGTGAAGGTCCAGTGGGACTAGTATAGCTAAGGTATTATGGTAGCAACACATAAAGATATTATGTCATAAAATTTCCTTATGATTGTGAATGACCATAACTTTGGGACGAAGTTTTTTGAAGGGTGGGTGTATGTAATGCCCTATATTTTCACCTATGGCAATTAAAACCCTAAATGTGATTTAGATTGTATCTCTTTCTTATTTTTTGTTAACCTTGGTTGGGATGAGAAAAAAATATAAGTGTATGGATTATAAGACCTAGTTGCAAATGGTAGTTGTGTATTTAAATTTCATTGTTAAGTCGTGGATAATGAAAATGGGTATGGCGTTCCTCTAGCATGATATGTTATATATAAATGTGGTACGTGAATACCAATTTATAATGTGTTTGGAAATGAATGTTAAGTAGTGCACACATGGTAAAAATATTAGCTTTTACATTATTTGTTAGTTGATGAGATGGTAATCATAGGTAAAATGTTAAGGTTATGCATGATCTTGTATTTGATAACTCACCCACATGTTAAATGGGCTAAGTGATAGCCAGATAAATAAAGCATCGAAGTGATGTCGATGACATGGACCTCAAAAGAAGAATGGTATGCTTGTGAAGCATTGTATTTATAAATATTATTGGTTTGATTACTAAGATGTGCGGGAAGGTGCAGGGTTTCAAGAAGCATAGTTTCCCAAATTGGTTATTCGATGATGAAGCCCTAAGAACAACAATAAAAAAACAGTATTCTATTGCAGGGTGTTGACCCTAGTTCTATCAGGAGGGGTGGAGGTATTACCCACCGTTTTTTCTCTGAAGCCTAGAGCTGTGGGAGGGTCGTGTTTAGCCACACTCCCTAAGGTGTGTCATGACAACTAGCAGTTGCATGTTGGGAAAATTGGTCAATGTAGTCGACACTTCCTCTTATGGGTTCTATTAGGAGTTAGGTCAATATAGTTGATGCTCTTGTATATTCCAATAGATGAAGAATAGGATTTGGAATAGTTGTGAATTAGAAAGATGAAGCATGTGGTTAAAGATGTTGGGGAAGTTAGCTATAACATTTTCATTACATATGTGTATTAAAAATATTGATTTACTCATGTGTGATAAACTCAGCTACATTGTAGTTTGTATTATACTAATGTGAAATAGTTAGTGAAATTGATGGTGTTTAATTGCTAAAATATTGCATGCATGTTTGATTGGGAACAAATAGTAATGGTGCATTAGAGGTAGTGCATGTTTATCATTAGTACATGTGAAGTATATTTATATGCTATCTACACATACATACACTATGCACCTATGATATTACTACTAGGAGTTTTAGTATTAAACTAGTTTATTAATTGTAAATTGATTGATTTAATGTTTATGGAAAAATAGATGCATACATAAAAATGTTTGATAAATATCTAGCAGCATTTATTATTTGTTGGTGGGATAAATTAATTAACTATTGGGGTTTTTCATAGATATTTTGGGAAGATGTGGCTTACATGAATGAGTATGACTTTACATTTCATCTTGATGGTTAATACATGTGAATTCCTTTGATTAATTTAATTAATTAATATTTTCCTAGAACCAAAAGGAGGGATATTTATGAGCATTGGATGGTGTGGTCAAGAAAGGAATTTTTTGGGGGAAAAAGAGGAAGGGAGAGTGTCAAGAGCGGGGGGGGGTGGAGAAGAAAATAATTTGGAGAAAGGAAAATTTTGGGGGGATAGGAAGGACGATTCTTTTTGGGAATTTCACAGATTGGATATTTTTGGTTGCCATTGTTTTTCTTGGGGACTTCGAGCATAGAGGGACAAGGAACCTAGAGGTTTTCTTGGAGATAGGGAGATGGATAGGATATTCCTAGTTGTATGGGAGGTAAACAATAGTTTGGGATTGATTGTGGCAAGAAAAAGGAAGAAGGCTTAGGGGATAACTCAACATACTTACATATTTATAGGTATTTTTTTCCACCATTTTCTGCATAATAAATTGTTAGTTATGTTATTACGATGATGCTTAGTAAATTGTTAGTTTTGTTGTTATGGTAATGAAATCTTAGTTTTGTTATTATGATGAGGTAATATTTATGGAAGCATTATTATGAAATTTTGAAAACTATTAGAAAAAAATCAGTATTTAATTCCTAATACATAGATGAAATTATTAGTATTTAATTCCTACTTCATGTTTATTATAACTTGAGGACCCAGTTAACTTAACTCGGTCTTACACTCAATGGTGTTCCTTTGTGAATGTTCTATTTCTTTATTTTCTTGAGCAAGTTGGATGTTGTCTTGATAAAATTCCACCACTGCCTACATCAACTCAACAATGTGTTCATCATCCTCAAATACTTATAAATGTTTTTTGTTACCTAGGATTGAATTTCTGTGTGTAATTCCAAATGTAAAATACTCTCTAATGACATGTGGGTAAGGACCAAGAAATTTGGAATCCAAAACTAAAGCATTGCTTATGTGATTAAATTCCCTAGGGATATACTTGGTATTAAATGTAGTGAGTTGATCAAGTGGCCCTTTCTGCCACAATTTTGACTCTTCACATTTTGCAACTTATTCTACTAGTTTGATTTTCCAAATTGCTTATTTTTACATCTATGAGGATGTTGATGGCCTTGGAAATCAAAGTTGTTGTACACTAAAGAATAAGGTGTAAATTGGCATTTCTCTATGATCATTTGAAATTTGTCAATTATCTTCACAAAAGAGTAATTGGACCAAGTCAATCAATGTTAGATTTTTTGTGTTTCGTAGTGATATCACAAAGTTTTTAATAAGAATTAGGAAGGTTGCACAAAAACACCAAGACTTGATCCTCCTCGGAGATGTCAATGCTAATAGTTATGAATTAATCAACTAAAATCTTCAAGCTCATGAGATTTCATTGTAAACAAAGATTGTTTAGAATGTCACACTTGGTCTCATAAAACCTACACAAATTCAACCACATATTTTGTTATTTTGTCATGGGAAAATAGAACTAAATATCATATACTAAATAAGTTTGTTGACATTTCTCTATCTTTCAATTTCCTCCAATCTTTGTCATTCATATACTTTGGTATTGTCCCTTGTACAATAATCTAGGGATCCTTTTTTATTAGAATCAACTACGTCTTTAGCTTCTAGAGATAAACCCTTCATCATCAGGGTATTTTTAAGGACTAAATTTTTCCAATGAGCTATGTGTTGGTCATTTTAAAAAAATTACATTCGCCAATCAGCTATTTTCTCTTTAAAAATTTGACTATTTTTAAAATAAAATATGGTTAAATTGATAATATTCCCCTAAATTTACAACTTTTAATATTAAGCTTTATGTTTCTATTAATATCACGTACATTTCTATAAGTATGGTTTTTTCAAACTGAACTAATTTCCTATGGCGTAATATTTGAATTCTTGAAAAATGCCATGTGAATCACCATCAAGCATTTGAATCACCCTCACATATACCATGGATGGAATGCTTGTTATTCATGATTTACTCCCATTATTTCTAAATTTCCATAGATCTTTGAAGATTCAACTTCTATTATTATTATTGACAATTTTCTCATATCGACCAACAAAAAATCTTAACCATTAACTTAAAAAAAATGTTTGTGTATTACAATGCTCTATCTCTAATATCAATGATTTTATTATGTGAAATAAACTAAAAGGTTTAGACAACTTAACATACAAATATAGTGTAGAATACACCAAGTATTATGACCACAACATAGACATAAATGTATGCATAATATCACAAATCATTTAGAGTTCACACTAGTATAAATTTATCCTTCATTATTCTACTGTTAAGTAGAATTTCTTAAAGAACAATACAAGACAATGCTACAAAAAAACCATTTTAATTTAAAATGTAATAGGTACATTATATATTTTTCACCATAATATGTTCCCCTTATTTAATCTATTTTTTTATTTGAATAGTGGAAACTGCCCTATCCATTGGATCTATTCGATGACCATCAATAAGTTGTCCACAATCCATCTAAAATCCAACAAGTGTCAGTTTACCTGGATAAGAATAGAAGTGAGGTCCTTCTACTGCAACCACTCTTCCCTTTCATTATGCTTGGGAATGCATTTGTACATGTTAGATGGCCTATCACTGAGACAAATGAGTAGGTTCAAGTCCCCACCTATTTTGTTGTATAGTTTTCTTGTAAGCAAAGGTATTATCAGCTCTGGTTTGGGTTCATAATCACCATTTCTATGCGACTCGAGACTTCTCTCTTGCCTACTCACAAAGTATTTTTTCTAATAATGTCCATTATTATTTTTGGTATCAAGGTTTCCACCGTTTTTTGCACCACCATTGAGAACAATTTCCCTTGGACCCGACTAGACCGGGGTTGCTCTAAACTTGAGCCTAAATTTAGTTGGGTAAATACTATGCCATTGTTGTGCCCCAAGATGTTTAAGTGGAAGCATGCATTGATTTTGGCCAATGGATTGATTCTAATATGTTAATACAAGGGCAAAAGAGGGGTTATCATGGAAAACAAGGTCCAACAGAATCCTCTATTGATATAGAATAGGTTTGTACTAGCGGAACATGATGAAACAAGTAGGAGCATACCCGTCAAATTAGATAAAGATCGAAATTGCTCTATATTAGTAGATAACAATCGTCCATAGTGGGAAGTGCCTGACGATGATTCATTCCTTCCCACCCGACTGGATTAGATGGAAACCCACCCCTTGTTGGTAACAAAATTTCCACTGATGCTCACTTCCAATTAAGTGGTCCTCTAGTAATAATGTGGAATTTAATTTTAATTGATAAATTTTTGTTAATTCAAATTATAAATGACCATTAAGTAGGGAACAATTTCAATCAATTAAGTTTACATTTAGAGGAAAAAATGATGCAGGGCACAATTTCATTCAAAATCATAGTAATTAATATCCAACAAATATATGGAAGGAGCTTATTTGACGTCATAAATGTTTTTACATTTCCAATGATCTAATAAAGAGGCCAAGAAATCCCACCACTACCAAACATATGATCCTAAATCTTAAAGAACCTTAAAATATATCTCCAAAATATTCTTTGAAATAATTTTACCCCCTCATAACAAGACATAAAATTCTTACTTTTGAAACCCCTTTCTACATCAATGTAATAGCAAGTGTCATGGCATGGTGATGTCCCTGCCATTGATGAAAACACTGAATTTGTTAAAATATAATGTATAGTTCGGTAAGGTTATGGCCTAAAAATAGTTTGATTGTACTCTACCACTATATGTAATAGTCAAGTCAAACATCAAGGCCAACTGTTGAAAGAAACTCTCTCTCTCTCTCTCTCTCTCTCTCTCTCTCTCTCTCACACACACACACACACACACACATTGCATTACACATCTAACAAGTTGAAAACACATTATTAAGGCTCAAGTAGCATTGCATGTGGGAATAATTAGCATTTCAAAAACAAATTAATTGGCATCCCTTTAATTACAAAGATTTTGATCCCCGTCAGGCTATCCAAGTCATGTAAGAGTTTGATACAATGTATCTTAAAACCCTGAAGGTAATCCAACTACAATCACATAATTTTATACTTCAATTTAAAATATGTGTATTGTCTTGACCACCACTATTGATGTTGTTGCTTTTGTATGTAAATAAGTTCGATTATGGATGACTTCTAGAAAGTCAAAGAATATCTATATATACAATCATTGCAGAGAGATCCCACTGAGCCAGTAATCTCTAGTATGACATTCCATAAAATAATAATAATAATTTGATGGACAATATTTACCACATTTTCCCTCAACAATGGACATGTGCAAAACATGAAATGAAGGCCTTGTTACTATTTGCTAGAGATTCAGAATTTATGACAAAATTATAAAAGAAACAGTCTAAAATTAAACAAATATAACATCATAGTTCAATAAACTCTAATTGGCTAAGTTATCAGAAATATGCCGAATTAAAACAGTAAATGGTCTCTCTAAGCTCCATTATATTTTCACGAAAGGGAACCAAGGGAGGTGATATCTAGTGTTCCATTAGGTACTACTAATGCCTTTGTTGTGCTAGTTTGGGTTTAGTTCTAGGTGGTATTTCACAGGTAGATGGTGGTATTGTTGTGAGTCCATTTGCATATAATTTGGATGGTGCAAGTATTGTTTGGATGTTAGTTGATTATGTGCTCTATCCATTCCAAAGCAGTGTTAACATCTGGTCGACATATCCTTTCTTTCTTCATTTAGTCGTTACTGAAATTTTGATGAACCTTCTTATACAAGGAATTCCAAATCATGATTGGTCTGATTTCCAAGAGTATTTGTTTCATGATTTTCAAAGAGAGATATGGGGTTTATGAACCAAAATGCACCATAGATTCAATACAAGAACCTGCCATTTGATTATTTCAAAAAATAGCCTACCCATGATTATTGCTTGTAAACATATGATGCCCACGTGTCGATCTACCCAAGCAGGCCCCACCATCCATCTACGAAATATGGGAAAACTTGGGAAGACAACATGAGCCAATGGCCCTAGATAGTGTTTCCCAAGGACATAGATTTTAATGTTAGGATAAATTAAATAAAGAGACATTAGGAAACGAATTCCAACATAAATTTTGGTTGTCAATTTAAGTAACCAACAGTTTTATGTGTCATTTCCAGTCACCATGACACCTTTTGTCTCAAATTTCTCTAACTTAGTGTTAGATGGCTAAACCTATTTTGCATGGAGTATATTGTGGCTTCCATTTCACAGCATAATTGAGGTGAAAACTAGAATCACCAAGGTTAGCTTCGCAAAGGACCATGAAACAAAGAGAAAGAGATTGGATTCTAAAAGCATATAACTAGTTACTAGTGCTAGATATATAAAGAGGTGCTACAACGTTTTCTCACCTAGGAAAAATTGCAAGACAATCAAATCCATATCGTGAACAAATGGAAACTACAATTTTTCATGGTCTCCCATCTTAGACATCCCAAAAGAATTCTTGTTTGTAGCAGAATGAATGATGTAAGGGCCCTTTCACTATCTTGTAAATTCATTCATAGATGGAGAACACTTGTTAGTAAAACAAAATGGTTCTGCATTGTCAAGTCCCCCTCCATCAATCCGACCAAGAGAAGGGAACACAAATGAATTTTGGGCTTCTAAATTTTTACCCATAACCATATTATGATTTGATAATATTTAAAATGCATGTGCAAATGCATAAATAACATAAACAACAAAAATAAACTCTATCCACACACATCTAGCATGTATATACAAGCATAATCATCATAGGCATAAATTAAAAGCATTGCATATTCAAATACAAGAGAATACTTATCTTTAAACAATGTAGGTCCAAGCAATTGGCTATGTAAGAGTGATTTTCCACCCAAGCGTAGGCACTATGTCCAACATATACTATTTATGCTCAGAGGCCACTAGGGTGAAGGAAACACATACAAGATGTCCTCTCTCTCTCTCTCTCTCTCTCTCTCTCTCTCTCGCATGCCACAACATATTATGCTCTTTATGCTTAACCAAATGCTCATACAGATCTTTATAGGGATCTCACTCATCCATCACAACCTTGGATCCAACAATACTTACCCCACACAACACCCTTCATTGTTCAGGAATCCCTTTCACCGATCCACGGTTCTCTTGGGTGATCCATATTGCTAGATGATTCTAGTGTATGCATAGAAGTATACCAACCTGCTATATGTTGTTGGAGAACCACATGTAGCCTTAATTCGTGGCTTCTCAAGCATTTGCGAGTAGAAAAACTTAATGGGTGCGGATTCCTAGCTTTCCCAACCTCTGTATTCACCTACAACCATTTCCTTTCCCTTGAAATTTGTAGCTATGTCCCTAAATTTGAATTTTTGGGTTATAAGTAGTCTAGTAAAGGTCATGAACATCAATGGAGATCTATACATAGTGTAGTTATACACAAGAGAATGATAGAATGAGTGTTGACTCCATAGGATATTAGATAATGGTGAAAAGACAACTGAAATAAATTTTTACCATAGAAGAAAGGAATCCTAACAGCTGCAGATTGACTTCTGACATATGACAAAACTGTCAGAAAAGTACATTCAGTCCCATGCTTCAATAATTCCATGAGGTGAATTTTCCCACCAACCTCACATAGGCATTCAATGATTGGAAACAGTGAAAAAAAATTATTGGCTCACTCAAAGCACATGGTAGAATTTGCAAGAGTTCTAAGGTTGACACTTAGTAGTAAAGGATTTAGTCTCCCATAGGTCCCCTTTCCTCTTCCCCTCTAGTGGAATAATAAAGCCTATAGTTCTCTTTACACAACCATATTGGACCATTTTATTATTTTCCATCATAATATTTGCATATATTTCGAATTGGCATGACAAGCCAACCACATGGTCCAAATAACAATATTTACATCATACTTGCCTAGCCATTCACTAGTGGGGTTATGGCCTTGGGCTCTACACTAGGAATCCATACTAGCATATTTACATCATTAATTTACATTATTTTGATTAAATACATTCCAAGTCAAAACCAGGGTTATTACAACACCATCCCCCTTGGAATAACACCATCCTCAGACTTGTTCTCTTTATTTCAACAAGGTTTCATGTCCTTTTTTTCAGCTGCAATTGCAATGCCTTTCTCTTCAAGGCCACTTTGTCTTGTTGATAGATATCTTAGACAACAATGCTCAATCATTCCTTTGGGTACCTTGGAACACCTTCAGGGCCTTTAGCATTTAATCACATACCTATTATAATCATCAAAGGAAAAACATGCTTTTCATAGCCATTTTAAGCAACACTTGATCCATTAACAAACATTTAAGTTTCATAACTGAAGCATATATATTCATAACACGATATAAAGTAAGCACTAAGTCCAATACTTATATGTATGAACATATCTTTGCTCCATACGTCTTCCATGGGAGAGATTCAACTTACTATCTTCTCTTACACACCCAAGGTATCTATATATACCTCTAATGCCTTCTTGATCTTAGGTAACACATAACATGAATCTCTCACTTAAATTCATTCAAGTTGTCTCTTCCTTGCAGTCACTCACCATTCAGGCTCAAGAATCGCCTTCACCATTCCACAGTTCCCTCGGGTGATCCATCATTTTCCCAGGCTTTCTTGCACAAGAAGAGCACCAACTCATAATCCTTACTACTAGGTGTCCCACTAGCAACCCTTAACTTAACATAGCTCATGGAGATCATACATATCATAGGGTTCCAATGTCATCATAGTAGCATTCTCCCCTAGCTTTCAACGACCTTTATCTCTCCTCACTAGAAAGTTCTATCATCTCACTTGTATTACGCACATATAGTTACCATGAGACGACATCATAATTATTTCAATCATAAATTTCAAATATGTTTCATATGGAAATCAAATTTGACAACCATGAGGTCCTTCTCATAAATTTCAATAAAAAAAATTCAAATATGTTTCATATAGAAACTAGATTTTCCAAACTTGGGGTCCTTCTCATGATGTTTATCTCTTGCAATCCATGAAACATGGTCTTCCTGCAATGTGTCCTCCTGTCAACCATCCAAACAATCAATAAGCTTAATAACCAAATTCAAATCTGAATTTACAATTTTGTCTCCTATAGAAATTAGATTTATTTAACCATGAGGCCATCCTCGTATTGTTTGGCTCTTGTAAGTGGTAGCACTATGTCCCTTATGATTTTACACTTGCTTCCATAACCTAGACATCCACCTACAACATGTCCTCTTGACACAATTCTAGATCAACCAAATAGTCAATAGCAATTATTAGCAAAAATTTCAAATATGGAATTTACCAATATGTTCCCAGCTACAAAAATCCGATTTCACAACCATGAGATCCTTCTCATAACATTTGGATTTTGCACATGGTAGCTTCCATCGTTTATTATGTACTTAAACACATTGACATGTCCAAGACAATTCTACATGAGATATAAATGTTTCAATCAACCAAATAAGTTGTGAGTACCCTGCATATAATCTTTTCATTGCAACATTTACAATAGTCATTGAAGCAATTTTGGAACTATAACACTCAATAATTCAAACACTGTCAATTGTTAATATCTCAAAGGAAATGAAATACATTTACTTTATATGCATTGTTATCACAATAAAATTGCAAGAAACAGTCACATTATCCACGCAATCACTAAAAATTTCAATACTCATGATTAAACAATCATATCCTTTCATGCAACTCTGTCCTCCCAAAGAGCATTCTAGTAGGCCATCAAACATGAATACCTTCTTCATGCAAGTATTTCCCTTGCATTCATAGCATCCCATGAGATGATCTCAGGATTCCCAGTAATTCTATCATTCACTACAAGGAAAAGGCCCTTTAGCGGAGGTTATAGCGTATGCTCCTCCCAAAAGAGTCCAAATATCTATTTATAATGGAGGTCACTAGAGGAGGCGAGTGACCAAAGGTTTTAGCGGAAGTTTTTGTTTTAGTTTGTTTTATCAATTAGATGCACATGTGTGTTTGTGAATAACTAGCACCAATGTGTTTCATAATCATGTTGCACAGCGACCTAAAAACATCAGTGTTAAAAAAAAAATCAAAGAACCAAAGTGGTGCGTTACCAAACACTAAACAACCCGGTGTGTGTATTAGAAAAAAACACGTTGTATAATCTTTTATTAAAAAATTTAAAAAATATATATTTTATTAAAAAACACATTAACTTTTATGTCAAAACCTCCTCTCATTAAACGACATGGTGCGTCTTATCAAAACGAACGCACTGAGTTATATTTTATTAAAAATAATCAAACGATTTTATTAAAAAATCTCACAAAATCTTACTGAAATCCTAGCAATGGCGTGTTAATCAATAAACACCCCGGTGCGTATAATACACTCTAGCGTACCACCCATTTTTTATTAAAAATAAAAAAATTATAATATTATTAACATACCGTTTTTTTAAAACCTAATATTGGTGCGCTAGATGATACTAAACGCCCCGATGCATGTAAGAGGCCCAAACGGACCGAAAATTATTTTATTAAAAAATATTATTTTATTTTAAAACCTACTAAAAAAAATGGTCACGCCGTTAAACTCATATTTACCCTCTTTAGTGTGTTTGAGCCCATCTGCACCAATGTTTCACTTCACCCTCCTGGACACCCTCACATCCGTGGTGCACATGGACAAATTCCTCACTCCTATTGGATGTTGACTCTAGTTTGAATTTTTCCAAACGGTGGGAAAAAATTCAAATTTTCCATGCATCGCCAATATGCCTCCCCGATGGGTTGTTCAACAAGTAAATTGATTCTTACTTCATCATTTAATTTTTAGTAGATTATTTTTTTAAATTGAGCTTCAAATTGTCCTGTTTTAAAAAAAAATAAAAAAATTGTGCAGTGCATTCGAGTCGTTTGGCTCGCACCACCAAACGGTGCACAACTGACGGTGCGAGCCAGAAGGGCTCGAACAGACCACAACATCATAAAAAATTATTTAAAAAACATTGAACTACTTATCGATGCGTTAGAAAGTGAAGAGCACATGTTGTCCAGTGCACTTAGGTGTATTGAATGCACCAGTTAAAAAACCCTTGAAGGCAAAAAAAATTAAACATACGATGCGCCTAGTGCACTGATTTTTGGTGCTTTGGCATGTAGTAGGCGCACCATTGACACTTTATCATAAAAACATTAAGATTCCATAAACAACAATGCTTTTAGAACGCGTAAACGTACCGGTAACGGTGCGTTGACTCTATCTAAACGCACGGACATATAAATAATATAAATTTTGAATCCTAAGAAATCATGATTTAACGATGCTCCTTGGGTACGTCAATGCACCGGTACCTGGTGCTCTGTCGTGCCATAGGTGCATCGTGAATAGATTTCCATAAAATCATTAAATTTAATAAACGACATTGTGTTTAGATAACTTAAGCGCACCATTTATGGTGCGTATATTTGAATTAAACGCACCGCAACCACAGTTTATAATTTTTTAGAGCGTAGGAAATCCCAATTTAACGGTGATCCTAGTGCACTTGATTGCATTGGTGTGCGGTGCGCTAATGTGATTTAAGCACACCGTGAACCAAATTTTATAAAACATTTTAGTGTGTCTGGTCTTTGGCGCACTGTTTAAATAAATTTAGATATATAGAAATATAATAACAGTGTGCGATACTTATTTTAGTGCACCATATGGCGGTGTAGTGTGTATAGAAACACAATGTGTGTAGTGCAGTTTGTGTATAAACACAATGTTGCAGGTGCACTGCACCTAAAAAACTATTGTTTTGAGAGAAAAAAAAAGTATTATTTATTTTATTAAATAGGATGTTGATTGAATGAAATATTACATGTTTTTATATATTTATTTATGGCATTGATTCATGTTATATGTGAAACAGAGACGTGAGTGACAACAAGCTGCTCGGAAGGAGCGTGCACAAGTGGACCAGTTCAACATGGTCAGAGAATGGGAAGCTGGCGAGAGGGAGAGGGATTTGTACCTTCACCCCATTACTAATCAGACTAGAGATATATTGATGGTTTATGGCCTCTTGAAGTTCTATCAGGATGCTACATCCCTCAAGGGTAACTCTTCATTGTTGTGTCAGTTCATTAGATCTGGGATCATCGTAGGAAGGAATTTCATGTTGGTCTCGATCAGTGGTTCCACCCCACTGAGGAGGAAATCTATTTAATCATTGGGTTATCTAGGAGAGTGGAGGATTTTCCCCAGTTTCATGATGTCCAAGATGGTGCTCCAGCAGAGAGTCAGCTAGCTTACTCTCGGAGATATATCAATGACAACGTCATCCATCCCTTTGATTTTCAGGTGAGAAGTGGGAAGCTTAGGATATCAACTTTTGGTCGAGAGGAGTTTAGGTGCCTCTCTCTTTTTCTTATGATGTTGGTGCACTCTACCAGTGATGGGAAACACGTTAGTTTCCCTCTATTGTATTATGTTGACTCTTTAGTGTATAGACCAAGATGCATTAGGTGGTATACCATTTTTTTGTGGTAATTTTGTTATGCTTTTGATAGATGTCGTGTAGTGATTAATGGGAGGTCCAACTTCCCTTTCTGTTTCGATATTTTTTTGTTTATTTTTTGATAGGTAATATTACAATTATGTTTAAATTTTTCTAGTTGCATTTTATTGTCTTTATACTTAATGAAAATGAAATATACTCTACATATTAATTTTTTTAATGAAATTGTCTAATTATTATCGTGTACTATATTTTTTGGAGACACTAGCACATTTGATGGTGAGGTCAGTCCGCCTCTTCCCGTTTAGGATGATGAGAATATGGAGGATCCCGATTAGGTCGAGCCACAGTTAGCTGGTAAACATCCTGGCCACCATCCATGTAAGCCCTAGGATAGGTATCACTGATATGTGGCAGACAGGTTGGCGATATTGTTGGAAGATGATGGGGTTCATCCTATACGAGTGCATGACATTGTTCGACATCCTCACCTTGCGGAGATATGGAGTATTATTCCTCGTGATATGAGGTTTTTGATGCAACCTATTGTCAGTGCATGCATTCAGTTAGATGATAGGATGGATGACCATCAGCCTCCTCCTCCACCTCCACCCCCTCCTCCATCATCTTTGACATCTGCTATTCCACATACTCCTCCATCATCTTCGTCATCTACTACTCCACCTCCTCCTCTATCAACTTAATCAACATCTCACCCACCACCTCCTCCTCCATCAACTCTTTCATCATATCCTTTACTCCTACTTGACCAACCTACCGATCCTACTTCATCATGTCCTCTACTCCTGCTTGACCGAACTACGAATCCTACCAATTGGCCCAACCATTCACCATTTCTTGCTCCAGTCAAATATATTATAGATATTATCATGAGGGGGTCATACTATTCATCTTAATGGACCTATCCATGCTTCTCTCCGAGCTATTTTTTTCCTGGTAGAGGTACTGATGCCTTTAGCTCTATTATTAGAGGTTTCAATGCCTCTAGCTCTGTTGGAAGAGGTGTTGATACTGCCTCTAGCTCTATTGGTGGAGGTGACAATACATCTAGATTTGGTTGGAAAGATACAGGAAGAGGTGGATCAGATATGTCATAGCAGTAATTGGACTGGAGATATATATTTGGCATATTGTATCATCAATTTGATGTTATATATATTGATATCTATATATATACTGCATTTTTCATGTTTATGTTGATGTTTATTTATATGTTCTTGATGGTGATGTGTATGTTAGCTTAGGTTAGGTTATGTCTGTTAGATGTGTGTGATGGTTATGCACATTATAATATAATGTGGCTTGTGTTATGTTAGATGATGGAAATGTAATGTTTAAGATGTTACGCTCATGTTTATGTTTATTTGTATGTTTATGATGCTATATCGATGATTTTTATGTTTTATGTTAGATGGTGAAAATGATCATGACGATGGTATGTTTATGTTTATGTGGTGAAAATTGTGATGGTATGTTTATGTTTATGATGGTATGATGATGTTTATGTTTATTATGGTAATGATGATGTCAATATTTATGTTTATAGGTGGTATGATGATATATATTTAAAATTATAAATTAGGATATTTATTAATGTCTTGTGATTGATTGATCATGTGTTTAAAATAGTGATTGTTAGATGGTGACAATGATAATGATGGTATGTTTATGTTTATGTCATGAAAATGATGAAATGGGTATGTTTATGCTTATGCTTATGGTTAAGTTTATGATGGTATGATCATGATGTTTATGTTTATGTTTGTTAGGTTTTGAAAATGATGATGATTGTATGCTTATGTAAATGAACTTTGTACTATTCAAAATGCGGGTCTTTAAATCACTAACTATTTTAGTTGACAAAAACATCACAATTTGCATTGTAAATTATGTTACAAAAGAATTCGTTGTATGATTTAACAAGTTTTGAAAGCATTAGAAAGTTTTAAAAGTTTTCAAAATTTTAGCATCCTTTTGACCATTTTTCATATTAAATAATTCTTTATTTGAGAATAACTTACATAAAGTTAACACTTATAAACATAACATATCAACTATCACTACAACAAGTCAATATTTTAGACCTTTGTAAAGAAAGTTATTGGGTTTTTAATTTTAGTCAAAATTTTAGCATTCTTTCGACCATTTTTCATATTAAATAATTCCAACCTAAATTTTGTAGACAATTTGAAATATGGTTTCATATATAGTTTGATATATTGGTGAGAAAATGAATTTGAAAGTATGGTTGGTTGTTAGGTCATCATAAATGTGAAAATATGGATTGGAGTAATGGTAATTGAAAATGTGGAAAAATTATTCAAGTAATTTAATATAGGTTAAAATTTGTATTTCGACATAATATAATTGAATTAAAATTATCATTGAATTAAATATTTTTATGAATTTTGTATTGATAATGGATGAAGTTGTGGCATCTCTATGATTTATGAATGTTGTATAATATTTCATAGTATCATGTTTATAATTGTTGTATAGTTTGAGTATTATGTTTATGTAACAATATATATATTTTTATTTGGTTTTCATATTGTTTTCAAATAATTTGTATGGATATTATAATTTATTGTAATTAATTTCTTAATAATGTAGTAAAATTTGTAGTAATGTTATACTTATATATATAATAATATTATTAATTTGTTGTAACTTTATGTTGAGCATTACAAAATAATATATAATGATTTTAAAAAAGGAAACTAACTCTTCATCGTATAATGGTGTATATAACTTAATTATTCAAATGATAAACATAAATGAATCATGTTTTATAAGTGTAATCAAACATCATAACAAAAATTCAAGTATTATCATGTAATATTATTATAATATATAAATATGAACATCACAAAAAATGTAAATATCAACATCAATATGACCTATCAATATATCATTCAAGGTTTTATCTTTTTGACAATAACTCACTTTACGATGACAAATATCAAATCTCTATTAGGAAGTAATCCAAATACTTAATTAAAAGAAAAATAAACAATATAATTAGACCCTTCCTGATAACAATAACAAAAGCATATCTCAATCTGTAAATGATGAAAAAAAGCATGTACATATCACTCTATGTTGTCATCACCCTCATTATCTTCCTATACTGGCATGATAGCACTTTTGTTCTCATGAACATGTTTAGATCTAGGGATGTGTCTTAATATGAACCACCAATATCCATCTAACACTTTTGGGTGAAAGAACACTCAATTGCAATGTTTTGGGAAAATATAAGGCTCCTTACTTTCATCCCACATCTTTCTAGAGTTGAAACATATCAACCCACTTTCACGATATTCCTTTACATTATTCCTGTCAAATGTGTCCCACCATCTGCACCTAAAAATAGCACATTGGAAAGATGAGAAGTCCACTTGAATGATATCCTATATCTTTCCAACATAACCCAACATCCCTCCTATCAGGTTTCGATCGTGGTGGCTAGCACGACTAGATTAGTCGAACTTAACTTCCACTCTACAATCTTGTGTAAAACATCCACCATCAGCATCCTTGGTGCGAAAATGATGTCCATAATCCCACATACATGGGAACAGATGAACTTGTAAAAAAGGTTAACAAATGATGGTGTCATGTGTCTAATAACCCAACCATTAATTTAATAAACATAGATCTTATAATTCAAAGTTGCATTATAAAGTTAGAAATGTACAAATATAGATTATTACTGATTGTTGCACCCAATCCCAATGTTTAGCCCGTCCTCCTCTCTAAGATGGTAATGTCCAGATGCACCATATTTCTCTCTGACTTGGTCTGCAACCCAACTATTGGGACAGATCATTGGCATATTTTATTTTAAATGGTCTGGAAAAAGCATGCTTCTACCGTGCAACTGCCTCAATTATTTTTTGTCAATGTCCCATTTCCTCCTCTTCTCTTCATACAATGCGACCTACGGTTGTGTTTCCTTTGCGTTGTAAAGAATGAACTTATTGATGGTATCGATTTCTGAATTCGTTGTTGTATTCATGGAAACAAACCACATTCAATACGTAGAGATCAAATATATATTTTGAAGTTTGTTTTGAATAGTTAGTATGTGGAAATGTGAAGATCGAAAGATAAGTGACTTACTCTTTAACATGCGCCTTTTTCCTTTCATTTGAAGTAGCTCCCCTTCCCTTTTTTCCTCATCCTGATCATCATCCCAAATGACTGTGCCCGGTGTGTCGTCGATTTGCTTGATGTACTCATTGTCATAATAGAACAAGTCATATACTATGTACCCCTCTTCCATAGACCCCTCATGTTTTTCCATTTGTCGAACAAATCCCTTCAATTTTTTCATGTGCCTCTTCAAGAAGTACATCCAATGACATGAGACTAGCTTGACTAATTCAACCTCATCGACTAGGTGAATTAGAAGATGGACCTGCAATTCCATGAAACTTGGCAGTAGTTCTTTCTCAAACATACAAACAATCTCAACTATCTCTTAACACCACTGTGGAATGATAGTGCTGTAAATCTCCTTTGATGTGACCCACCATTCAAATGTAGATAGTTTAGATATGGCACACCACAGGTCATCGAGAAAGCCATGGTTCACACACCCACGCACCAACAATGGATAATGACACTACAAAGTAAACAAAAATATTATTTGCATTAATTTAACTTGAGTGATAAAATATATAAATAAATAATAAATAAATAATTTTGACATTATATGTATCCTTAGAAGGTTGAGATGGTCATGTGATTTCAAACCCGACGAATTTTCGTCTACGATGAAGTAGCATCATAGAGTAGACCCATATAAATAAGGTGCCTACACACCCAATATAACTTCCTTTTCCAAATAAATATCATCTTTCTCCAAAACCCATGGGACATTGCCTTCTTTAAATGACCAAGAGGGGCCAACCTATCCTCCATTTTCTTGTCTTGGCCAATGCTTCTTTTTAGTATTTGAAGAAATTAGACCTCTCCTGACTGCCAACATGTCACTTTTTTTTGATTATATGTGCCACCACAAAGAAGATGAAACATTTTTAAATATATGCATGGGATCTAGTAAGTGGGAAATATTAAGATGCTCCCAATATGGGAGCTCATAAAATATTGATTTCCTTTTCATCCCGATGGGCATTTTCTCAACATAGGTATCAAAGAATTATGGATCTTCATGGAAAATTAGTCACAACGGATCTATTGAACAAGTAAATCAATCACAATGATGTAAAACAAATTGGAGTAAAAACTGTGCAAGAGAGATGCATCAGTGCTCTATAACTTAGAATAGTGAAAATACAATACAATACATTCACAATGAATGAGCAATTCGAATTAGCTAAGGAGTTCATTCTAATATACTGCATGGAATAGCTTGGCTCCAATTGGTATTCCTCATCATCACATCAGTGGAATCATCAATGCACAAGTAACGGTCAACCAGGTGTCAAACTGAGTCTAACTAAGTGTGGTAGGTGTAACTGGCATATGTAGGCACTAACTAAATGAAGGAGGCTCGGTAAAGGGCGCATGAGGAGATAACTGGAGTCAGAATAGGAAGTATAGTCTCACTGGGGGTCCAATGGAGTGATACAAGCAGTTAGGAGTCAATCTAGCCTAAAATCAAGGAAATACAACTAGCTAACTGAAGTGAACTGAGTGGTAGGTGAGAGAGGGCGCCTTTCTCAAGTGGTAGGTGCATGCAGGGCGCACTAAGCACTAGGAGGGCTAAAACTGAGTGGAAGGAAGCTCCCGGGTGTTGGCAGATTGGGGACAAGGTGTTGGAGGCATCAAACTGGTGACTGGGATGCATGCGGATGCATGCAAAGTACATAACTAAATGATGAGATATCCTAACACCGCCCCTCAAGTTATACTATGATGTGAAAAATAAATGATAGGTCCCTGGTAATTGAGACCAAAGGTCACCCCAATACAATAATAATCCAAATAAATAGTAATCCATGAACCGAGGAAATGGAGAAAACCTCATGGGAAACCCCCCCCCCCCTCAAAATGGATTGTAACACACCAAAAGATTTAACTGCCCCAAACTCAAGTAGATATGTATGGAGGTATCTTACTCTTGGGAGTAAATGGATCATGCTCCAAAAACATGTGCTTGAATTCTCCATCAGTGGATGCAAGCGAATGTGGAGACTTTATGAACTTGCTCTTCATACCGAAAAAGGTGAGAACAAATATGAAAATATGAGGATGATCCTGGAACCTGTGATTCGAACCAACTGAGGTAGGAATAGCTCCAATCGGATCAAATAGATCTTGAAACTTGAACTTCTTATCAGTGGAAGTTAAATCAACTCCAATATTTGACAAATGGTTTCTTGAGATCTCCTTTGAACCAACAAGATCAAAACCAAAATCAGCAAAAATTGCATGAGAATTGAACTCAAGTGAATGGTAGTGCTCTTCATCTTTAGTAAAAATCTGAGAAACTGTGCAAATGATAGAACAAAAGTTTATAGAAGGCATGCAATCAAGGAGGACGAATGCTTCACCTCCAAAATCATATTTTACCTCCAAAACATCAAGTAGATCATTATTCTGCATACCGGCAAACTCATGTGAAGAGAGGATTCAAGAACCTCTTCGGAATCTAGAGTATGAGCTGGTTTATCTTGCTCAGAATTCGAAATAGAAGACTTTGAGAGAATGAGTGTTGAATCTACAGTTTCTTCTTCATCTTGAACAATGGATGAGGCCAAGACATGATCGGAGAGAGCACATAAGGAGATCTCACTGGGCTTGTTCTCCAAAAGGCTAGCATGATCCTCTTGTTCTTGCTTTCCAAATTCTCTATTGAGTTGGGCCCATAGATCTATTGGATTGTCAGCAGTAGTACTGAGGTAGCTCATACAAGGAGACATAGCAAGACACATTGTTCCAAAAGCTCTGTCACAATTATTAATCCAATCATTCTCCTCTTCAACAGAATCAAAATATCTTGTATTAACAATGCACATATCAAAGAGACATTGTCTCTTCAAGAATGCAATCATCTTTGGTTTCCATTCATCATAGTTGAATGGAGTAAGAAAATTTTGTGAAAAAGAAGTCTCCATCTCTGCAATAGCAAATGCAAATGGAGGAAGTAAGAACATGTGAATCACAAACAAACAAGAACCATAAGGTCGAACAATCCACCCGTTTTAGAGTTGCATCACACCCAGCATAGGAGATCGAGAAATCTTGATGATCCAATGATTATCCAGGAATTCTGTAAAAAACTCACGGCTTCTGGAGTGGATTGGAAAGAAATTTCAGTCTTGCATGCACATGAACGAATGCACATGAGATTTTGCATGCCGCTGCTGAAATATTTTTGTGAGCTCTTCACTCAATATTCATGTAGAACACCTGTAGAAAAGAATTCTTGTCCTTTCCATGGCTCTGATACCATGTAAAATTAGTCACATCATATCTATTGAACAAGTAAATCAATCACAATGATGTAAAACAAATTGGAGTAAAAACTATGCAAGAGAGATCCATCAGTGCTCTATAACTCAGAATAGTGAAAATACAATACAATACAGTCACAATGAATGAGCAATTCGAATTAGCCAAGGAGGTCATTCGAATATACTACATGGAATATCTTGGCTCCAACTGGGAGTCCTCATCATCAGATCAATGGAGTCATCAATGCACAAGTAACGGTCAACCAGGTGTCAAACTGAGTCTAACTGAGTGTGGTAGGTGTAACTGGCACATGTAGGCACTAACTGAATGAAGGAGGCTCAGTGGAGGGCGCATGAGGAGCTAATTGGAGTCAGAATAGGAAGTCTAGTCTCACTAGGGGCCAATGGAGTGATACAAGCAGTTAGGAGTCAATCTAGCCTTAAATCAAGGAAAGACAACTAGCTAACTGAAGTGAACTGAGTGGTAGGTGAGAGAGGACGCCTTTCTCAAGTGGTAGGTGCATGCAGGGCGCACTAAGCACTAGGAGGGCTAAAACTGAGTGGAAGGAAGCTCCCGGGTGCTGGCAGACTGGGGACAAGGTGCTGGAGGCATCAAACTGGTGACTGGACTGCATGCATGCACATAACTGAATGATGAGATATCCTAACACTTCGACCATAGGTTCCCCATTTGAATCGAACATCTTTGAAAATTCCTTCTCCTTATCTCTATCATATTCCCTAATCCAGTCAGTCGTTGTCATTATTTAAGGCCTTTGGGTTCTCTTTGGTTTACATTGAAAGCAGATGTTGCTCTTCTATAAGGGTATTTTTCTGGGAGGAATGCCCTCGAGTAGTCGTACGCTGTATTTTGTAGCTCTCTAGACCATCTAGCCTTCAAAGAAGGCCCACAACATTTACATCCCTGATAACCTTTTGTTACAAGACCTATAGTGTTATGGTATACATAGCACGTTAGTGTTGAATATCAATACAGTTGCACCAAATTAAATATGCCAAGAAATATTTCTATGAATATAAACAAATCAAATAATATGTTTACCAGAGAAAACTCCTAGCCTTGGATAATCATGTGTAGTATATGCATATATGCCATACAACATAAAACTCCTCTTTGTTGGGATGGGTTTAGATACATCATATACATATGTCCCTTCCCATAATTCCTTGAATTCATCGATCAATGGTTGTATGTAAACATCCATATTCTTCACTTGTATTCTACAAAGGACTATAAGAGACAACATAAGATATTCATTCTTCATGGAAAACCATGGGGGGGTATGATCACTACTATAGGCCAAACAGTATATGTAGTGTTTGGTTGGGTGAATGGGTTGACGCCATCAATGTCTATGCTCAATCGAAGTCTCTATACTTCATTCTTGAATTTATCAGGCCATGTATCCTCTATATGATTCATGGCTATTGAATCTGTTGGGATTCACATAGCTCCTTCCCCACTTTAGTGCGAGGCATGCCATCTCTGTAGCATAGCTAATTCTTTGCAACGAAAGAGCCTTCGAATCCTTGGGATTATAGGCATGTGCATCAATATCTTATGAGGAGTACCATGTGCTTTAGCCTTTTTATTCGATTCTGTGTACCTGTCATGCCCACATTTTGGACCTATCTCTTTATTTATACCTCTATATAGAATACAATAATTGGGACACGCATGATATGATATGTACTCAACACCCAACATTTTCAACATTTTGTTTGCCTCTTCACAATTGTCGAGCAAGACATTATCACTCAGAAGTACCTTATATTTGAATAACCTGCAGTTAGTGGGAAATATAAATGTACAATGTCATTTAACGTTCATAAAATCAACCATTTTCAATGTTGATTGTGTGACAAGATTCCTCAAAATATAAGGTAGTTGATGGTCAGTTCCTCAAAAGTGTCAAGAAACATGCGTCTGACATGCCATACTTTGCTTTCAAGTTGTACAATAACATTGTTGTCCCCAATTGTGTATACTTTGACCATACATATCCAAAGAGAGGTGTGGTGGAATCCGATTTAATCCTTTCAAAGAAGGTTTCAGTGGTATGAGTGTCATAACCTAGCTCATTGTCTTGGAATGTACGTAACAACATTGCATCCATGGCAATTGTTTGTCAAGATAACTCATCCACACCAACCTCTACTTTGTTGCCCCCATTGCCAACATGTGAAGAACTACTATTACTGTATGCACTCGTACTTGGTGAGTATGGACGTTGTGGAAATTGAATAAGTGGTTTATTCAACCATGCTTGGTATGCTTCCTCTTCACGTTGTCCTTTTTTAAGCCTTCTCTCAATTTGATATTGTACCGGGGTGCAATGGAAGATGGTAGACAAGTCCCTCGTCATCAGAATCCTGATTTCAAAAATATTGAACATTACTTCGATTATGTAAGTAAGCACAATGAAATTGGTTTGATCTAGCATTATACAAAAGAATTACTTGTAGAAGCATGCGAATCATTTCCAATAGAAGATGTTAAGCTGCAAAAAATTTATAAAGCAAACATTCATATTAAAAATTAACAAATACAATTAATTGCATAAGAGCATTGTATCTGAGCTAGAAGCACTTACAGTGCAATTCATGAGTATGTGTGAGAGATTTTGGCGTGACAATTACACATATGATAACGATGTTATCGAACATCCTTGAGTGTATGATGACTCACATGAGGAGTTTAGGGGAAGTCCCCTATTTTTTCCATAAAACAGAGAATTTTTAAATTAAATTAACAATTTATAAAACAAAATTTCAAACTAAGCAATACATTAACATGAATCCCATTGAAGCCCGCAGGGGTGTAGCTCAATTGGCGACTCGCTTGATATGAAGGACATGTTGTAAATGGAGGTCACAAGTTCAAATCACCCCGGCTTACCCGTGCCCCATGCTTGCGGGTTGTGTGGGTGCACCTAGGGGTATAGTGGTAGCAGACAGGATTGGATCCCTGGACCCTGTGTCACGCGAGTACCAACACCTTCCCAGTTGTTGATTCACCTAGTTAAACAAACAAACAAAAAAACATGAATCCCATTGAAAATTAACAAATACAATTAATCAATGTTTTTTTGTCTTATGCCCCAAGGGGATGTCTAAGGGTAATCCCAGTGCAAAGTGTCTTTGATGGGCGGTTGGTGGTATACGAAATTTATAGTTTATTAACAACTCGTCACTAGGATACAAACTACATATTGCATGTACAACAACAAATATGGACGCTTTCCTTTTCATAAAGAACGAGCATGGTCATTGAAGTGTTCCTGAAAAGAGAAATTTCAGAAAATGAAGAGCACCTAGAACTATTTATGAACCCTGCAATGTTACCATGAGTGTGTGGATGACCATATACATATAACAAGTTCTTCTTATTAAATTTTCCAAAAACATAACCATTCATGCACATACTATACATGGAAATGATATGCTTGTATCTAACAATATTCAAGTAATCCGATCAACAATAGATAGGACTGGAAAATGGCATAAGTAATCTTGACTATTTGGGAGGAACGAGTACATGTGAAAGGATAAAAAACCCAAGATTTGAAGCATCTATTTTAGACTTGGAAATCATAAACCAATTACCACAAAAGGAGAATTTGGTTCCAACATCAGGAACAGGTAGAGAAGATGGCCAAGCACCAAACAAAGCGCGGTTGTAAGAAGTTTGATATTTAAATTTCAAATTCACAGGAAGGGAGAAATCATCGCTACCCTCCAACAATTGGATGGACCTTGGTGTGTACTTGGACAATTTCGCTCTCAACTCATGCAACTTTTTGGATCTTCTAGTAGAGATGTGTTGGGTGGCATTCATATCATACTTTGGATCACTATAACTTTCAGTTGATTAAACATAAGAAGATGGGTTCGTCAATTTAGGACGAGACATAGTTGTTTTGGCTTCCAATTTTTTTAAAAATGAGCATAGGGAAGTGTTCCTACATGTCTTTTCTGCATCACCTATTGTATTTTTTACTGCAGTAGTGGGTGTTAGACCATCAACATTGGGTAATCTATCATTGGTGTAATGGGTGAGTGTGACACGCTGAGGGTTCTCCTTCAACCCTTGAAATTTTGAACAACCACAAACTATTGGGGTGTAATATCATATATCCAACTCACGACGAATTATCGTCGATGAACTAGGATTGCAGCTTGAAGATGGCATGTTACAATTGGCAGGGTAAAGTGGATTCCCATTTTCATCTATGAACTACTTGCAATATCTTGCTCTTGATAAGAGCTTATGACATTTTGAAACTATTGGAATATCTTGTGCATCTGAACTGGAACCTAAATCGGGATCTTGCAATATAGAATAAATTGATATTCAAATTCACATGGATAAGTAACATAAATTCAAATAAATAGTCAAAATATAAATAAAACTTGAACTTACTGGAGATGGAAAGGGAGAGCTTGTCGAACTTTGAACAAGATGGAATGAGTTGGAATATGAATAATTGGCCATTTGATACTACAACCTTTTATCCCTGTATTCGAGCCAAATCAGCAACAATATACATCTCTATAGTCCTAAAATAGATTTAAGAAATATATCACAATCTAACTTTCAATATAGTTTGGAAACCATTTTGTAAGAACAAGGTGAGTTTAAGCAACACACACACACACACACAGATATATATATATATATATATATATATATATATATATATATATATATATACAATGAAATATTGCAATTGGTGTGGTTGAATACTAAAATAACTTTTGAGATGAATATATAATTTTAAGTTGACACATCAAGCCACGATATTTTCAAAGTAAATTGGTGCACCTAATTTATTTAACATGCACCGGTGCTCCACCTCCTGTGTAATGCACCAATGCGTCATCACAAAAAACACATCGTATATCAACATCTGTAAAATCCCCCACATAATCAAATATCCGCTACATTTGATAGAGGATATTTATCGATCCATTTTTATGAAATAATTCACACTGGTGCATTATATAAATACATGTGCACCAGTGTGTATGAATTCAACAGGCACTGCTGCATTAGTTTTATTTTTCTATTTTCTGTTTATACAGTGTGAAGTTGAAATTTAAACACTCCAGTGCGGTTCATGTATATAGGCACCGATGCATCAAAGAAACAAACACACCATAAATGTCGAAAATCAATATTTAAAGAAATTGCACAAGTTATTTTTGCCCAAAACTGAAAAAAGGGCGGCAATTTAAAAATTGAAGACTAATTCTAAAATGTGTTTAAAATAAAAAAACATAAACATTATTTCATTCTTTTGTCAAAATTTTGAAGGGAGGGTTTTGGAAGAGAGACTTACGTGGAAGGATTTTGAAGCAACCAGATTATTCCGAGAATCGAAATTTGTTAGGTATGGTGAATCAAACAAAACGCTACATAGTATAAATTTCAAGTATGTAAAATATTATTATTGATCTTATTATCCTATTTAGATTTCAACTAGATTTAGAAAAAAAAACTTCATAGTTACCTGTAATGTTGCAACCCTTATTTTCTCGCTGTTTCTTTTCGTTTTATGTGGCTGCAAAATTTTACATTATGGTTTAAATCCCTCTATTGTTACACAATTGTGATTTTTCCTTTTAAGGATTTTAGATTTGATGAGTTTGTGATTATATATACAAAGCATAGAGTGAGATGGGGCCATATTTTGGGTCGAATCTATAACCATGTCATATTTGTTAAGTTTTTTTTTTCAATAAAAAACACATGCTTCATTTTCTGTGCATCCATATAAGATGAACACACCTATGCATTTGTACAACTAGTGCACCATAACTAGTATGCGTGACAATATTTTCATTATTTTTAAAACACAAAAAATCATTTCTCCGTTCTCGGTGCCACGGTATCACAGTAACACACCGGTGAATTTAATAATATGAATATCGCACTGCTAATGGTAGGAACACATCATTTTTTATTTTCCTGAAACGTTAAATAATGTATTCAGCTGTTCACGGTGCACCTTTGTTGATATAATGCCCCGGTGCGTGTATGTACATAAACGCATCGGGGCTTTTTATGTGATTAAGTGCACCGATATCTACTTGTTTTCTATTTTGAAGTTATGTAATTTATATGTGCAATATATTGATAGCTCTTGTATTTAATGGTCCAGGTTTTTTGTTGATATAAAATGCAGGTATGAGTTCAATGAACAACAATTTTAGTCAACATAATGAGAGCACATCCAGAATTACGAAGAAGGAAAATGCTTTTTAATTTCTGTATTTAAATAAATTTGTTTGAATTACTTGTAAATTTAACTAATATGTATTGGTTCATGTGTGACATGCAGAGCCAAAAATTGAGGAAGCTCGATAATATTCTTACCAATCTAAGCCCATAAGAGTGTACAACATTGATGGAAAAGTTGCAAAGGGATGAATGAGGTGAATAAAAAATTAAATCAGTATGAATTATTTCTTCAAATTTGAGTAATACTCTACTTAAGAATATTCACTAATATGTTTCAAATAATTTAATTCACATATGTTGAATGTTATGTAGGGGTTGACAACAACAGAAGTGAATGTCATCATAATATTTTTTTATGGACGATGAAAAGGATGATGAATTGGTCCTTAGCTCATCTGGAGTGGTGTTGGATGTTAATAGAAATGGGAAAGAATTTTATAATACTATGAGGGATATAGTGGAAAGAACTTATAGACATACTTTTCACTTACAATACAAAAATCAATCAAACGATTCGAAGAATCAAGTCATATGTAAACTACAGGAGGTGTTTTCAAAGCAATTGTCGATGAGACATGTTAGACTTGCAATAGCAAAAACATACAACAACAAAAAGTAATATTCCTAAACATGTTTAAGTAGAATATGTATTTATAACTACTACAAAGCATCCTTTCCTTTAATAATTTTAATTCTATTATATTTTTTTTCATATCAACAAAAAAATAGTTTAATGTTATTCTACATTTCCGGGAAGATTATAAAAATCACAAAGGATGAATGAGGTGATATGAAAAATGTGCCAATAGGGATGTCCATAAAAGTGTATAAGGAGATGGTCAAGGAAATTGACATAATTGCATCGCGGGAGGAGCCATCTCAACAACAACGTGCTTCAAATGTATGAAATCATTGATGTTTTGGATTATGTACATATCATGAATTAATTAAACATTAAATATTAATTTTCATTTTTTTGTTGCAGAAAAGAAAACAAAATGGAACCCATTCAACACACAAGATAGGATGACAAGGAAAAAGGGGTTGATAGCAAAGTTTGTGAGTATTTGTGATATCCTTATATCAAATTAATATTTCATAGTGGTTGTGATCTTTATATTTATTTATTTTTGTTTTTACTGACCATCCTTGGATGTATTGAAATAGGTGTTAACATACAAAGATGAGCCATTGGAAGAATTGATTGACATTGGGTTAAGCAAGGGTTGTGAGTATATGTTGGCGTATCAAAAAGTAATTATGGATTTTGTAAGTATCTATGTTGTTTAACTTCTCTCATTTTATAAGTAATAGAACAACAAAAATCATAAATGTTAAATGGATGATTTCTTATGGGATATAAAACATGTAGGAAACAAAGTATGGAGTGTAGTCAACATAACCGTTGTTGATAGATGGCATGAGGCATGGTTTTGAAAGAATGTGTGACACTTAGGATGCAATCATTGCTCTGGTACGTCAAATTTCAATTTACATTCATGTATATTATCTATTTTAATTTCCATTATTCCCAACAATGTAGATACACTCAATACACTTTATTTTTATGTTTGCAAATGGAAGCTAAAGAAGAGGAAAACAATCAAGCCAATCAACAAAACATTCAACCAAATAACCCAACTAATGCAAGTGACTCAAACACTGATAACAGTTCCAACGAAGAATGATGATCCATATTTATTTTTATGTTAATGCAAGCTGTTGTATATTAATTTTGAAATAATTGTATGTGATAATCAGACATTTTGTATAATGTATTGGACATAGTGTCTTAATTGAAAGACAATGGGTTACCAATAAGTGTTACAATTGCATGCATGTTGACATGTTGGTTATTGTTGTCTCTATGTTGTCCTATTTTGTATGACAAAGGCCCTCTTATTGATATATAATGAAATCAACTTTTTTATTCTATTGCATTCTCCAATGTTGCTGTCAAATGTTACATGTCAAATGGAACATTATATTGGTAATTAAATGTATGGATGCTTAAATATTACAATAGATGCTAGAATTTATAATATAAGAAATTAATCCAAACAAACACAGTAATTTAAATTTAAATGAATAGTACTAAATATATATATATATATATATCAATTTATAATGAATAATGGAATTAAAATTTTTTTAAAAATAATATAGATATTTCACTACAATGTCAGGGGTCACTGTTCAAATAATCATATACGATGCTTTTGGTACTTTATGTCGCACTGGTGCGTTTACTTGAATTATACACACCGGTGTGTTTAAATAATTTATACACCCAGGTAATCCAATGCAAATTAAACATATTTTTAAATTAAAAAAATAAATAAAAATTCCACATCTCAATCGCATTTATCAATGCGTTTTTTATTGTTAATCGCATCGGTGCCTTTTAATTGTTAATCTGCGCCGGAATATTTAAATCTTGTATCCATCGGTGCTTTTTTGTAATATATCGCACCGGTTTGTTTTAATTGTTGAAATGCACTGGGCCATTTTAATAGTTTGTACGCATTGATGCTTATTGTTACGAAATGCACCGTCGAGCTATTATAAATAGACAGTGCCGTCAAAGTTTTAAAATATTAAAAAAAATTGGTGCATATGACGTAAAATATCACGTCGATTTTGTTCGGTTGTAAGTAAGCATGGGTGTGTATAAGCTATATGTAATTATCGATGCAAAATTAAAATTTGGTGCTCTCTAGTGCTCTATCTGTTTGAGTGCACTAGTGCATATTATTCATATTGTTCAGCACCGGTGCGGTGTATGAAGGTACACACTGGAGTGCAGTTTTCCAACAGAGCGCACCAATAAAAAACATCCGCTAAAACCTCCAACCACCCAGTTTTTCTAGTTATAGAATATATCCATAATAACCTTTGTTAAAACATCCCCTACCATTGGCAGAGGTTGCAGTGAAAAATTTTTTGACAATTTTTTCCAATCTTGTAACACTGAAAACCTTCACTATGACCTCCACTACAGGCTCTTTTCCTTGTAGTGATTTCATATATTAGCAAATTGCAATGAAATATAGATCACAACCATGCATTCACACAATGCAACTTAACATATGTACCCACACATATGCATGTATAACCATAAGTTTTACATAATTTTTTAATACACATTCACTTATGCTCATGCACCCAATGCACTCCAACATTTCTCTAGAACATTTATGTGCCTACACATGTGTCCTACCACGGTAAGTTGGACATACTAGCCAATGTTTCAATACAATACCCAACCATCTCCCCATTCACTAGGTTAACTATCTGGGCGCCTTCCTTCATCACTAGAACACAACATCGGGAGTTCACTCACTCCTTTCTTGTTCGAAAATAGGTTGCATCCCATGTTAACACCAATAGGGAGTTCATGGGATACTTGTGCAACACTACATGCTTCACAACCCAACACCCTCATGGTCTCACACATGGAATGTTATTATTTCTTATGAATGCATTCTAAATTTTAAACAATGAGATGGTATAAGGATCATTTCCCTTACTACCCCATACCTCACCATACCCGGTGGGATAACAGTCACATAAATGCATTCAATATCACATACATGTCAATTTATGGTAATTAAAATATGGTTGAAGGGATTCTTACCCAATCCCCTTTAATCACTCATGAAATTGACATAAATAAACCATTACCTACATGGTTTCCATCAACATCTCTGATGTTACTTGATTAGTTGGCCTCTTACCAAGAACTACACATTCCTTCATCCAACCTATTCAAGATCATATATTTGTTGCCCCGCCCTTTCTTCATAAGGTTGGTCATGTGCAACAACATCATCAACATCTTCAACCATACTTCTATTGTCTTTGGTCCTACAACCATTACCAACAACAATAATTATTATCAACCACAATAATTATTATCAACCACAATAATTATCAATAGTATCTCATTGCAAATGTAAAGCGTCACTACTTTTACCAACATGCAATATCATATGCACGTATAAGCAAGTTCACATTCATTATGCATTATTTCTTAATATGCCCACTAGAGCATATGCATTTCATATATATAAAATCTTGCATTTCTAGCATTCCTATCCCAAAATTTATATATATACAACACAAAAAATATAAATATATCAATAAGAGAAGAGTTGAGGAATTCTCCCTTTCCAATTCCTTATCATAGCATGTAATTTCCTCTTCCATATCATAGTTGATCCACTTTATGGCCTCTCTTCCAAACACACAAGGGGTCATTAGCTATGATTTTCTCACCAAGCAGTAATTCAATACATATACTCATATATAACATTTATACTTGCTACTTTCCAAGCGTGCCATTTTTATGTTATAAACAAAAATAGTTCTAAGGTGAGAAATTTCCCTCTTTATTAATGTTGTCTTATGGATATTATTCTCAAATTTTTGCTACCACCATCTTATTGGCCCTATGTAGCTTTACTTGGTTATTATAGCAGTTGTCATTGCACTATGTTCACATTTCCTTGTTGCTCCAATTGCTTTGAGCAATTATGGCCAAGTCCAAATTGACCTTTCTTGGGCTTCTAAACATTTAATAGTGCTGCAATTTATTCCATTCCAACTCCATATGGAGTCTTTTTAAGGTCCATTATATCTTCTTGCACCTCATTCAACTATGAGACTTACTCTCCTTTCCCATGGAAGTATTTGCCACAATTTAGAACCACATAATTGATTCACACATGTGAATGCCTCATTCCTTAATTGGCATCTTTTGCATGGCCACTCTCTTGTTATCATGAAAAACATGATAGGTACACATGCTAGAATGTCTTGTTACATTAGTGACATATTTTGGGTGAATGTAATTTCCTCACCCATTCTTATTACTTACTCATAAGTTGTTGGTTCATATCCCACAATACCTGCAAATTTTCTAGCATGCATGCACTTTCCCACAAGGATGATTCACCCATCACCTTTACAAGTTGCATGTCCTTTACCTCCTAGCCTATTCAATAACTCATTTGGAATTCTATTATGGAATCCAATATCCATCTTCAATCATCACGAATTCCCATGGCTCTTCCTTGCAATTCAAATTGCATATACCAATCACAATAATACCTTGTATGCATTCTTATCCAAGGCACCAATGTTCATTATTGGTCTCTTTTATTCCTTCACGATTAGACATGGCTATCATTCCTCAATAATTCATATGAAAACTAATTACTCTCATTAATGGACTTCCACAACCCCTCTATGCAATTCATATTGCACATCTGAACATAGAGAATGTATTGCATACATTCTGGCTAAGGAATAATCAATTTCTTCTAGGTCCCCTTCTTCCGTCATGAATGTTTATAAAATACAATATGCAAGAGTGTATTCTTATCCATTTAACATATTATCTAACTTGTTAAGAGGATTTGCCACAATACTATCACTTAAGTATCCCTTCTCATAAACAAAATCATCATGTTACCAAGCAACAAACTTTACTTGGTTTAATTCTTCACATTGTTGGCTAGCAAGCAATTTTACCATGCTCTCTTTTCCAACTGTGCATGCACTTTACTGTGAGATAACCATTGCTATGGTATGTGTATCATCATATTTAATCACTTTGAGTCACTTTCATCTCTAGTACACTTTTATACCATTATATAAAAATTTCCTAGAGTTTTGGTTTACTTTGGAAGTCACCCACATTGAAAATTTATTGCTCAATCAGGCCTAGGGGCTTTGTTTTGCTCATGTTCTAAATCAACTAGAAACCTATTTAAAAAATAAGAACATTCTATTTTATTCTCCTCTAGATAAGCTTTCCAACAAATATAAGCATGCATATTTTTCGTTCTTGAGCAATAAGTTATATCCTATCAAAATTGCCAATTTTGTCCAACTACCCTTTTCATGCAAGCTCATCTAGTTTCAAAGGACAACTTCAGATACCTGTAGTAGAAAATCTAGAGAGAATTAGGAAAAAATTTATATTTTTCCTGATAATATTCATGACAAGGATTACTTAGCATCTTTCCTCTCTATGATATGATGCTCCAGCCAATTCTTATGGCTTTATGGAATTGGCTACTTTTAACTTTTTAACTTTCTTAGACTTGGAATTTTTAGCAATTCCTACAACACGCTTATCCATGATTTGACAGCACAATGCAACATTCCCATTGGTCCTTTCCTCACCACATGGAATTTCTCAAAATATACGATGTCTCAGGGGGACAACAAGGGTCAAGTTGGCTTGCCCCCTTGCGGCTTCCGCTACTATAAGGAGGGTTGAGGCCCAACGCCCTCATTTTTTTTGTAAATCTTACGATTTCACGCAATCTGGTTCATAAGATCAACGCCATTTTTTTTATTTTTGGAACCTTAAATTTGACTGTGGAAACTGCTACTTTTCCCTCGATTCATGCACCTCTAACACCAACCCACACCATATTAGCACATATCAAACATAGGTGGTTTTAGGCTTCGTGGGAAAGTGGTTTCCTGAAACTTCTTTTACGAGCATGAATGCACAAGTAGTTGACACATCAACAACACGATTTCCAGTTCATGCTCATGCTAATTTAATTAACTTTTGTGCAAGTTCATGATCCTGAAAGAATGCTAGCTGTCGATCAAACCTACACAATCTTCCAATATTGACATGATCGATGGGGTTCCCATCATTCCTAACATCACTACACGTCACATCTCCCCACATCTCACAATTGTAGGGAAAACCAAAATCGGTTTCAGGATCCTCGAGAAAGTGGTTTCCCATAATCGCTTTTACAAGCCTAAATGCATGAGCATATGACACATCGACATGGTGGTTTACCTTTCAGGCTTGTGCTAATTAATTTAAACTTCACACATATTCATGATCCAGAAGAACTATCATTCATTGATCTCCACCACTTCTCAACGGTCGATCTCCTTCGCCTTTGGACCCCATCATATGCGAGCATGTATGCACACAAATCTAATGTGGTAGGTCCACATAACACCCTCTACCCATGTAGATTCTCCACATTAGACCTCCTTCCCATGTGGATCCTCCACATTATTCGTCCACATGGCATGGGTAGAGTCCACAAAAAAAATCCCAAATTTTTAAAATTTCGTAACTATGCAAAATTTTAAATCGACAATAATGGGGATTATTTCAAAATTAATTTGAAATTACTACTGGCCACTTATCCATCACCTAAACGAACCCGATTCTAATAGAACCACTTCTAAATTCTGCTTGTAAGTTCTGATTTCTGGCCCATACATATATGTTATTACAACCAGAAGCTCTGATGCCACTCTGCCACGTCCCCATCCATCAATCCGACCAAGAGAAGGGGACATGAATGAATTTCGAGATTCTAGATTTCACCCCATAGCCATATTAGGATTTCATAATATTTAAAATGCGTGTGCAGATGCATAAATAACATACACAACAGAAATAAACTATATCCACACACATCTAGCATGTATATACAAGCATAATCGTGACATGCATCAATTAAAAACTTTGAACAATACTTATCTTTAAACAATGTATATCCAAGCAAATAGCTATGTAAGAGTGATTTTCCACCCAACCACAGGCACTCTGTCTAGCATATACTCTTTCAGCTAAGAGGCCACCCCGAAGTTGGGCTATGAGGCCACTAGGGTGAAGGAAACATGTTCAAGTTGCTCTCTCTCTTAACCCACAACCCATTATGCTATCTTTGTTTAGCCAAATGCTCATACAAAGATCTACGGGTATCTCACTCAACCCTCATAGCCTTGGATCCAACAATACCTACCCCACACAACACCATTCTTTGCTCAGGAATCCCCTTCATCGATCCACAATTCCCTTGGGCGATCCATCTTTCCAGGTGTTCCAGTGTGTGCATAGAAAGAGACCAACTTGCTATATGTTATTGGAGAACCAATTGTAGCCTTAATTCGTGGTTTCTCAAGCATATGTGAGTAGCGAAACTCAATGGGTAAGGGTTCCTAGCTTGACCAACCTCTGTGCTCACCTTCAACCATCTCCTTTCCTTTGAAATCTATATCTATATCCCTAAATTTGAATTTATGGGTTATACATTGTTTGGTAAAGGTCATGAACATCAATTGAGAGCTCTATGTAGTGGATAATCTACATGAGAGAATGATAGAATGAGTGTTGACTCCATAGGTTATGAGATAATGGTGAAAATACAACATACAACTGACATAGCTTCTAACCATAGAAGAAAGGACTCCTAACAACTATAGACTTACTTCTGACATGTGACATAACCATCACAAAAGTGCATTCAGTCCCATGCTTCAATAACTACATGAGGTGAATTTTCCAACCAACTTCACACATGCATTCAATGATTGGAAACAATCAAACTAAGGTTATTGGCTCACTCAAAGCACATGACATAATTTGGATGAGTTCTAAGGTTGACACTTGGAAACAAAGGATTTAGTCTCGCATAGGCCCCCTTTCCTCTTCCCCTATGGTGGAGTCATAGCCCCTCTAGTGCTCTTTACACAACCATCTTGGACCATTTAATATTTTCCACAATAATATTTACATATATTTCGAATTGGAATGACAAGCCAACCATAAGATTCAAATAAAAATATTTACATCATACTTTCCTATCCATTCACTATTCAGGCCTTGGCCTTGAGCTCTACACTAGGAATTAATACTAGCATATTTACATCATTTACATAATGTTGATTAAATACATTCCAATTCAAAACCAGGCGTATTACATGTATACACCAAATGACAACAAATAGGCAATATGGTTTAAATTATTTTCTTGTGTAGCAGCATCCTTATTATTATGTCTTGGGTTAGTTCTATGTGTGAATCATGTCAGTTTCTGGGCCAAATAGGCATCATCATTGATCTACTTTTCCTACATCATGTGTCACTAACTCAAATATTTAATGGTGGTTTCAAAGTGTAAGGAAACTCATGGGAAGAGTTTGAAGATTAGAATAAGGTGTCAATCTATAGAATGTCTTTTCTCTACCCGGACTCCTAGTTGAGTCTGGTAAATATGAAACATGTGGAATGTAGAATTATGAAGAAGGAGACATGACTCCATGGTACAATATCATCGGAGTTAAGGGGTAACCAAAAATTTCCATGTGGATGCGTGATCCTTAGCATTGGGTGCAATATTATCATAGCCAGGGGAAGGAGACTTAGATCACCACGTTGCATTTGCAAGTAGGAAGCTATCAACTGTAGAAAAGAATTACACCACCACATAGCGCAAGGGAATGACCATGGTGTACGCACTGCAAAAGTTCATACATTATTTTTTGGGATCATGTTTTAAGATGTATATTGATCATTATGCACTGCGATACCTAGTCAACAAGCTAGTGTTGGGGGCGAATATATGCAAAAGGTTATTGCTATTTCAGGAATATGATTTTGAAGTTGTAGTGAAACCAAGGAAGTTGAACTCAGGACTTGACCACTTATCACACATAGAAACTGAAGAGGATGCAGGTGACATAGATGGTAATCTACCAAATGCACACATGTTTGTAGTTCAAATAGTTGATGATTACTTCTCATAGATTGTGTAGTACATGAGTATGGGTGCAACCCCACCTAAGTACATGGTTGCACAGAAGAAGCAACTAGTAGTCAAGGAAGCAGACTGCAATTTGATAGCAGGAAATCTATACAAGTTGGGTGCAAATGAGGTCTTGCGACGATGTGTCTTAGAGCATGAAAGGTCGATGATACTGAAAGAATCCCATGAAGGAGTTGTGGGATGCCATTACGTAGGGAAGGTGACTATGCATAATATTTTGCACACAGGACCTTGGTGGTCTACTCTACACAAAGATACGAAGGAATTATGTCATACGTGTGACATCTGTCAATGAGTCGGAAAGCCATCAATGAGGGATGAGATTCTCTTGATGCCCCAAGTAACATTGTAGCCATTTGATAAAAGGGAAATGTACTTTGTTGGTCCAATTAATCCACCTACGAAGTGGTTGGGAGTAAGTTATATCATTACCGTGACAGACTAATTAACCATATGGGAAGAAGTGGAACTCGTTAAGGATTGCAGTGCATAAACAACTGTGCGATTTCTTTTTGAGAATGTTGTGATTAGGTTTGGTTGTCCAAGAATTTTGATGAGTGATTAGGGGACTGATTTCTTGAATAAGACAATTGCTGCTTTGACCGAAGAGTTCCATATTTACAATCAGAAGAGAACCCCCTATCATCCTCAAACAAATGGAATAATTGAAGCATTCAACAAGATCCTGGAGAACACGCTGACAAAGATTTGCAACGTGAATAGAGATGACTAGGATTTGATGATTCCTGTAGTATTATGGTATTATAGGACAACATGCACGGAGATTATAGGACAAACACCATTCAGGCTAGTGTATGGATAAGAGGTGGTTATTCCTATGGAATTATTTGCTCTGAGTCTACGAGTTGTTGAGCTGACAAAGCTAACATATAGTGGCACAATGGAAAGAAGGCTGTCGGAACTAATGGAGCTAGAAGAAGACAGGTTTTCCCCAGGTCGAGAAAGCGCACAAGATGTCCCGACACAACATACATATCAAGCAGAAGTAGTCCAAGACAATAGAGCTATTTTTTTTGTACGAAAACAAGTTCAAGAAGCACCTAGGTGAGTTCAAAATGCATTGGTTGGGTCCTTAGGTAATAAAATTTGTCACTAAGGTAGGGGCCATTTATCTTGAGAAGCTGAATGGGGAACCCCTAGAAGGATTTGTTAATGGAAGTCGACTGAAGCTGTATAGGGACAGTTGTCCTTCCGTGCAGTAGTCAGAATAAGTGTGAAAAAAATGTGGGAATTGTAGAGAGAGAAGTTGTGTTGCAGAGAAAGAATTTGTGTTATAGAGGAAGAGAAGGAATCATATCGTAGAGAGAGAAGAAAGCATGTTGCGGAAAAGAAAGAAGAAAGGGGAGCTATTGATGCCTCGGAGATCGCAGCATCAATCAGAAAGGGATTCTCCCCGATAGATTATCCCAATTAGATTATCTACCGTTTGGTGTGGGGAATCCATCCGGTTAGCAGTTCTGGCAACTGTGGGTTTGGAGTTTTATTTCCAATTATACCGGTTATGGCCCGATCCACCGTTCTTTTGATTTTATATTTTATAATAATATGCAAGTGCCTAGTCTAAATTTAATCTAAATGCAAAACTGGAAAATAGATCTAAGTCTAAAACTGAAATAAATCTAACTATCCCTGCAAGGAGCAAATTTAAAGCATGAGCAATGCATTGTAGGAGTTATCTTAAAGAATAAACAGACAGCCATTAAATCTTAAAGAGAAAGCTACAGCAAAGATAAAAGATATCAGAAGATAGCTTCTAATAAAATATAACACATTTCATTACTCATGAAAGAGAGAATTCATTTGCAAAGAGAGAAGCAAGATCATTTAATACAATGAAATAATTCAAGACAGTAATAAAGATCTCACAGCAAAGTATAGCAGACACAGGAATAATCCACAATGTATCCAATCTCCATTCTCCTGCAAAACGTCCTCTCCAGGCTCTTATTATAAGATTTTATTTTCTTAAAACATGTGCAAGATAGCTCGTACAAGTCTAGAAAATAATTCCCTCTCCCAAAAGTCCTCTACATTCCTTCCTAACTTCTATTTATAATGTTACAAAATTCCCTTTGGGCTACCACCTGGCGTTTTAAACTCGTCACTTACAGACTTTTCCCCTTACAATAGACAAAAATATGACCTCCCTTTAAACATAAAATTAATTAAAAAAAAAAGAAATGGACAGCTATCCCATGGCTCCACGTTTTATACATATGACAACCCAGAATACAAAATATAAGAATTAATGTTCTAAAACCAGCGCCTTCACTCCTGGGTATGCGCTTCAGTTGGAAGAGAGGCACTCAAACTGGATGTTGATGCTGTTGCTGGTGGGAGAGGAGAAAACGAGCCAGCTGGAATTTCTGCTACTGCTGGGAGAGAGGAACACGAGCTAGCTGCTGCAGCTGTTGCTGCTGGGAGAGAAGAATCTGGGTTTGCTGTCACAGTTGCTGCTTCTGCTTTCTTCTCCTCTTCTGCAATGTAACTATACCATACACCAGTGTCCCTTATAACTACATTTACTAAGGTAGGGAATACTATTTTCTGGGACGTTACATGTTTACCAAGCTTTGTCCCAATACTTTGAATTTCTGTGACTGCAGCTTGATGCATTTCTTTGAGCAGATGACCGTGTATTGACGACATTCCAATATAATGTTGGAGGTCATCAATGGCTAGGACATCAATCTTCTTCACATATTCAGTTTGGATGCCCAACTCTTCCTTCAACTCAGACAAACGTTGTTCTTTGCCCGGGAAATCATCAAGGGACTCAGGGAAACTCAACTTGCATTTGTCATGCACTTCATGGATTTTTTGATACAGACTGTTGCTCTTATCCATTGTCCCTTGGTTCTTGGCTATTAGCTTAATGCTACAGTTTCTGCAAAATTCCAAAAGGGCCATGTCTTCATTGAAGCCATCTATAGATTTGAATGGGAGGTGCTTGGGGAAATCCACCTTTCCTTCTCTCCATTCTATTTGGCTCATGACGTTTGCCTTAACCCAAGTATATTTAGCTTTAAGCCTATTGGCCTCTACATTAACTTCTTTTAATCTGACCATCATGGCCTTGAGCTTGCATACTTCATCAGTGATTAGCTCCTGAGTGTCATGCATTTGTTTTAGAATGCTGCAGGACAGCTCATGGAAGGGGGATATATCTATCGCTCTTTTCTCTACCTGTTCTAATTGTTCAACCAATGCTAGCTTGTCTGCTTCTAGATGGGACACCCTGGCTCCCACATCATTCTT